>JAFMSR010000013.1:11225397-11260399 GCA_022818135.1 Saxidomus purpurata | reverse complement strand
CTCTCGAGACTAACTACTATAGGAATCGCTCTTGCCAGACTTTTCATATCCTGATAAATTGCAAAACGTATAGTAATATCACGGACCTATATACACATAGAGTGTATATATGTGTATATAGGTCCGTGGTAATATATTTAGGAAATAGATTTCACTTTTGAGTGATATACCGGTAAGTATATCACTGTGGGGAGTGTAAATGCGTAGTAATCTAATTACGAAGGCCTGAGTGATTAATTTCGAAGCATCTACCAACACACAGTGATATAATAACCGCTATATCACTCAAAAATAAAATATATTTCCATTCTAAACCGTTAATCTAAACAAAAACATGTTCGATGGGGTACTATTTGCTGCACTTTCATGAAGTCGCTGTCTTGAAAGTTGTAGTTTTCCGTGCATTCCATGCATTCCGTGAAATTTTGGCTGTTCGTTTTTACTTCTCAAAAGCGCTATACGTCTTATTTTTGTTGTGTCTGATATTGCTGGCGATACCGGAAGTGTAGAAAATTTTACTACAATTTTTTTTACATCACGTGAATTCATTAACAACAATACCAATCCAAGCGTATTAGCACAGGCACACCCATAGATGTCGTGTGAAAATTACAAGAGAGGTAATTTCAGCAGTCAAAAATAGTTTCGGACCCCTAGCGTGATATACTTAATAGTTTTATCACGCTCAAATCCTTCTTTGTGTTTATAGGAGAAATTTCCAATAGTGTTAGAATGAGTTATACTAACACAAGTGGCATAAACATAAGAAGGTTGTTTATTATTTTACGATAAAATACAGTACTTTTATCAAAGGCCGGCAAGGTGCCAAAAAGGAAGTATTTGCAAGACGTATGTAAACAACCTGTCCAATTGCATTTTGTGTTTTCAAGTTACAATGATGTACTGCTACAAGTTGAATATAGACGTGCAAGAAAAAATTGTAATAATAAATATGTGCCATCATTTCATCGTTTATTCTATACTAAATCATAAACAATGCAGGGACCGATATGCTGTAAACATTTAAGAAATAATCTATGTCTTGGGGTGCTTTATCGAAATTGAAGCATTCCCCGGAGGTGATGTGCCTGGCGGAATAATTCACGAGGGCGAAGCACATTACCGATTCTTAGAAATGTTATATTCAATTACAATAAAATTGTTTCCGACCTAGATGTTCAAACAAATACCCCTTCTTACTGCGAATGTAAAAACTCGAAAGTTTGCTATTCAGATGCCGGTCATGTCATCACTGGTAATTTTGATATTATTAAAGACAAGCGTATTCGTAATTTATTCTTTAAAGGACCAAAATACAGAATTCCTTCTACTATTGATTTTCATGCTTGTCGTGGTCATATTGCGGAATCCATCGAAACTTTTTGTGTTAAATGGTGTCGTCGTGAGAATGCTGATCCAAATGCATTAACGTCTTGGAAACGAAGTATTTTTAACATTGTCGATTCTCGTATAAAATTTTACCAAACAAATGAACACCTACTTCCATCAAAACCCAAGTTTACTTTAAGACATCTGAAAAAGGAAATCCAAGAATTTCATTCTAAGTATGTCTTAGTTCCAGCAGACAAGGCGGCCAACAATATTATCATCATTTGACGCCTACATTATATTAATGTTTTACAAAACGAACTAAATAGCACTAAAGCTTATATATTGAGTCCTTCCGTTGAACAAAATGTGGTCACTGATCACATCAGTGAAGTTTCTAATTTGAAAGTTCGTATAGATGATCAACATATTAAACTTCCTACTATGTACTGGATTCCTAAATTACATAAACAACCATATAAAGCTCGTTTCATCGCTAATTCAAGCTCTTGTACCACTACAAATATTTCAAAACTATTAACATCTTGCCTAACTGCTATAAAAGCCCACGTGAAAAGATATTGTGATAAAGTATACGAAAACTCTGGTAAACATTTATTTTGGTCGATCAAAAATTCTGGCGAAATCCTGGATAAGTTTAAAGTTAATAATTACAAAGTAACTTCAGTCAGTACATACGATTTTTCTACTCTGTATACCACTTTACCACATAATTTGATAAATGACAAGCTAACTGCCCTAATTCAAAAGACTTTTGCCAGGGAGAATGTTACATTTCTCGCCTGCAATTTCGATAAAGCTTTTTTTACTAGCTGTATTGTTAAACTTTATACTATGTGGACCTGTGACGAAGTTTGTAAAGCCCTTTCCTTTTTATTGAACAACATTTATATAAGGTTTGGGAATGCAGTTTTCAGACAAGTAATCGGTATTCCCATGGGAACAAATTGTGCACCCCTTGTCGCAGATTTGTTTTTATATTGTTATGAAAGAGACTTTATGTTGAGTCTTTCTCCAGACACGCAGGCAGACATTATCACTGCTTTTAATAATACATCACGCTATCTGGATGATATTCTTAATATGGATAACCCGTTTTTTGGTCAATTGGTGGACACTATTTATCCCCGGGAACTCCAGTTAATTAAAACTAACAATTTGGATACTGGTGCTTCATTTTTAGATTTACATCTCTCTATTTATAACAATATTATACATACCAAAATTTATGACAAGAGGGATGATTTTAATTTTAGTATTGTAAATTTTCCCCATTTGGATGGGGATGTACCTCATGCTACATCTTATGGGGTATACATTTCTCAGTTAATTCGGTTTGCCAGAGCGTGTAGTTATGTTGAGGATTTCAATGAACGTAATCAATATATTACAAATAAACTTCTTCAACAGGGCTACCGTTATTACAAATTGCGTAAATATTTTGCTAAATTTTACTATCGTAATTCTGATTTGGTTTTGAAATTCAATAGTAATCTAAAGACTCTTCTGCGAGAAGGTATTTCAAAACCCGATTTTTATGGGGATGTGGTTTACAAACTTCGTAAGATTTTGGGTCATGGCAATTTTCCAACTGTATTTGCTAAAATTATAAAACGTTTTGTTAAAAGAGGTTACGACCCAACTGTTTTGAGACACACCGCATGTTTGGTGTTCAACCCGTTTACAGTTGGACGCTATGCTTCCCTCTTTGATTGTGTCTGACGGAAGAGGGGGAGGACTCTGTGGTGGGCAGTTTTTAAATCCCACTGGGACGAAACTGTTTTGATTTCTGTCCTCTGGCCTGTTTCGTCGGGCCCTTAAGGGTGTTTCTCTTGGTGCTCTGCCTTCTGCAAAGGCATTGAGTACATACGTTTTTTGGTTCTCAAGGTTTGCTTTTTATATATTTATACACGAGCATTTTTGTGTTTTACATACCATGCCTTTTGTTTCCATTGCGTGTGTTAGAGATTCACCTAGCAGGGATTACTTTTATTTACACTGTCCTGTGACTTTGGAACATGGTGGGGGTAAGAGTGAGGTTGGGTGCGCACCATAAACCGGTTTAAGCTCCCCAGTGGTGTTTTTGCCATTGACCGTTCCAAGGCGGTGCCCCACTGTGTTCCTTTAATTGTTCGTTTTGTCCTCGTGTGTTTGCTTTGTATGCTAGTGTGTGTTGGTAGTGTATATGTGTGTGTGTACATGATTGTGTGTGTGTGTCGTTTGTGTGTGTGTGTGTGCGTGTTGGTGGTGTGCACTTCTGAGTGCTGTGGGGTTCGTTTGGGGGAGGCTGCGTTTTTGGTACGTGGCATTCGCTGTTTGATATTATTTTTGATTCTATTGAATAGGTCTTTAAGGTGTTCTGGAACTTCCATTTTCTCATCGTTTTCTTGTTCAGTAGCTGTCATAACCATATGAGTTGAGGAGTTGGACATTTCATAGTAGGATTCACAAACACCAATAGGCACCTCAGGTGGAATATAAACATCTTTGTCACTTGTATTTATCATGCATACTGTAAAAAAAACAAAAATAATATCAAACAGGGAATGCCACGTACCAAAAACGCAGCCTCCCCAAAACGAGCCCCACAGCACCCAGAAGTGCACACCACCAACACACACACACACACACACACACACACACACACACACACACACACACACACACGCGGCACACACACACAAAAGTCATCTTCTCCTGGTTGGACAATACCTTCCACTGTAATGGCTGATTTGCTATGGATTAATGACGGTGAAGTGCAAAGCAGGGCTAAGTCTGCCAACCTCCATGCATCCACGATCTTGACGGGAATACAAACAAGAGACATCGGTGGTATTGTGACCATGCTAGTTGTGACAACCCTGCAACCTCTCATGGTTTCCTTGCCTATCCAGCAACTGATATTTGCCCTGTTAGTGTGTATAGTTCTATTTTCGTAGTCTATCTTGGAAGCATATTGAAGAAGGAAGTCTTGACCAAGTATACCATCTGGCACTATGTCACATACTATAGCGTCAACCTCGAAGATGCCAACATCCAGAATCAATGTTGTTTTTATCCTACCAGAATCCGTTATTCTTTGACCATTTGCTCCTTGTAATTTATCATTTGTTTCTACAGGTTTGGGTCTCTTGCTTGGGTTTATCTTATCGAATATCTTTTGTGATAATAAAGTTGCGGATGATCCATTATCAACCAATAGTACAACATCTTGACCTAGTATATTACTGTTTGTGTATAAACCATTGTCTGAAACATCAATGTCTGCTAACTGACTTATTTTTTTTAAGAAATAGGTTTGTGATGCATCTGTACATGTGTTGTCCGGCCATTTTTCCTCCACTAACCGCTGGCCATTTAGGCTAGTGGACTCGAGTTTTCCGATTTTGTTGCCTTTCTCTTCGTCTGCTTGTTAGGGCAGCTACTTGCATAATGCTCCATTGAGTTGCAGATGTAAAAACCTGTGTACTTCCCATTTGGCCTGTCATAACCATTACTGCCTGTATTGTAGCCCTGTCTTTCCAGTCTTGCTTCCATCTTTTCTAGCTTACTTAAAATGACCTGCATCTGCTCTTCTAGATCATTGTTCACGTCTGGGTTGGGTTTTGTATCCGTTCCCACTGCCTTAATCATCCTGAGAGTTTGACGTTTCCTGTCGTCCCTTCCAAGCACAAGTTCGTATCTCTCCACAACATCAACAGCCTGCTGAATAGTCCTACACTCTGTCTAAGCAACGACATCTCATCTCAGGACTGATTGCTTTGTAAAACTGGTGAAGTGCCAGAGATTCTTGGGCAACATTGTCAAGTTCTGGATATGCTCGCTGTGCCATGATGCGAAGGTCATCACCAAAGGAAGCCAGTGCCTCATCAGCTCCTCGTCTTCTTCCTTCAAGCCTAGCGATAATATTTAGTTTGCCGCTTCATGCTACCGAACCTATCGGACAACTTTTGAACCAGTTTACGAAATATTATTCTGTCATGTTGTTGTAGGCCCAGATAAAAGGTGCGGGCAGGGCCCTGTAACCGCGAAGCAAGTGTCAGAGCCTTTTCTTCTTCGGACCACCTGCCTAGGTCTGCACAGTTAGAAAAGTGAGAATAATAACTCTCCCAGTTTCCACTACCATCATATATCTCTGGTCGTATCGCGGGAACGTTTGATCTAAAGGCATTGTTTCTCGGAATACCACCACAATTTCCATCATCACCTGGGTTTCGGACCTCTCGTCTACGCCCACCACGGAATGCACAAAAATTTGGTAGCCGGTATCGTTCATCATCACTGCCCTCAGATTCCACAGCATGCTGATTGTAACCCCTCTGTCCAGCCAGCTGCAAACGCCTAGCACCAGAACCCCTCTGATCATCACTCAAGTAACCCCATCTCATATGCGACAAGTTCCCTCGATCATCTGACCCGTTTATATCTGCATCAAGACCAAGGCCACGTCCACGACCATCAGCATCGCCAGAACCACGCCTGCTACCATCTGCACTACCTATGGATATCCTGCGTTCAGCCAGATCCCTGATTGGAGCGACATCTTTCGACTGCCCACCTTCCCCAGTTGGCACCTTGTCTCGAACACTGCCATCCGATACAGTCAAAGTTCTTCCCCGACCCCTTTGCATCTGAGAAGCTTCCGGGTAATCGTCATCTAGGCTACCCCCATCTGTAAAGAACGGTTGAGTTTCTGTCGCCTCATCCCCATGCTTGAAATTAAAATGAACCTCGCTATCTGAATCGCCCATGTTCATCAATCAAAACGTTACACCTGAATATATAAGTAAGAATATTTATACATGTCTGCTTTGAGTCCATAAAGCAGAGTATATACATGTACCATTACAAAGGACTACCACTGTACTTGAAGTCGAAGCGCCTTGGTTTCCATTTTCGAGTTTCCATCTGAACGACCATCCCCTTCACACGCATCGCATCTTACTAGCTTGGTCCGTATCCTGATGCTCTGTAGACGGAAGAGCATCCCACTTCTGACACCAAAAAGTTGTAAGGTACCTCGCATCTTAACGTACTGTAACGCCATCTATCGAGGGTTCCCTTATAGTCTAGGAGGCCGATGTTAGCCAGTAAAAAATGCGTGTAGGCCCTCACGGTGGATAACCCGTATGTATGTGCAGTCACACCCTATGACCTCACACACAAACGTGTAGACGCTCTAATGGAAAGCATCGGCTTCTGCTGATAAGCACCCACGGTTGCTGTTCGAAACCCAAATATCTTGTCAGGATAAGGTATGCGCACGAGTATCAGCATCACAAGTGAAGCATAGCCCCACTCAGATTCCATACAAAAACGCAACGACATGTGTGGTTATAGCGCCTTTAATATTACACGAAATACGAAAATCTTGTATAGTAGTAGGACTCAGCCTATGTAATGGGATCTTCTTTACATCAGATTACAGCCAAGTTAAACACATTTTGTACTTGTTAAAAATATGTCTTATTCCAGAATAACACATTGGAAAGGCAATCATATGGTAGTTTAACATGTTTACATTACTTTAGTGTTTCTTAACTTTATTCAGAATATTGTCAAAAATAGAGAAATTTCACAAAAATGTGTACCTTTCTGAATTCAGTTATGTCCTGCTAATTACAATGTAATAGTTGCTAATGCAAAAAGAAGATGCCAGCAGGCTGTTTTGCTCTGTATTTATACACTTCTGAGATGTACCATGTGATTGTCTTGTCCAATCAAAATGCTAGTTTAACAGTGACTATGTGATTAGTCTCTGAACAAATTCAATTATTGAACAGTTCAACTTATAACTCATAGGGAGCTCAAAGCTGTTTTCTTAATTAAATTTATCAAGCTACATTCTGCACTAAAAATAGTGACATAATATAAGAAACTCATAAATGGCTCCCTGCCTTTTCAGCATAATGTAGGAATACAAGACGAAAATTCCTCTATTCTTATGTAGAAACATAAAAGTAGTTACATAATGAATACAAAACAATACAGTAAACAGCCTAACAACGGTACCTGAACGGGTTCTTTCTTAATATTTTTACATGAATAATGTACTCTGAAAATTTCAAGTAGAACAACTCAATATTCACAAATGGCCACCGTCATTTCTTACGGAAAAAAAGTAGTTCTCATCTTCCTGACCTAAATAAACTTATGAATGAAACTCACACTGCAACAAATATTTCGACAATTCCCAGATCAGGTTCCCCTATGTTGACAATAAACAACCGTCCAGCGAACAGAAATGCAGAGAACACTATCTCTGTTGCTGATAATTTTATACCTCTAACAACAATAAGAAAGAACATTATACGTGTACAGGTGGACTAATTAGTGTTAATTAACAATTGGATTTAAATGCTTTTCGTCTTTGACTCTGTCCACCAAGTTAAATGAGACTGCATATTAAAGGTATGTTAAAATATTTTGCAGTTTTATAAAGCACTTTGACTTTTGCCTTACAATTCCGTTGAAACTGAAAAATCTACTTTTATGCATATGATGTCAAGTCTCATCACCAAGGTAATATGATGAATAAAAAAAGAACTTCATCTTCTAAACTGATACAGCCATCTGGATCACCACATAATCCTTCAGTTAACAATTGCAATGATAGACTGTTTTCTGTTGTTTTCATATCTTGGTCTATTGAACTTCCCTCTTCACTGCATGTACATGACGCTTTTTTCTACAATAAATTAAGAAGAAAAATTATCAATTTCATTTTGTTTTAAGCCTTACAACTAATAACTGATACACATACTGAAAATGTACTGACTGAATAGTTAACAGTGCAGGTTATGATTAGACTACATGATTTTGATCTGCACGAGAGGCAAAGGTGTAAGCAAATTGCTAAAAACTAAACTAGATGCCCACGTGCAACATGTCATCCCTGCCAGCTGTCAAAAGGACTAACTCCTTACCAAATAGAGATAGGTCAAAATTCACCTAAATATTGGATGTAACATGCATGTTGTAGCACATAAAAGTAGTCTTGATTTTTCTCTACGGCGAGTAATAAAAAGGTTACAATATAAGCTATTTATAGTAAAACAAAGGTAAGTAATTCTAAAAACAAAGGAAGCTCATGGTGGTGAACATTTGTGCCAGGCAACATCAAAATCCCTCCTTACATGAAGAGGAAATGCTGTGGACAAAGATATTTTTGAATTTGACCTTTAGCCTCTAAGTGTGACCTTGACCTTAGACATTGGGACATGGTTCTTGCACACGACACTAAGTCTCATGGTGGTGAACATTTGTGCCAAGTAACATCAAAATCCTTTCATGCATAAAGAAGAAATTCTCCGGACAGTTATTCTCTAGTTTGACCTTTAAAGGTGGTCAATTACTTTTAAGCAACATTTTATGACAATTTTTACTTTTTGTTTATTATGTTAGAGATTAATTTAATGAACAAAAAGACCCATTACATTGAGTTAGATCCCTATCAGAAATTTACATTTCATTAACTTTTATGAAATTTTGTTATTACTCCCCTTTAATATGAAAGTATTTAAAACGTTGAGTATTTCTTTTTTTATTTCAATATAATTTCTACTTTTACATGTGAATTTGATAGATGTACAAATATCATAACATTCTAAACCAAAATGCATGTTTTAAACATACGTGTAGGTTCTGAATTGATTTATTTCCAACCTATCTTAGGTGCGCACCCAAGATAGGTAAAGTGAGGTAATAATATTTTTTCAAACTTGAATTTCTAATGAATTCCATCTAAATATATAATATTTAATGCAAATATTTCACAAATATAATATAATAGGTCTTGGTGGTGTGCACTTCTGGGTGCTGTTGGGTTCGTTTTGGGGAGGCTGCGTTTTTGGTACGTGGCATTCCCTGTTTGATATTATGTTTGTTTTTATATTTATATCTTTCTGCAGGCAAAGTATGTGTATCAAATTTTTACTTATGATAAAATAACTCTATCTTGGTTGGGCAACCAGGATAGGGAAATCAAATTTTAAAAATACCTCCAGTGAAAATCTTACTTGAATTAAGCGCTAAGTGAACATAAATAAGTGTAAATAATCGGATGTTTAAGTTTCAAACAAATCTATTACATGGCCAAATTCCAATTATAAACCTTTAACCTCTAAGTGTGACCTTGACCTTAGACCTAGGGACCTGGTTCTTGCACATGGCAATCCGATCCTGATGGTGAACATTTGTGAAAAGTAACATCAAAATCCTTTCATGCATGAAGAAGAAATGCCCCGGACAGTCATTCTTGAGTTTGACCCTTAATCTCTATGTGTGACCTTGACTTTAGACTTAGGGACCTGGTTCTTGCGCATGACAGTACGTCTCATTGTGTTGAACATTTGTGCCAAGTTATTTAATAATCCTTTGATCCATGGATAAGTTACAGCCGAGTCAAACTAAATTCAGACAGACGCAAGCTCGCTCACAAGGACACACGCATACACCGAACCATCATTTGGACACCTATATTGAGCTTTCGTAAGCTGCTTGGCAAAATGGTTATGATGTTTATCAAATATGTTGACCCAGGTATCAAAATGTACAGGACTAGATTGTCTATGTAGTGTATTAGGATTTGTTTAATGCAAAGTAATTTATTCAAACTTGTAATGTTTGCTAAAAATAAAATATTGTTAAGCTAAAATGAATTAGTATGAACTAATGACTTTTCGAGCTGAAGGCTGATTCTGGCTGCCTGGCCATCATTTTGAAGTAAAATCTTTTATTTTGTGTGATTTATTGTGAAATGTCTTAATATTATTTAACTCCCTTAAATGACAGATGTAATATTACACATCTATAAACCTTGAGCAGCATTGTATAGATTCAAATAAAAATACTCTGTGTTTAAACTTTGTGTACTTAGTGAAATCCTAGACATTTCTAATTCTTTGAGACTCTTAAACATATCTGGACTTAAATTGCCTGAATGATTGAACTGTTATTTAAATAAAAAAAAGATTGTCATATTTTACATAGTGTCTAACTTGGAACTCATTAAAAAAGACTTTACCACTTGATATCTGATATTTACTCAAAATTTCCCATAGAACAACACTTCTTCAGTTTAGTTTTTAAACTTCCAAAAATGATTTTCAATCAGAAACTTCCAAATTTGAAAAATAATTCTACAATTCCAACTATGGTTCAATCAACTGATTATGAAATACAGCTGTTAAATGCATTTCAATAAAAACAAAAATAATATCAAACAGGGAATGCCACGTACCAAAAACGCAGCCTCCCCAAAACGAACCCCACAGCACCCAGAAGTGCACACCACCAACATACACACACACGCACACACACACGACACACACACACAATCATGTACACACACACATACACCACCAACACACACCAGCACACAAAGCAAACACACGAGGACAAAACGAACAATTAAAGGAACACAGTGGGGCACCGCCTTGGAACGGTCAGTGGCAAAAACACCACTGGGGAGCTTAAACCGGTTTATGGTGCGCACCCAACCTCACTCTTACCCCCACCATGTTCTAAAACTGAACAAATGGTGCGAATATAAAATAAAGCGTCCCGCTGACCAATAGTTCTTCAGTATAGCCTGAATTTTGACCTTGAATATTGAATGACTATAAGTATAAACTAAACTAATTACAGTAAGATCTCAGTAAAATCATGGTTCAGTGCTCAAAATTGAGACTATAGTGTACTTTATGGCCCCTCTGACATATCTATGTTATGTAATCTTATATAACGTACTGATAAGGGAGAAATTGAAGCAAAGGTTTAAGTACTGCCTAAGGCAATAAAACAACTTGAATAGGCTGTGGATTAATGAGGGACCAGCTTCATTTCTTAAAACAAGAGGATAAGATTAATTGTTCCAATGAATAATGTACAGACCACTTTTTTCTATTATTTTTTTAATGAAAATGACAGCTATCAGAACTGCAGCATTTTGTTGAAAATCCCAAGTTCTTTAATAATACCATAGGAGCTCGAGGTCGGGATTATGCTTTTTCCGGCTTTGTTTTGTCTTTTTACATTTATCTAAGAACCAAGCTAACAAAATATGATCTTATTTTCTCCGGATCTTAACTTTCATATTCTACCACTGAAGTACCCGGTAGACTGAATAAAGAAAAGGACTGACATACGCCATGTTATCCAACACAAACTGCTAAGAGTGACGTCCCTCTAAAACTGGTTCTCCGTCTACCAATGTGACGCAACATGGAACCGGAACCTATGCATGTAAACATAGTGTGGTGGCAATTTCAAAAACTGGCGGAACAGTTTTTTTTTTAATGAAACAGTCATTGACTATTATATTGTCATACTATCCAACAAATTCAAAAACAAATGAATTAAAAATAAATAAAAAGGGACGTCACTCTTAGCAGTTTGTGTTGGATAACAAGCATAATCCCGACCTCGAGCTCCTATGAATAATATCAGACATTAATTTCTGCCTTTCTGATTCAAATGCAGAAAATGATAAAAATATTTCACTTTTAAAATTGTGATCTTTTTCAACAGTGCACACTATTTATTGGCAAATAAGTATTGTTTAATAATCAACATACCATCAAGTCCAAAATGTACAGGGTGACTGCATGTATATTGAATCTAGGGGTTTAAAAGCTGTGGACAACACACACACAAAGTTAAGGAAACCTAAAGCAATATGCAATAAGACCATCACTTAAATAAAGACTGTTTCAGAAAATATCAAGTATATTATTGGTACATTAACCTAATACCACTGGCACTGGACACTAAATCAATAGAAAAGTAAAGGACATACACTGGTAACTTTGTTTATAACAAACTCATTGGTACCATATCATTATCCGGAGTTTGTTATATCCATATAACATTTTCATAAGAAAAGTAAAATAAAGAAATAATCTCGGGCAGAGAAAATATATTCCTTATATCCTGATTTCGCTATATCCACAGTCTTACATACACATTTTACTATAAATCAAATATCATTTCTTAATAAAATATCATAAAAACCAGAATTCACAAAATTTAATAAACAGTTTTAAGAAAAACATGTAGCACTGATTTCTGTGAATGCTCTTTAAGAATGGTGTTAATTAATGTTATTTTACATTACAAGGAAGAGTCACCCCTAAAAGTTCCTGTCTGGCCGGTCAGGGAGAGAGGGATAACATTTAAATGCCGCCATGCAATCCTTCTACAATTGGCTTCCTTCCATCAAAAACGGTGTAAACTACAGACTGCAGTACAAATTTTAAGCTAAATCTCTGGACTTAGAAATTTTGCAGAGTGGCAAACGGTGGAAACACTTAGACTTTTTCTAATGCAGTACAAATTATAAAAATAATTATTAATCTAAATATAAAATGATGGTTTAAATCACTTATGTGAACCCAGGAGTTGCTGTGCAGCAGAGGTATACATTTTGAATATTTGATTCATGTATAATGTATATTTTCTAGAAACAGTGGCAAACAGCGGCAAAATTGCAGTGGCATTCGATGGAAAGTGTTTCAATACTCCACCGATGGTGGCACTTGGTGGAAAACAATGGCATTTCTGCCACTGATTTTCACTCAAGCTATTGATGGAAAACAGTGGCAAACAGTGGCAAAATTACAGTGGCATTCGATGGAAAGTGTTTCAATACTCCACCGATAGTAGCACTTGGTGAAAAACAGTGGAAAATAGACCTTCTCATTGCCTTGCTGTTTTTTTTTTCATTGTTTTACACCGTTTTCTAACAAAATTTGCTTGTTTCAATACTCCACCGTTTTCCACTGTCTTAAATGATGGCAATCCATGGCAGATTTACAGAAGGGATACCAACAAAAATGCTTTGAATTTGCATTTGTGCATACAAATGTTACATACTGCAATGTACAGCTGTTTCTCTTCCTCAGTAACCAACACGCCAGTTTGAGCCACAGTCACATGAAGTTTGGACCCCGAAAAATCATTTTTATAAAACACCCCGGACCGACTATCAAGCATATGCTTGATAGTCGGTCCGGGGTGTTTTATAAAAATGATTTTTGGGGTCCAAACTTCATGTGACTGTGGTAGTACCATGAGTACTGTACAGGGATACAATTGTTTATGAACTGTTAACTTAAAGTCTATTAAAACCTGACATTTTACCATATATCTGACGGTCTGAGCATACGATATGGATATGTAGGTTATATCCCTTACCCAAAAAGACAACAAGAAAATTTGTAAATTTATCATGTTTATATCATTATGCCTCAATGTTTTATCAATGTTTCACGCCCATAATAAGACAAACTGAGTTAGCATTCTACTGATTCTGTAACAGCAGCATGTGACCACTGGAAATATACTGTCAAATTCTGTAGCGTGGTGTCGATTTTCGTGTTTTCCTTGTGATGAACCTTAATGTCCATAACAGTTTGTCAAATACGAAATTATAATTTTCAGCTCTGCATTGTGTAACAGCATTTTCCTGAAGTTGAATTTTTCATACCAGTACTGGTTGAAGTCTTACATCCGGACGCTATTTAAACATATTTTACGATAACTCTGGTAATTGTTGTATATGTGTAAGCAAACGTTTAACAGAAGTAAGTTAGGTTCTTCTCCCAAAAGAAAACTTCTAGGAAAAGATCATTTATATATTTTTGCGGCCAGGTAGTGAGGTCACCAAATTGCTTAATTATATTGCCCAACTGTACCATGTATCCGGACAGCATTTTCATTTTTTTTTTATTTTTTGTGATGTTAGCTTTTGAATTGTGTAAAATGTTTCAATCATTTGACACATAAATTAAATTTCATGAGAAAAGTTAAACTTGTGATTTTTATTTGCCGGGCCTCACAGAAATATTAAGCATGCACAGTATATCATTTTCAATTTCCTCTCGACAATGTTAACATGCTTTCAGTGACTAACAAAATAGTGAGATTTCTTGATCAAATTATTAATACTTACATTATACTGTCATTTTTGCACTTTGATGATTGAAATCAAGTGTCTGTTTGATCAACAATATATATGACTGTAAATATTAATTAGGAAATAATCTATGACTTTGAGTGCTTTATCGGAATTGAAGAAAGGAGACAATCAATTAAATGCATACTGTAATTTAAACTTTTGAACGTTTTAATGTGGAGTAATGACGTCAGTGTGATGACATAAACGTTTTCATTCTTTGTTTTGTCTCCCGGAATCAAAACAATGCATGACTGACTGTGAATGCTGAATTTCTTGACTTTTTAAAGAAAGCAATGGGACGGTACTCTAAGGGCTACTTGACGTAATCAAAAATGATATTTAGGCTCTTAAACAAAACTTTTTCATGTGACTGATGTACTTATACAATATTATTCCTTTTTCTATATATTTGATTTAATTTAGTGCACAGGAGTAAAGTAGCAAAATCGGAAGGAGCTTCTTTCATGTCCGAAACTCTGCCTACATAAAGCACTCGAATTGACTTATAGAAATAAACCATACAGTAGGCATATTAGAACACTAAATCACGCATTTTTGCAAGTGTCCGGTTTGATTGTCGTCTGTGTCTGGTGGTCTCCAACCAGTATAGTAGAAATTATTATTTTCAATGCTTTCCAAATATTTTGTAAACATAACATGAGCTTAATATCAGTAATAAATGCAAGACACCTTCATTTCCGGCTGTAGTGACCATTTTTGTGTACTCTATGTCTAGAGTGGTGGAACCTTTGCTGGCGGTATCCTTATGCTGGTGAAAAAGAATGCTATTTACAGAAAAACAGATGAAGAAATAGTTTTGAAGGTATATACAGCATTGATAGTCGATGAAATGCTTTTACAGCAAACGTAGTGATAGCGGCGCATGCAGTTCTATGACCCTACAGTAGCAGATACATTTGTTCTGGATCCATTTCGCTAGAAAAATTCTTTAATATAGACATCAAAATCAACCAGTTAAAGTTAGCATTTTTGATAAAACTTGTTCTTTTTTGTATAAAAATATATTTTCTATGGAAACTGTCATTTCTTTTTAGTTAATATTTAGGCTCTAAAAACTGTTTCCCACCTGTTGATTGTCAAATATCACATACCACCAACATTGGTTCCCTTCGTGGTTAAAGTTTTGACGTGTACGATAGCTCCCAGAATGACATAGTCACCTGACGACGCACATCAACATCTTGTTTCAATTTAGCAGGGATAACATTGAGTTTTCACTGAGGCAAATCAAAATGGTTAGGATGTCTTGTTTCTTAACAGCCGATATACAGTTAAACTTCGTTCGTTCGAACTCGAAGGGTCCGGCGATTTCGGTTTGAGGGATCGGTAGTTCGAGCAATCGAGGTTTGTCAGCATGGTCAGTCACGGGGGTCGTCATACATCTTTTATCGAGACCACATCGGGAGTTATTGCACATACAATGGTACACACATGTAAATGTGCATGTATATTATAAACTTGTAGCTTATCCTTGATTAAAAGACAAATTAAAAAGTGTTGTAATGTACAAGTATGAAATGTTTGTCATTCATTAAATAATTTATTCAATTTTCTGAAAAATAAAACAAACTTAAAATTAAAGCCAATCTGCTACTTATACATATACTGCTATAAACATCGTGAGCGATTTCAGTCTGTTTGTACATCATAACCTTTAATTGCAAATTTAACTAAGTGTGAATAACACACGCCAGCGCTTGTGTCTGACAGCTGATTATCAATGCATTGTTTGCTCGATAATTGAGATTATCACCTTTTATTGTTCGAGCCAAAGGATGTACTTTACAATGAAATAGATCTGAAGGGACCGCGGTACAGGTTCGAGAGATCGGTGTTCGAGGTTTCTGTGGTGGAACAATGTGATTTATATTGAGCTTTAGCCAGGACCGCCGGTCGAGTCCGAGCGATCCGTAATGTTCGAGAGAACGAAGTTTAACTGTACATTCAAAATACCTCGAGCATAGGTTCCCCCACTCTAAGCACCCCTTGTATGTCCTGCTAAACCGATACTTACTCAAAAATTATCTCCACAAACGCACAGGTAGTCGAACCATAGCCACACACCTTATTACCTATATAGGTGGGTGGGGTATGGTTCGACCTCCTGTGCACAAACGGAGTCCATATGGACAAGATTTGCAAAATAGTCACCGTTCGTATTCTGTCCCATCTATTTCTAAATTAAACAAAAAAACATGCAAATTTCACCAGCTTTTCCTTGCTTACCAGTAAATATTTGTGTTGAGATATTTGTCTAACACAACCTTCTTGTCGTTGTTGTTCATGTCGAGATCCGGCAAAATACCGCAACGAATTAATCACTGACTTTGTTGTTATAATCTACAACCCATCTTGCGAAATAATGTACTGGACTGCAGTTAACAAAAACTTGAACGGGTCATAGTGTCACATATATCAAAATGAAAATATCCGGGGCCAGGATACGATAAATTAATCATAAAATGTGTCCGGTAGTTTAAACATTGCCTCTAAATTGTTTCTCTGCAGTAATTGATCAAGAACGGTCTATGCAACGTATGAATTCCTGTTCTACTGTAGATTATTATTTTATTATTTATATTTATTATTATTATAAAGCAGGTCAGCAATAACATCGGCACGTAAAGTACATTTCAATGTTATTCTGACAAAGATATGGTTCATTGATTAGTAAAACGACAACAGCCGGGCTGGGAATCTTCTGATTGGCTGCTGGTTTGGACACGCCTCTTTACCGGGGTACTGCTTCCATATTTGGAGTGACCCGTTTTTTAAATCTTTTTTTACCGGCTGTTCTTTCCATATTTGGAAATGAGCCGTGAAACCGCGGTAAAACGCGGTAAACGCGTGAAATTGACCGCGTTTACCCGCCGTTTTCAACGCGGTAACAACCATGAGGTAAACGGAACAAAAACGTGAGCGCCACTGTATAATAAGTCACCTGTGCAATTAAAGAATAAGAAAACTGTCGGAACTAATTGGTGTTAGTTTCCTTAATATGTACAGTGATAGCCGTTGGTGAAATGTGTCAAAAGTTTGCCGATTTTATGTCATAGCTTACACTATTAAAGTCTTTAAAATGCAATTAATGCAATTTTTTTAAGAGATTAACCAGCATTAAGGTTATTGTGATAAATGGCGTAATGTATTCACTGTTGGCATGATCAAGTGCATAAATCTCTACTTACAACATGCTAATTTTCATCCTATCTTAATTTCAGGAAAGAAAGATATTAGTCCAACATAATGATTAATCCAATCAGAAACTGGGAGTCACTTCCCCAGTGCTCAGATGTACTAGCTATTGTCCATAGTGACACAATCAACAGATTTGTCAAGAAAACAAGTGATCAAGTTTGTGTCAGGCACTGTCTGAATAACTTTTATCAAACCTTGATCAAATAGAGATAAGAAAGTTCAGTGTTAAAATTCAGAAATCTACTGTGAAAGAGAAATTTTTAAATGTTCGTGTGGTTGCTGAAAAATCCTTTGGTCATAGAACAAAACTTCCAATGCACAAACTATTTCTTAAATAATTTACAACTGTGCGGAAGTATGGACTACTCATTTTATATGCACTTTGCAGCATTCTCATATGTTTATCTCTCACTTAAAGTAATCGAGAGCAGGATATACAGGTGAACTGCAGTGTATATATCATAAGTACATGTATACATTATGAATACTACCTGGATTAATCATTTTGTTAACGTTGCCACTTGCCAGTCCTGAGACATTCCTTTTAAAAGCAGACTGGCAGAGCAGGTAGGAGTTTGGAAAGAGCTGACCATTTCCTGCTTACAGTAAAAGAGCAACAATTCTGACCATGAGCTGAAAAACTACACAGTGACACTGAATACAACAAGAGTTTCGCTATGCAGTTTTCCTAGAAAACAATCACAGTATATATTTTGATGTCTGTGGTGCTGTAGTATTTGTGTGCGACTGGGTGGCAGAAGACCATAGACCAATCTAGTAAGCCATGTTCAGGCAAATATTGCATTAGTTGCATGAAGGTCGATTGAAGGCGGACTCAAACAATGAATAAGATGGTGTTAGATGGAGATTACAGCTTTGGAGCATTGAATATAACTTACTGAAATAGAGAAGTGGCCTAATAAATTTTTCTTGTTCGAGTGAGGAAATATGAAACATCTCGTGATTAACATGATGATGAAAAGAATAATCTGTCGGTGTGAGTGCTGGTCAGAACACACGGGAACAGTCATCATGAGTAGATGATACAG
Organism: Saxidomus purpurata; assembly: GCA_022818135.1. NCBI lineage: Eukaryota > Metazoa > Mollusca > Bivalvia > Venerida > Veneridae > Saxidomus > Saxidomus purpurata. Next base: position 11,241,823 of record JAFMSR010000013.1, on the reverse strand, counting down.
ATTGCAAGAGTGAATTAAATAAGTTTGAACTAAATGATGTTCTTAGTATATCAGTACTGATGCTTCATTTAATTGGTAGTACACTTCATATTTCAAAATACAACTGCAGTACAAGCCTTGAAATTACTCTACAAAAGTTGACAAATTTTCAAGAATAAGTCATGTTTAAAGTACCAGGATCACATTTACAAGTAGCTCTCATTTTATCAAGAAAGATGTCTTGCTGACAGAAAAGACCTTTATTTTGTGCCAACACCATTCCTAACTTTGCTTTTTAAATCGGTAATTACATATTAGAAACATAGCAAAGTATTTTTTTCAATGATTTTGCAAAAAATAAGAAATGCTTTCTGGCAACTCTTTTTCTGAAAGAAACAACTTGAATACAAAAGAAATGCATAATTATGTCAACGTCATTGTTTAAGAGTGAATAGAACATGATTCTATCATTATCTTTTCAACAAATGTATGAATCTGTATCACTACATTTTAAGTGATCATGGGGCTTTAATATTTATTAAAAAACCACGTATGAGTACAGTTCATTGTATTAAATTTATCAGTAAATTCATTGCAAATGGTAGTCTCCTTTCAAATCTACAAAATGTCCATTACATAAAGTTAGTAAGAGACAAGATCATGGCCTATTTTCAGCTGCGCTAAAATATGCAATTAGCGGTTTTAAGCCACCAATTTCCGACGAAATACGGAAATAATCGAAGATTGGTGTGAAAGACGTCGCAGTTGACTTGAAACTTTCGAGAGTGAAGGCTATTCATGCAAACTGGCGTACTATCGCCCATGAGAGCGTGAAAAAACTCTACAATAAAAATGGCTGGCGGCTCACTGGTCTTCGTATTGAAATCGACAAGACACGCAAATAAACAAATCTAGGTTTAAAATAGGACATAACATCTATATTTGTTCATTCATCTGTATACTAATTGTATACACAGTAGAATCTACAGATGGTGATAATTGTCTGTTTTGACAGCAGTGAAAAGCCTTTGTTATGATGACATTGTAATTGGCGTGACCAGAGAAACTGGGGTTCTACCTCGAAGGTGTTATATACGATGTTTTACGGACAATGGCGAAGATGAAGAAATGCATATTAATTTACACAAACATTTGACTTTCGTATTAAAGTTTGAAACGTATTTGATGTTTCTATTCAAAACTTTCTGAAAAATATTAATGAATGAATGAATGCAATAATTGTCACAGTCACAATAAAATGTATTTATTTATGTTCTGTCGAATAGTAATTATGGTACTTTCAATACGATAAATGATATTTTATCATTGTGAAGGCCTTCCATTTTAGTCAAATATTAGCGATGGACATGAATAAGCGCACACCCGATCCCGCTTATAGCGCGAAAATTAGTACTCCACTAATATTAATACACTTACAGTTTTATTATTCAACTTTACAATATTACACTATATAATTGCGCACATGATAAGAAACAGGTACTAAAAAGCATAACTGAGCCAATATGAGAAAAGTATGGCCAATACGAGAAAACAGGGCCAATATGGAATTCAAGCATTCTGATTGGTTTAAAAGAGAAGGTCAATACAGATAAGTCACTTCCGTAAGATTTTCAAACGACGCCATTTTGTAAATCAAACAATTAACGATAGTTTGAAAATTAAGTTAAATACAAATAAAATTGATATTGTTACAAGAACATTTATATTCTTGCATTTTTAGCTAATATTGTAAAGTTGAATAATAAAATTATCATTAACCAAGTGATTTCACCTTGACCACACTCGGACAAATAACAAGGCCAATTTGAAATCACTTGATATATAACATTATAATACAGCTGGTTATTTTCTAAGTGCCTAGCCTCAAAAGATGCGCAGGGGGGATATGCCCTATCTCTCGCTAGGTTTTTGCAGTGGAAAAATATCGCTTCAAATCCATTATGATGTTAATACAAATATTTAGAAAACAAGTCATTAGAGTTGTCATTGGAAAGTAACAAATGCCCTAAAGTTGGTGTCTCAGTCTATGACCTGGGCCATCAACATGTAGACCAAACTTTTAATGTGCCTTTCAAAGTTCCTTCGGGAGCATGCAGTAGTCAATTATAAGTAGGCACAAATCAATTGCACATCGGCACTTGTCATTTAGACGAATGCAGTTGTCAGTTCCATGAACATAATATTTACTTAAATATAGGCACTTGTCATTTAGACGAATATAGCTGTCAGTTACATGAACACAAATATTTACCTCAATACCCTTCCATACTCATCCTCTTGGTTTATTTATTTGGCTAACTGAGCATCACTGAGAAGTTCTTCGAAACAAACAGAAAAGGTTTGCTCACAGTCCAAAACCGGGGACATCCAAGTGCCTTCTATACAATGTACATCAAGAAATATCCAGATTAAAATGATTATATGAGCCTATTGTGTCATTCAGCTTCTTCTGAACAACACTGAAGGTTCCAAGGTCTAACCAACTCAGGTGATCACTATGAAGGAACAAATACAATGTAGCACTACGTTTATAGGTTCGCTCCAAACTTCAGAAGAACATTACTAAAACAAAACGTCTGAAACCAACATACGACAATTTCAACGTCATCTTCTCCGGTGTATCTATTAGCTGTATGTATGGAAGGCTGCATTAATGCCTTTAGTGTGTGTGTGTGTTGGTGGTGTGCACTTCTGGGTGCTGTGGGGTTCGTTTTGGGGAGGCTGCGTTTTTGGTACGTGGCATTCCCTGTTTGATATTATTTTTGTTTTTATTTGATCTACCTGATCCTCCAGTATTTAGCTATCAGTTAGGTAGTTCTGGTTTATTTGTACCACATATGATGACTCAAGCAGTAGGACCACCTGAACATGTAAATGATACTGTTTGCCCTTACAAATATGTGTGCACAAATGAATGCATTGGTTTCTCTTGGTGCTCTGCCTTCTGCAAAGGCATTGAGTACATACGTTTTTTGGTTCTCAAGGTTTGCTTTTTATATATTTATACACGAGTATTTTTGTGTTTTACATACCATGCCTTTTGTTTCCATTGCGTGTGTTAGAGATTTACCTAGCAGGGATTACTTTTATTTACACTGTCCTGTGACTTTGGAACATGGGTGGGGGTAAGAGTGAGGTTGGGTGCGCACCATAAACCGGTTTAAGCTCCCCAGTGGTGTTTTTGCCACTGACCGTTCCAAGGCGGTGCCCCACTGTGTTCCTTTAATTGTTCGTTTTGTCCTCGTGCTTTGTATGCTAGTGTGTGTTGGTAGTGTACGTGTGTGTGTGTACATGATTGTGTGTATGTGTGTGTGTGTTTTGGTGGTGTGCACTTCTGGGTACTGTGGGGCTCGTTTTGGGGAGGCTGCGTTTTTGGTACGTGGCTTTCCCTGTTTGATATTATTTTTGTTTTTTTGTTTTCATGTTCATGCAGGAACAACCTTTTACTTCAGCCTGCGATTGTAATGAAAGCACCAGGGAATCAAATTGTTGTCTGAATGTGTTAACCATATTGACATATTGTTCACTATTGTGATAAAGTAATGACATGTCCTGGTTGTTCTGCAATAAGTAATGACATTTTATATTTTCGTAATGTTGGTACTGAGTTTATTTTTGATAAAAAACAATAATTGCTACATTAATGTGTTATCAAAATACATTTTAAAATATCCTAAATGTTAACATGAAATCTATCAAACCTTAATATTAAGTCCCAGTAGGTATGGAAAAAACGAAGTTTTTATCATTTGAAAAGCCAACTTTTACGATTGCTTGGCGTTCTTTTTTTGGAGGACGGGTTAGCACAAATATCAATAAAGAGTATTTTGATCTTCAGATTAAAGTTAACATATCAATAATTTATATTTGATGTGATTTTTTTCCAGAAAATATACGATAACCACATCCATAACAAAATTTAAAAATAATTTTGCTTGATATTGTATGTTTAATTCTAAAAACAAAACGCATAAAACATGGTACAATTTTCATCATATTGTATTTTATTTTCTCATAAGCAATTTTGATTATGTTAACCCTTTATTCAAAATTATTATGCTGCAGTATTGAGTACTATTCTGTAAATTCTTGTATGAAAGCAACAAATGTGTATCTGAATAGAGATATTACCACAGTTGCTGCAATTGTACATGTATTTTAATGTACAAATGGGTGGATGGGGTATTGCAATATTGAATAAAATTACATATTGAACAATTAAGATTTTTAGATAATCTTAATATGGACATAATAAAAGAAATAATATTGTAAACATTTTAACGACTGTAAGAAAGTTCTGTAGCATATCCAATTAATTGTTTGTAAGCCAAACTTATTTTGTTTAAACAGTTACATTGCATATGACGGCATTATTTTTAGTTGCAAAACTTTTCTTTTGCAAATTCATTCCATTCGGCTTTTGTTCAGGGTAAAATATGATGTTAAATTAATGTTAAGTTATGACTTCCTGCAGATTGGCAAACATGTTTTTTTGTTATTCTGGTGATTGTAACTTCGAACCTGAATATTACTTGCCCGTAACTCATTAGCTTAACAATGTATACATGGACTACTAATTGTATCCACAGTGCATTTGCTACTGAGACGCAACCTAGTACAGAACATATAATGAAGGTCTTGGTGCAATAAAGTGACCTTGAATTTTAAAGAGTGATAATTAGTTTATCGATGGACCTCCTTAATGCCATGCAATGCACTGTACATCCGACGTGTTGATCACTTGATTTAATCTTATGAAAGATCTATTTTAAAAATTGATGCAGATAACGTTCCACTTACATTTTTTTTTAATTTCTTAAGTGCTTTATAGTAAAAACACTTGTTTTTGAGTTTTGGAATTGTTATGATTACGTCGCAAAAGATGGTGCTGACATTTTAGATATTTCACCTTTGTTTTACATGTTTAAGATCTCCTAATAAAGGCGATAATTAATTTTTTCAAAAAAGATATTAAAATGCAACACTCAAATTTGAAAACTAAACCCGGTTTCTGTTTATCAGCTTGCAAGAAATGAAGCAGCATTATATTACATTACCTTACTTTTCTACTGAATCAAGGTTGTGGGTCTGTTGGCTGGCCGACGGACGTTAATTCATTTACCCGTATCAACCAATATCAACGCACTGCAGATGTGTTTTTTTGACATTTTAACCCGTTTAGAGACTGAATGATATCGCATGGAAGACGACATCTGCTTTTATAGATATAAATGAGGTTTTTTTTGCCATTGCTACATTCTGCACATATGAATATATTTAAAGTGAATTTGATGGTTCGGGATGTCGCTGTGAGAAAAGTTTACTTTCCTACAATTATCAACACTGTCCGATGAGGTTCATTCAACTTGTTTATTATGTGCAGATGCGTGTGTCTGGCAAGTATTTTTTGCATTGACAAAATTAAATAAATCCTTAATATGCTTTTAAAAAATATCATATACATCTTGTATTAAGAAAACGAACATTTAAGGTTTCTTATGTGTCGAGTTTTATCCTATAGGAGCCATAGTATTTGACCAAGTTTTAGTCCAACATGGTAGTACGTTCGAATATATATACGTTGTAGATCATATTAAAGGAATAAGCTTATTTAGTACAAGCGATGTTCCGCGAACCACGGCAAAAAGTTTGTTTATTCCATAAATATATACCTATAACCGATATGAGTTTCGTAATTACGAAATAAAAAAAAATGTATCACATGTCACTTCACAGCAACGTAATTTTCTTGTGGTGAAGCTTAACAAGGTAAATATATCTAAGGTTAGACTTAAATTTGTTCAGTTAAGACTGTACATATTTGGAAAGGGCTGTTAAATGTAAAATCATATGGAAGATAAATAATCTGACTTCAAAATGTTAAGAGCCATTTAAATGTATACTTAATGTTTTGTTTATCATTATTTTTTGAACTTGTGTTTGGATGAAAAGAAAACTGTTTGGTACTGCCGTTATCTTGTCAATACTGACTATGCCTGTATTTTCACAGTAGCCATATACATAGGTATAAATTGTTTTGTTACAACAGTATAAGCGTAATGGTCGAATTAGGACATACCTGAATGTATTCATATACTTTGATTGTTCGACTGTCTATTATTATTATGCAGTGCTTCATATTTGCTGGTTTTTCAGAAAATACATTACAGCAGGAATTATTTAGACTGTATTTACGCTTATTCAAAAACTTATAGACTTAAATTTTACTGATGTACGACAAGGAAAGGACTACAATGTGTAACAGTGATTGAGAAAGGTACATACAATCAAGGTAGAAAACAAAACAAAAATAGCATATGCAACACCCGAACACCTTCGCAAATAATTATTTTGCAAAGTTTATTACATTAATATACACAATTAAAACTAAAACTATATTCACATGAGTATAACAATATAGTTCCTACTATTTACAAGTTAGTGGGATGAAATAATATTCTAATTTATTTATACTGTACTACAACGTACATTAATTGCTCTGGAATCTAACTCCAGATGGATTCAACCTCGAATAGAGAGAGGTAAAGTGGATATATCGGCGTCTTGCCCCAGGATACTACCGCCGTGGCACTGGTAGAATCGAACAAGGGACCTTCCACTACAAATGCGCCACTTCCATGGCCCCACAATGTCATGGCATACGGAAACATATAAATAACAAAATACAACTTTGCATAAAGAGGCGTACCATACATTTATCAAATCAATTCTTAATGTAGTAGCATACTGCAAGACCGGTATCTTGTATCACATATTTGTAAACATGAAAACATTTATTACCTCAAGATATGTCTTTAGGACTGAAACAAGTATTGGAATGTATATATGTTTCAATATTGTCATAAACCTTTTGATTTTTGTCTAAATTATTCAGCTTTTCACATAAAACACAAGAAGATTTCGCAAATTCTTCACGTACGGAAGTATGACTGTATTTATCTTTTTCACGCAAGAACTCTGTGTAAAGAGTTTCATTTTTTCCTACTTTTTTTAAAATGTCGACCACATCTTCAACTGAAACGAAGTCTGCTGTATCGATAAATGCTGACTTATCAAAGTGCATCGAATAATTAAAACCTCCACGAACCAACAAAACTGTATCAAAGCCGAAATAAGTGAAAAATTTTTCTGTGACATAGTCCTTGCAAAAACTGCTTTCAAACGATAGATAAAATTTATATTTCCTGTTTATTAACGATTCAAGTTCGCTCCAAGGTGTGCCTCTCTTGTTTGCAGAACATTTGCCAAAGATATCAACCGAAAGGCCTAAATTTCGCAATTTCGACACATAGTTTGCTCTTATGCTTTGTGTTGAACAACGACTGACAGCCCAAACGGCATCACGTGACTTATTTCTATAAATTTGAGAGTAGTTCCGGTGCAAAGCTTTATTCCGTTTGTTGAACGTCCCATAAGGATAAAATATGTCCGAATCAAGTCGATATCCCCAGGACCAGTTCATAGCTTTTATCCATTTTGGGTTCCGATACCAGCCCATTTTATAAATTGCGGGAGGCTCCCTTCTAAAGAATATCCAGATTTGATCTCGTGGACGATTAGTCAGAGAAAACGATGTTCTAGGATTTAAGCCGTCTTGTGTACTGAATACGATAGCTGCCATCTGCTTCATATTATTTTTATCTGTTGTCATTCTGCAGTTCTGATAAGGGCAGTTCCTTTTTAACTCCCAGTTAAGAAAAGTCAGATTACACCACACTGGCTTGTTTATCCATAAAATATTTAATGTCCTGTTTTTTACGTTACTTGTTGGCAAAATCCTCACTCTCGGCAAATTAATAAAAATCGACTCATTTGAATAGTTACTACCTGTTTGCCCTATTTTGCTGATAAACATTTGGTATAAATCCCATGTGTTTGTGCCAAATAGACTAAATACACATATTGTCACCATGACCAAGATTATAAATCGTCTTTTGTGATTGTTCATCATTGTTCACGTGCCTGCAAATAAAATGATACTTCAATATTTTATGCACAGGTTAAGGATTTACTATTGTACAACGTTGTCAAAATTAGTGTATGTACCAAACCTGGAACACATTTATTGGTTGACTAACACATAATTGTTTCGTGGAATGCTTACTGGCACACCTATGTAATGTATTTTTTACACCGTAAGTAGTAGGTAATATTGGAAATGGAAATGGGCATACCAAGTACGAAAAATATGTAATTATACCCAAGCATCATAGCTGAGGTGTTATCTTCAAAAACGTTATCCTGGATTGGGATGTATAAGAAAATGCTTATATCACTATGATTATCCTGGATTGTCATTTAATCGCTATCATTGAGATCTAGTCTGCGACGTAATTGATATCACTTTCGATGTCAGAAAAAGGCATGCTGGATTGCGAGGCATCTTAGTATTACGATTTATGCGAAAAGTAAGAAAATCGCGTATGAACAAGTTCCTTTAAAGTATTTAGAGAAAGAAGAAACGAAGAAAGTATAATATGATCTATTTAACTATAGGTCATAATCACTGTTGTCGATAGCTGTTGTTAACTGCTCATTTTTTTTTCTAATTTTATACTGTAAAAAAAATGTTTAAGCGCTTATTTATATACCCATAATCACGTTTTATGTCACAATATTTCAAATACCTTTGCAGCTATTTCATGCCATTATTGATACCATATATCTAGTATGCTTCCATAAATGTTCCACAAACATGTAACATACTCATGATTATTTCAAAAATGCTCCCTCTAGATTCACAAGACGTTCCATTTCTTTATTTTCACAACACTTATTTTCTTTTGATCTAATATTTTGCCAATTTATTCATTCTAACCCAAAAATACCCTTTTTTAGAATAATATCTACATATCTATTTAAGCTACTCCCGCAAAATACCAGGTGAAATTTAATATTTATCGCAAAGTTGCAACTTGTTTAAATTATTTTGACCGTTAAACCTCAAGACAGAGAAAGAGATATTTAAGAGACATAATATGAACAACAGTCAAATTAATAATTTCACTGCCATTAGAATTCTCCGTGCCGGTTTTGCTAAAACAAAACACCCACATTAAAAATGAAATAAACGAATCATGCATTCACATTATTTGTTACTTACTTGATGCGAATATTATTGCCATATACTTTCCAAGATTTTTATCCGTGGTCCAAATGCGAATTTTATCTTTAAAGTATTTGATTAATAAGTAATAGACCGTAAGTAACTGCTGTGTACCATGACAGACTTAAGCATATATCGAACCACACCTTAAAATACACATTTTCATGTATATTGTAAACGTGTGTTCAGATTTCACTTTATCAATTTTTCACGTCGTTATCAAATTCAAAGTATTACAAATAAAATAATAATACTAAATTGAAAGAAGATGCAGTAGTAAATTACAATTACTCTTTTGAAAAAAAAAAAAAAAAAAAAGTTGACTTTGCCTATGAAATTACATTGACCTTGCCAAAGTCAGTTTTTTTATACAAATTCATTTTAATCTTTGCAGAGTTAAAATCATACAAATAGTTAAAATTGCCTAAAATAAAACTGTTGAAGTTGAAATATAATTTCCAGTATATGGCAATTTATGGCGGTCACATTGAGAAAAAAACACATAAAAGGTAAGTAATAAGCCAGTTGTCAACATTGTAGACATGTTTAGCTCGGATAATTGTTGATAATAGAGTTATTACCCTTTGATTTCTTCAAACATGAAGCTGACCATAATTTCTTTGTTTGAGCACCCTTATTCTTAGTAACCACTGCCCGAAAATCAAAAAAAAACTGTCGTGCCATGTTCTACTAAGATAAAGTTTTAATTGGAATTATTTGAAGATTCTCATTTATTCTTCGACAAGCAATCGAATACCTAGCCCCAACATGCGCTGCTATATTTTATTTATTTTGTCAAAGGGAAGAAGAAATGCGTGCAGGCGGTATCCTGGGTATTCATCATTTTTGGTGAGGAAAGGTAACGTTCGTCAAGGTATGTTTTGCCGAAATAAAATAAGGTTTAAATGATTCTTCGAAAAAAGCTGTGCCATAAACATATGCGGCTTTAATACGACCGACGATCGAAAAGAGAACTTTTCAAGGTTAACAAAGGTAAAATATTGTGTTTACACTACTAGAAAACTTTAAGAAGGATATAAGTTATAGTCAAAGTAAACGTTATATTTTAATTGCGGCCCAATATATCTTAACTTAAAGTAAGACCAACTGTACATGATTAGGTGACGTTAACTCATGACCCGAATCTATTCCGAGGCTCCGGCTAGCATCTGCATTTGTTCCTGAATTTCAAATCTTATGCAAAACATATCCTAGAGTTTAAGATATATTCGCGAAATACTGTTAACATGTTACACCGACACCGACGTAAGTTGTTCGTAAAGATCAGATTATTTTTTTATCCAATACCTTTTATGCCATCGACAATGCATATTGAAAAGAAAAGCCTTGACAAAAAACAGTCGAGCTAAACAGGTTTAAAAGAAACTAGTTAATGTGTCATCATTATTCATCCAAAGAGCATGTATATAACTATATTATGTATCACGGTACACAAGGGCAACATCAGCTGATGATTGGGTTGTTCAAAACTTTCGTGTTATATTTAGCAATGAAAGTTTCGGAAACGAACGCTCGATATGTTACTTTTTTTCCAAGTTATGATGTTATTGAAACCTCATTCTCAAAAAACATAACCGCCAATATTACGTTTAATTAACAATGAGTCGTTAATTTATCTGTTAAATTGTTGTTACGTTTTGTAAAAACAATAATAAAAAAGTATCCCGCCGGCGTCCTTGCGATAATAATTTCTTCTAACGTCGGTTTCGGGAGTGAATAATTCAAGTTTTACTGTAGGGTAAATAACCATGAAGCATCATGCCATGAAAGCTGAGCTTGGTTGAATTACTGAAACCACAAAAAATTATGATCGAGCAGGTTTTAATTTGATTAGATATAGGTCTATAGTTTTCTTATCAGAAATTTCCAAGAGTGATATTGATTTTCCTATTGAGTCATACACGTGTTGATATACTTTTTTATTGTTCAAAATAAATACCGTTTATGTTTTGTATTGTTCAAATTGGAATGGCGTTTTATTGTTACGCGGCGATCTTTTGGTCTTGCATTGCAGAAGTGTTGTTATTTGCTATTAAAATGTTAACGCCGTTTATTTGTATATCATCCTTTCAAAATACGGATAAATATCAATTTATCTATTTGTTCGCGTGCATTACAAAATATACCATAACCGCGTTATTTTTTGTCCTAGTCGATGCAGTTTATGTCTCTTTAAACGTATTTACCCATAGACCGTGGTTTAATATTTGATATTACTGAGTTAAAATGTGTATATACCATTTGATTTGTGTTACTGATGATTAAGCCATGTAATTACATCGTCATACTGTGTGTCCCTGCTGTTTTGATTTATGCTACAGCAAACGTGTGTTACATCAAATAATGCATTTTATCAACGCGGCATATGTAAATGGTTTGGTCTATGCATACTATTTGCACCATTCATAGCCGACATTCCGAAGTATTATCTTGGTTTGTTTACCCGTGCGGCGAAAGAAGTGTAATGGAAATTCTTTATTTTTTTAAAATTTCACGAGCTTGCACAATTAAAACTCCGTGCCATTGACGGCTTTTTCATACCTTCACATAATCGACAATTGACTCGATTGTATCAATATACATGTTTGTCTCAAGAGAACTCTGGTTGTGAATGGCGGACATCGGACTACTGAAAGTTGTGTTTGGCCTGGAGACTGAAAATCCCCTAGGCCTAAGTTAGCATACCACATTTCAAACACTGCAGACAATTTAACTGTGCTATGTGCGAATAACAACTGTAAACATGCGCTATGCGAAAGTAGTGCAAGACAGACCAGATCAATCTCACAGCGCTTTGATTCAGGGATGTTCTCGAAATTAAAAATTATGTAATGGAATAGTGTTTTCTACATAGTAAACATGCTTATGAATAAACGGGGGAAAAAAATGAAAATAAATACATATTATTATATTCTCTTGAGTACCTTTATTTTCTAAATACATACAAACTGCACAAATGGACACCGTAGAAACAAGCAGTTGTCTTAGGTATCTCTAAACGGGGCTGATTGCATGGTATGCTTTCATTTGGCATCTTACGTGTCCAACTATAATTATGTGTGAGGTTTAAATATCTTTTGTATTTCTGGCACTTGCGTCTTTCACGTCCTCGACGTCTTGCTAACTTAGCATATGAAAAGGGCGTGACTCGTGCCATTTAATTTGATAGTTATAACATGCACGATATACTAAATATGCTACCTGTATACTATGCTCGTGATACAATTCAATGCGTACAATATAGCGCATGTGGCATCATGCTGTATGTACGAAATGGTATTGAGTGCGCACTTCATTTTCTTTCGTTTGTAAAACGTGGTGGTCAATGTTGAATGCTTAGTATAATTTTCCGTGAACACGAGTCCGTCCAGTAGGATAACCAGTCTTAAAATAGGTCAGTTCCTGGGAAGAGGTGAGCGTTTGTTCTCTGTCAACATTTGCATTGAGAATTTAGGTAATTTGTCCCCGACATGCACAAAAAATTACTTGAAGAGTAACGGATGTCGTATTAATATGTTCTGGCAATTTTATTAAGAATTTGAATCAGAATTTTTGACATCAAGAAATACAAATCTATATGACTTTAATTAAAGAACTTGTTTAGAGGAACACACTGTTGAAAGAATTTCTAAAATCGGAATATTAAATGCAAATATATTGAAGATTGAACCTTTCGAATATTGAGAATCATGGAGGCGGCCATTTTGAATTTGCTATGTCAAAGTGCTGTAAATAAACATTCATGCAGGTATAACTGCTAAGTTAAAAACTGCAGCTTCAAATGTATGTCACAATGTGTTAACCGACATGACACTTAATTATTGTTACCAATTTCAGGCGAAAACAATCATGAAAAAAAATTTAATGAGGTTCAAAATTAAGCTTTGAAACTGAAACGTGTGTATTATTAGTATGTGTAATTTGCAAATATTTGCATTATTACTGAATTTAAGTTTTAGTTTATACGAATTCATCTTAGTTCGATTACGAAGAAAGCTCCGTAGCTTGCTTATTTAATCGCTCTCAAACACTCATTCCAGATGTCATCACGCTCGCCAAGAGAGGCAGTGAGTTTTTCATCGCTGCTACCCATTTACAACTGGGTATACTGAGGCACGTGTGGTATCAGTGTCTTTGCCCAAAGACACACCTCGTGCGCCCGCTGGGATTCGAACCCGGGACCTGCCTTTCCGGAGGCGAAAGCCCTAACCACTGAGCTATCGAGGCCAATTTTAGTTTTCATAAGCTCATCTGTTGTTTAGCTGATTTCTTAAATTATTTCAACCGCGTGTTTGTGCTAACTAGCTTTATAATTTCAGAATAATTTAACTTGCGTTTTCCGTTAAGTTATGATTCTGTTTGCTGAAATATTTCCTTGAATTATAACAGATTGAAAAATAAAAAGACGTCGCTGTTTTGTTTTCTATATTTCTTTGTTCCCCAATAATAAAATAGTTGGCATTGAATTAAACCTATATGAAGACCTTCATATACTTTACACACTCTATCGTCCATGTTGACTTTATATACATATCTTTTTTGAGTAAACCCCAAATAAAATACTTACAGTAGCTCGATATCTTCTAACGTCGGTCTCGGGAGTGATTAATTCATCGGATATCGGTTTTTTATATTATAAAGCGTATATCCCCGCAAAATGTTTATTGAATCTCTTTTATTTTTCGCATTGCAGACTTTTAATATATGTGTTCTTATTACACAATGCGTTGTTGAAAATATCTGTTGTGACATCATTATTTTGTGCTAAATTTTAAATTCACGACTAAAATTTTATATATTGAAATCTGATCTGCGGCGCATATTGTCACTAGGTATTCGCTAGGTAATTCTTTAAATTATTGGTAATTCATTTTGAGTTTTAGTAGCGCAATCTTGTCAAATTGAATGCCTTTAACTGGTTTCTTATTTAGTTGACTGGTCATATTTTAACTGTTATTTGCATCATTTCGTTATTATGATTATTCCTTTTCATACGTTTTCCGTCTAACTTTGCCATTTCTGTCGCTTGAGCTACGGGTGTTACGAGCTTGACAACGGGTGGCTGTACATTTACGTTCTTCTCATCTTTAAGTTTTCTGGTTTGCGCAGCTGCCTACGATGTAACGTCCCATGTGATCGGGTTGGACGTAACCGACACTCAAATCGTAAAAAGGTTGGTACCATTTATCGTAATCCAAGACATAAGGTACCCGTTTTTGTTGCTTATAATAATATAATTCTACGGAATCCATTTTACCGACTTTGAGCGATCTTCAATTATTAATACGCCTTTCATGTCCTATCATTAAAGACATTATTATCATCATCATCGTCATCATCATCATCATCATCAGTAGTAACATCCTCATTAGAATCCTCGTATTCATCGTCCATTTTATTCCGAATGATATGATCGGGTCATACATATACGAACATATCTTTTTTCAGTTTTATAGCTTGTCGTATGGATTCCCCGACATCCATGTCGCACTCGTTTCTAAGCCGTTTTGCCGACGCGAGTAATTGCTGTCGAGTAGCATCATTTTGCAGCTCGTTAAAGTCGGTAAGAAACATAGCGTACTCTTGTCTATTTTTTTTTCTCAGTTAAGGTAAGACATCATTGGCCATAAAAGGCATCAACAAAAGCGTCTTGACGCACCTGTCCTTGCTCAACGTATCTGCTTGCCGTAGCCTCAAACTCTTCGCAATGAGCTTGTCTTAGTTGCTTGAATATTCTGTCTCAAATACTTAATAAATGACGTTTTTCTATAAGGTATTATTTCGATCGTTCACCCGGTGGGCTCATACAACCGTTGTTGAACTCTGTTTTCCTACTCAGCGTATTTACGGAATTATCGCCATCATTATCATCATCAGCCACAATAACAAAAATACTATCAGTATCATCATCAGCAGTAGCATCAGCAGCACACTTTTCTTCCCTTAAAATTTCGTTCTTATATGCATTATATTTGTCAAACTTATCACTGTCTCGGTCCCATTCTTGTTGTTCTTCATCGGGAAATAAATATGTATGTAGACGTCGATGTTCTTGGGAATAAGACTTTTAACCACCACCAAATCTCCCGAAGGTCTCTGAACAGCCTTCTCAAACCGTCCCATAAAACCAGAGCTGGACGACGGATATATTCTCCTCACTACTTGTTGCTACTTATTATATGTCTATCGGGTTGTTGAATAACACCAAGTACTGCGCATTTAAAGCGATATCTCTGCAGGCCTCTCCTCGAGTGAACACATTTTGGGTTAAATAGATAATGGATATATTCCTGTGATGACTCTCCTTGATGAAGATATCGGCTGTTCTTTGGTCGCATTAGGCTTTACTCATCTAATCTTTAAAAATAATTAGGTTCATGTTACTGGCATTGAGGTACTCTGAACTGTTCAAATAGTCGGGAATGTCTGGCGAATATTTGATAATTGGTATGTTAGGCTGAATTTTGTCGTTAAGAGGTTTCTATTGTCCGAATCACAAAATGATGCGATCCGTTGGCGGTTGAATGAGACAGGACAAAAGCAATGTTCTAGTCTACACCGTCTTTCAGCTACCACTTGGCCTTGACACAATCATGGAAAATGGGTGTTGGAATTTCATTGGCGAAGAGCTGACTGAAGCCAAGGACTCATAGGATGGGAGTGTACTGTGCATATTTCTCCTTTGACGATTAAGGTTATCCATTCTTCTACAGTCAACTTGACATATATCACAAAAAGGCATTTTAATACGTAAACATAACAGTTTAAACCCATTCTTACATGATTATTGTGTTTCTTTTATCGTTTTCCATCCTCTTCCTCCTCCTCAACTTCTCCTCATCCCCTCCTCCTCCTAATCCTCTTCTTCCTCCCTTTTATGTGGGCGACGGCTAGGAAGGGTAGGGAGGGCCAATGAAAGGCAGCGTATGCTCTATTATTATTTCCTTTTCTCCACTTAAAAGTTGCCACGGGTTGTTTGAGATACTATGATCATTTATTTTAAAAATTACTCAAAGACAGTTAGACGTACTAAACAGCGGCGGCGTTGTTAGTGGTGTTATAGTTGGTGGGTTAGTGTGGTCACAAACTGTTCTTTGTACCGCGACCAATCAAACATCGCGTTTAAATTCAACTAATCTCAATGAGCAATTTAAACGAACCATTATTTAAAACTTTGTTTAACTCTTTACTTTGATCATTGTCTGTTTCGATAGCAAGGAGTAAAGATCGGGTTAGCTCATTTTGTATATTTTCAGCTGTCAGTTATTTTGAGTGTAA
>JAFMSR010000013.1:11151603-11212954 GCA_022818135.1 Saxidomus purpurata | reverse complement strand
GATATAGTCATCATGAATAAAAAGTACTGAGAAATATTGTGTAAAACAAATAACAATATAACTTATAGCTTAGGCAAACCTCATTTTGTATAGTTTAATAGTTCAGAAAACAGTAACAAAATATGAAGTTCACATTCATACTGAGCCTTATTAAAGTAATTGACACTCATCCAAATAGTGTATTATATCCTTAGAAAATGAAAAAGAAATCTCGCAATGCGTAATCATTAGCAATATAAGTCTACCATAATACGGCGTCATTATGTCAATTATGATGATAGTGTATTTCATACAGAAATACAGGGACAGAAACGGTAGATATAAATAATGAAATATCTGCAAACTATTTGCACTCGATATTACACTTCAAATATATTTGTCTAATTCCCCTCTCATAACAGCTACATAAAACAAAATACAGTGACCTTCCTGATTGGCAATTTCATAAGGTAATTACAGTTAAGTGAACAAAATGGTTTTGTAAATGACATGACTGAAGAAGGCAATAGGAATCGAGTCGGAAGAGTCGTAGTATGAACGGGTTTAGAACTTTAAGCAAAGGATTTCAAAGCCTGGCTTTATCATACATTCAACCGGCCCCATATCGTCGGAATTCCCGGACCATTTTCCAATTCTATCACATCTATCATAGAACGTAGTGTAATAAGCGATTGTGGCCACCACCGCCTACGTCTTTGCATGGACGTTGTTTTAATGCTTTACTGTCATGTTTGTTTTGAATTACGTTCACGGTAAAATTTGTATGTTATGAGTTGGACAATCTGTTATACTGGTGCGAAATAAGTATCCAAATACTAATTTCTATTGCCAAAAAATAGCAGCTATGAGTTCTATGAATTTATAAAATCACATGCGAAGTTTTTTCCATTAACACACTTTATTGAATGCGTCACGCACTTTGCATTGCAAGTTGGCATCATAAACAAACGGATCAGTATTAGGCAAATTCATTCAATTCTTGTTGAAATACAGCGTGTCTCTCTGCCAAAGGTGTAGTTCCAAATGTCTAACAACAAAGCCTTACACTTAACTGTTTAAGCTTAAACAAACACCGCTGGAATGTACTCGAAAATCAAAGTCAGAAGAAACTCCAAAGAATTCTTTGGCAGACAAGTTTCTATTGATACAATTTTACATAGATTAACATTTTTATATTCTTTAGTACTTGAAGTTAGATGTTACGTAAGCACAAAGTATTCGGCAAAAAAAGAAAACACAACAGAAGATACCACGAAATGTCTTTTGTAACATAAAGTCTACTTTCTTTTATGCACTTAGTTGTGGCCGCACGCATATTCAACCTTTTTTAGGTTAAAAGTAATATAGTTAGTGGGATTTGAAAGATTTTTAAGGATAATACAAGCCAGCATATAAGATAAGGAAGTGTCTGTCTGTCTGTCTGTCTGTCTGTCTGTCTGTCTGTCTCTCTGTCTCTCTGTCTCTCTCTCTCTCTCTCTCTCTCTCTCTCTCTCTCTCCAAGGGAATTTCAAATTATCTGGAAAAATAATTTGCCTATAGTAACAGTACTTAGGTCACCAAGATATCTGCATGAAATATTTTGATTGCTACAAGAACACCTCGTTGATATGCCCTAACGTTTGAAGCGGAATCGCTAATGTTGAGGCATTTGCAGCTCAGCTCTATAGTGATGAATAAACTACATAGAGAACAGTACGTTGATTGGGCTGACCTTTAATTTAAACATAACTGTTTATTTGAATACTTTGCGCATTGACTTGAATAATAATAATAATAATAATAATAATACATTCTTTATTTCCAGAAGGTAACACAAATAGACATTAATACGAAATCGTACATATATCACAATTTCATTGTGGCCTTCCATAAATACACACAAACAGCATATGCAAACAGTTCAAAAATACACATATACAGATATAACATAACTAAAAAATGCCAACGTCCAAGTATACACTTGAGCAATTTTGGCTAACAAATTTCATTCACTAACGATACATTTTGGTCAAATATATTCTTGAAACAGACCTTTCATCAAAGCAATCTTGGGAACACTTGAATGTCTTTAACAGTAGTCAAAAAAAAGATAAATTTAACTATCATTCATTTAATTTGTGTGACGTCAGCACAAATGGATTTTAATGTAGATTGATATACATTGGCTTACAATACATACTTCATGAGGATACAGTCCGTTCTACTCCTTACTCCGATACGATAAGTTAAATTTTCAAAAGACGGGCCTGGCAAATATATTTCGCCATCAGCCATAATCAGATGCAATGATGTAAAGATTGTTGGTTAAAGAAACACAACCGTACAATGTAACAACGAGAACATAAGTCTGTTTCAAGTGTGTCTATGTTCAAAAATAAAACACTCATACATCATGTTAAAGATAGAATCGAAAACAACTTAGAAGTAATTTACTTTCAGACAAAACGATATTTAAATTGATGTGTTTCACTTTTTGGGGTCTCAATCCTTTAACTATTTTCTATTCATTCAGTATCTGCATGCCTTAAATTATCGTTACGTTACGAATATTTCAAGCAAAATAATTACTATTATGCACTTGATTCAAGTCAACATTACCGTAGCTCTTTGAGAAATCTTACGGTTTTTACTCCAGTTAGTGCGTATTCATAGGTACTATATTGCACATAACAGAAATTATATTTCAGAAATAATAGAAAGTATGGTAATAGGCATCTTTAAATTACATTCCTCATGCGGATTAATTGCTTATTGTTAGCGTATGAATATAAGCAACCGTTAATTGAAATATACAAGCAGCGTTGATAGATTTTGCCTTTCGAACCAAAAATACGCGAATAACATATCCTCCTGAACTTCTTGCTACAGATGCTCAGTTGCTCGCGGAATGTAAAATTCCATTTACATTAGCTAATTCCAATACTAATGTACAAATATCAATGTGGATTGTTTTTGAAAATGTGAACTCTTGTACAGAAGTATATAAATGTGCAAAAATTGTTTTGAAAATATTAAAATGGCCTTATCCATTATAATTTTTGAGGAAAGAATTCTACCTTCCACTTTTAAAGAAAAGTATGCTACCATTAACAGTGAGCCGACGTTACAACCGTTTTGTTATTATATATATTAAAATCAATTTCAGCCATAACCTAAGCTAAGTCAGTTGCAAGCTTGTGTCTATAATCTCACTCATTAAACGTGAAACTTAAACCAAAACATAGGTCAAACCTCAATGGAAAACCGACAAAATTATAGATACACAACCCGTCAATAATTGGCATTTAATTGCTTTCCCATTAATGCATATGCGTATAATTGCTGAAGAGATTCTATTTCAATATCTAGGTATTTCCTATTTCTATATTTAACCGTTTTTAGGCCAGGCTATTGCAAATTTTGCGAAAGTGTAATATTACAGCATGTGAACGATGTACACAGAATTAAGTACCCTCTTTCTATATCTAGTAGACCATTATAGTCGTGAAAACAGGACAGAATTATCAAACATTTTATCCGGGGTGTAATCGATACAAAAGATATTCAGACACTGTAAGAAGATGCATATTCACAATAATCTTGTATAGTTTTCGTATTGGAGCTCATTTTTGATAATTTTATGGAGCCGCCTTTGCGAAGGGGTAAAGCTAAACCAGGGTTCGAATGTACGACCTTCACAATCCCTTCTTTTGGTGTATGTACTGGTCAGAACTCCAGGAAACAGTCATAGAGAGTAGTTAATGTTAGTTTTTCAAAAACTTGACCGATGTAAGTTTAAATAAGTTGTAAGTTTAAACTTAATAAGTTATTTTTTGATAATTCTTTCAGGCTTGAAAAACCTTCACAACCTACCAATATGGTGGCGAACAGTGCTTCAAAAGTCAAATCATTGTATTAGAGAATGTTACAGCAATACTTAAATAGTCAAGCGTTAACAATTTCTGAGAGTACAAGTTAATAATATCTTGAATTTGTTCAGTAAATTGATAATTAAAAAAAAATTAACAGGCTTTATAAACATATATCAGTGATATGTATAACATTAAAGCAACTTAACTCTCAACGACAGTTTCATCTTCACGACAAATGCAATAAATAAAGACCAGTCTAGTTGGTTTTCATACCATAAAATAACCTCGTAACTCTTGTGGTACAAAAGCACAAATTAAAGGGGAACCAAAAGATATAAATCATTTTAGAAAACTAGATATTCAAAAACTTTGAACATTAGTTGAAAGTTTGAACTAAACTGTAGTTTTTCTTTACTTCTGTACTAATAAAAAAAGATATGTATCATCATCTTTTGAACAATGCTAAAGAAATATCTTAATAGTTCGTGCTCATGCACGATAAATTTGCCTAGTTCAGTATTTGTGTGTTCATTCGTCCGACTTTATAGACGTCCGTATATCCGTAAGTTCATTAATTAGTCAGTATGTCATAAATCAAAATATTTTCACATAAACAACTCTGTGCTATCTAATTTCAAAGCTTCCATTTGATGATTTTCATTAATAAGGAATAATTCTATAGCCGACACGTTTCAGATTTAATGTACGCTCTTAGTGATAAGCATACATTTTTCTGCAGTGCCAATATTGTCTCTAGTCCTCCGGGACACGCATTTTATGTAACCCGATATGAATGATAGTCTGAAACTTAATCTTCCGCAATATCATGGATGGGAAGTACATATTTTTGCACAGCTTATTATTTTCTATAAACTGTATTAATGTGTTTTCCCCTAAGGAAGTGTATATTTTATCCCGGTTCTCATACACCATTACCATAAGAGCTATATACCGAATATAATTATGTTGTTTTGCTTTTTGAAAGCAAAACAACATTTGTTCAATAAAAGTGTTTATATGAGTCATTTTATTGTATTGTAAATTGTAATCATGCGTAATTCTTTAATGACTTGTGTTTAAGTTATTTGATCCTTCAAAATAAAAATACCGGGTTATGATAAAGTATGTTACTTAAAACGCAATTACCTCTCATTGAACCCGTTGCCATAGGTTCGAGCCCTGCTACCCGACCAAGTCTCTTTATGCGATGGAAACGACATTTTCTTACAAAGGATAGGGTTCAAGTACTGGTTCTTGCCACGATGGTTAGGTAAAATGTCCCCTTGTAAAAGAGGGATTATAACGGTTAAAAGCGTTAAACCCATACACCTACAACTGGAAAGTATATCTTGCAAACATTTCCTTTATAGACGGATATAAACGTAAAACCTTCAAAATAGCAGATTATCAATTTTTAAAAAGGGAAAAAAAAAAAAAACTTTTATATTGTAATAATTAAACTTTCTTACTTTTTTATGATATATATATCATTTAAGCTTTAATACAAATGTATAGGTAAGTACAAATCATTGTCAAATATATCTTAAAATCACCACTATAAGCAGCAAATGCTGCAACATACCAAACTACATATTTAAGACGGCTATAAATCTATAAGTTATATTCGCAAGGTTCATATAACTATTTAAGGAAACCACCCTGCAGGGGAAAATATAAAATGCATTGAAGTTTGCATTACATGGGGTTTTCTGTAGCTGGTTGTTCTTTGGTGTCTTGACTGCTTTGTTTTACCACATTTTTCTTTCTTCCCTTAGTTGCTTTGCATGACCACATTTTTCATCAATGTCTGCTTTACTTGTCCAGATTTGTTCTTTGTTCCCATGTCTGCTTTATATGACTACATTCGGTCTTCGTCATCTTATCTGCTTAATACATTACGACATTTGTTCTTCATTCGCTTTTCTGCTTTTTACGACAATGTTTGTTTTTTGTTCCACCGTCAGCTGTACTTGAGTACATTTATTCTTCATTCCCTTATCTGATTTATATTACCATGACCAATTTGTCCCTTGATCCCTTATGTTTTTGCATGACCACGTTTTGGTCTGCTATAAGTTATCAACTCAACCAGTAACAGGACTCGTCTCTCGTCCACTATACATGACCACATTTATTCTGCGTTCCTTTTCTTATTTCTATAACTACTCTTAACGGATCTTGATAAGAGCATTGTTCATTTTTTTCCAATGAGCTGAACATTGACCGTATTTATTGCAAATATCAAACAAACTTACCATTGGATTGATCCCATTTTTTAAAATAAGTTAGAATGGATTTCTTCAATCTTATTTAACTACACACTCGACTACTTTCTATAGTCCCGACAGATGCCCGCAGCAATTTGTTAATGTTGTCACCTGTAACCACATACGGGATTCTTGCGTTTTCAAAACCTGTACAAAGCCACATTCCTCTAAACGCAGATACTGTAGTCATGTAACATTTTAAGAAGATTTTTCAATTCAGTTTCAATCCCTCTAAAGCGCAATACCAAGACATCTTTTGTCTTAAAAGGAATAATTTTCATAGGACATCTTTATACATTGAAATACAATCAGACTAAAACCGACGTAAAACATCGTTGCAACATTCGAGGCGTCCCAGCAAAATGTCGAATATGACTTTAAAAACGATTACATTTATTAATTTCTCTCATTTTACTTTAGAACTAACACTGATGAAAACAAATGCCATACTCAGAAAAAAGCTTAGAGAAATCTTACTGACCGAAAAACTTAAGTGCAAATAAAGGATGTAGTCGAAGATGTGTATTATAAATGAACTAGAGTATATTCATTACAACGTTTATTCATAGAAAGGTTGCAAAATAGCCACTTTGTCTTTTATGTACGCTATTGAATTACGTATACATTTTTTATCAACTGATCCCGTGTGGGCAATCTGAAACAAGATCAAACCAAGATGTTGTTAACGTTTGACCTGTGCTTATAACAATACGTAGCACATTTTTATCAAGATCAATTCATATACTACTAAAACAAAGCAAAACACTCCTGCTTATGTATAATCAATACACGCTTTGCGGTTGAATGATAAAAATGTGTTCAAATGATAATAAACCCGATTATCCAGAAGACAACTAAAATCTCATCTTTTCTCAGATCCTTTGGGAGGTTATATCAATTTGAAAATGAAGTCCGAATGCTTCGTTGACTAACAGCTTGTAAGCATGATGAGAACAGATAATATTTACTAAAACAAAATGATAAAATCGCTATCTACGCAAAGTGACATTTTGTATAGTTTATGTCAGAATGTACCAGTTTTTAATGATCATTCACTGTCCTATTTCATCGCTACAAGCACTTTATTTTCATCCCTTGGGTTCGATTCACACATTATATGTTTTCAGCTTCAAAGTTAATAGATATTCTTATGCCCAGAGCTTCGCAATAGCTCCATCACTTTGAGTAGACTGTTGTAGTTGTTTTTTTACTAATTTTACCTGACATAGCGGAGCATAAAGTAGTTCAATTGGACTAGTTGGACAACCTATGCGACAGCTGAAGTGTTCCTTGCATGTGTTTGGGTGAATGTCCAACGCATACAGCGACTTATATCTAATCCGCCGTGAAGGCTGGGGTGGGGGTTTGAACTGCAGGAAAACACCTCTGTCAAATAATACTCCAAGAACAACAAAACTTAATCGACAAAAGACTGCAGACGACAGGCATTGGTTGACACTGTGAAGGACATGATATACCTTTCCTACATCCAAACTTTTCCCATAGTGTACTTGTTTTGTGTCCGTGCTCAATGTCAACATAATATGCAAGTATTTCGTAGCCCTAAATTGTCATATGAAGAGAAAACGTTTCTTAATCGTGTATTTAGAATACTGTAAACTAGTCATTGAAAGATAAAGTAAACCGAATATTGCAGTAACGATCGTAGAAGTGCTTATATTTGCATCTTTTTGAGCTATTAAGGCTATCTCTTGAAACATAAAAGTTGTCAGATTTGATTTTAGTAGACCTTGGCTTGATTGTGACGTATGTCAAGTGGAATATAATTTACCAATGGCAAGCGATCCCCAATGTCTAATATTTTATTTTCCTTAGTGCAATTATTTCCGTACACTGCATTCCTTACAGTACTTAAAAGTTCAATCAGTTTTAAAAATCATCAATCATTCTATAAGAATTGCGACAGAAAAAACTCTGTTCTAATATTTTTATCGAATCAAATAGATTCAAGACATGTCCTGGATCCACTTAATTCAACTTAAATGGGATTCTGGAAGTGCCTAGAAATTGCCATTTAAATTATTTTTAAATGGCAGAACGAAACGAATAACTTTAATTTCATTTCGTTTCAAAACTGTCGATTTTTGTTCTGAAAATAAATTACAAGAGAAATTTTTGGATGCTCTGATTAAAAAATAATCATTGTTTGATTTTCTATGATTGTACATACCATAAAACTGATGGAAAATGATATGTCTAGAAGATAAGTGGCTTTATACTGAATTCAGTCGCCACCAAAGGCTCAAATTTAACCGTATGACACACAATCTGAAATATAAAAGCTCTACATTTGCATGAAGCGTCCTAAGAGATTTTTTTTGAGGCCCCAAATGGGTAACCCCGTTTATTCACATATATCACACATGTACACAAAATGCATTCACAAGTATCATCTTTAGGTGTTCTAGCATTGACCTAACATAAGAAATACAAATTTATCGAAGGAAAATATAAAATGTATATATGTGCAAATATATGTTTTTATGAAAGAAAAAGGCGAAAAGGCGTCCTAAGAGATGACATCGTTGTCGTGGAGACTAAAATTCATTGCGGTTTTTGTTCGGACAGTCATTGTATGATTCTCCCAGATGATTTTACACTCGAAATTATGACATGTCAATGTTTTTGTAATCCTTTTTCTCTTTTTAGACGAAAATTACGATATTGAGTTTGGAAAGCTTCCCTGTCTGTCCATTTTCCTCCTGGCTTTTCAGCCCATGTTCTATTATCAATTTATTTTTGTCAAATGCGAAAAAAGTTGTTACAAATTAGATTTATCCTTTTCGAATCTCACTGTTGAAGAGGTCAACTTCGAAGTTTGATTAAGGTCGAAGTGTTTAATTTTAATTTCATTATGCTTTATTGCTCGTCCACAATGCACCCCTTGAACTGGTTAAGGGCTTGTTTTATAATTTAGTAAAAGACACTGGTTTTCATTATCATTTTGAGCTAGCATTTCTCATTAATATTTTTATCTAAAACATTCCCAGTCAAGTACACATGGTTTAACTTTCCCCCTTTAAACACCAATTCGAGAAGAGGTAAAATAAAAACTTACCGTTTTTTATATTAGATATTACGTATTAAGCAACTTAGAAATATCAGTTATCGATTCTGGTAAAATGAGCATCAATTAAATTAAAACACGATCACGTTCACGAAAACGGCACATGCTAAACAATTCCATTCCGTAATATTCAATCAGTTTCAGATCACGGAATGCAGTTCTAATTATACACTGAAGACTGTCTTAAAATCAGGGAACCACAGATGTTTTTGGCTCTGTTAAAATATTTGTTCAAAGACACCTAATTCGTCTCTTTGAAACACAACATCGCAAACACTACAATTACGGACATTGTACCTACCATTCCTGCAATCAGAATACTCCTTTTTACACAGCTTATGAAACATTTCTTTTCTTGAGTTACTTGTCGTAAACGAAAATACCCTAAAATAGATATATACATTACTGATTATGTATATATCAAGCTAAAATAAGTTTGATTTCAGTAAATTTATTTTCTATCTAGATAAGTAGCAGTCAAATAATTTGACAATGCTAGACTTTATCTCTGGAAATTTTTTAATGACTTATTCTAGATCTGGTTCATCATGGAGTTAGTCTAGTAAAAGAGTATCAATGACTTATTCGAAATTGCGTTCATCATGGAATTAATGTAGTTGACGTTTAACAATGACTTACTCTATGTAAGTTCATCAATGACTTGCTCTATGCCTGGGTTCATCGGGTAGTTGGTCTAGTTATTGCTCTATGCTGGGTTTATCGGGAAATTGGTCTAGTTAAAGGTATCAATGACTTGCTCTATGCTGGGTTCATCGGGAAGTTAGTCTAGTTAAAGGTATCAATGACTTGCTCTATGCTGGGTTCATCGGGAAGTTAGTCTAGTTAAAGGTGTCAATGACTTGCTCTATGCTGGGTTCATCGGGAAGTTAGTCTAGTTAAAGGTATCAATGACTTGCTCTATGCTGGGTTCATCGGGAAGTTAGTCTAGTTAAAGGTGTCAATGACTTGCTCTATGCTGGGTTCATCGGGAAGTTAGTCTAGTTAAAGGTATGAATGACTTGCTCTATGCTGGGTTCATCGGGAAGTAAGTGTAGTTAAAGGTGTGAATAACTTGCTCTATGCTGGGTTCATCGGGAAGTTAGTCTAGTTAAAGGTATCAATGACTTGCTCCAGGGATCTCAATGAACTTACTAGGCTCGTCATTAAATCACTGCATGGTTCTGCATGGTTAGAATCGACAATCCCTTTCGGTAAATTGTTTACGCACTGCGTGCTGTTCAAAGTTACTCTTCATATTCAATTTAGTTACTGAACTAATTAAGGTTCGTCATTGAATAACTCTAGAGGTGCAGCATCAATTTACTCTATGTTAGTACTTTAATTAAGACAGGCTCATTTTTTAAAATAGATCTGTCAGTTTACATGTCTAGAGTGATTTGATTATTCGGTTGGAACCCTGAAAACAGTTATTTAATTGTTATTCTAGACACACAGAGGTTTTCTTTTCAAAAGTACACAGAGACAACATCTACATGTTGTTGAAATGATTTGACTTCAAGTCATAAAAGAAAAGTTAATACAGAAACATGATGCGTAACCTCTCCTTTCTTCGAATGAAAATGGGTAAGTGCATTGAACGTTTATTCTGTCTTTAAGCAGTAAACAATCACGTTTTTTGGGCTAACAGCTACGGCTACGTATAGGAAGCAGTGGCCATGTCTAATGCACGTACCTACATTACTTATTACTGTCACATATTGACCTATTTACGCCGGTATTTCTGACAGTAAAACGAACAGCTTCCTCAAACCAATGATCTAAACTACACGTCATTTATTCAAAGCTATAATTTGACAGCAGTTTTCTCTAGTCACGAACAAGCGTGTTATATTGGGTAGCGTTTGGCAATTGGTAGTTTGTTGTTATTATTATCAATAAAACAGCTATTTTACGAGATGAATTCGGGAAGAAATTTAAATAAGGGATTTTTTGTTTAATGATGTAAAAGCTCGAATTATACAATGAATAATTGTATGCAACGTATCCTTATACGATGATATAAGAGAACTCAGACAGATGATGGTTTGAGGTGATGATGAAAATGACTCAGACACACGAAGAATGGAGGTGATGATAAGGTGACTCAGACAGATGAAAGCTTTGCAATAACATAAATATGCCACACATATGGGTTCATTTCCATTCAAAAGCAGAATACATGAATGTAACACCAAACAATTTCGAATTCTACAGATAATAAACCCTAAAGAGTTAACCTTCGATACTTTCTATCTTTCCAGACAATTTATGGCTAGATTATTTCAGTACTTTCAATTTAGAAATGAAGTTTCATCATTGACAAATGCGCCGTTTGGGAATAATATTAGGAAATGTAATAGCGACACATTTTATTCACTGGTAAAGATATTCTTTGTAATTTGTAAACTGTCTGTTGATATTATCTTGAAATGTAATGCTCTATTGTTACACAGTTACGAACTACTGTGTGAAATATGTAAGCGTTACGAGCCAACTCTTGATACAAGGCAGCGGCTAGCAATTCGCAATTGATGTCTACATTAATCAAGACATGAGGTTTAGAAGAAATCGCACTTACCATTTCCAGCATGTAACAGCTTGGCGGTATGCATTGAACATTGAAAGCGCTAGCAATAAAACAGTAAAATCACAGAAGTCTAGCAATGTTTTGTTCATATTCATTAACCTTTTTCGAAGAAACATTGCACTTAGGCACATTCTGCGTACATTTGTATGCCTTTTTACAAGGGAAAGGCTGTGGACAGAAATACCAGAAAGTTTATACCAGTGTTTATCATCTTACCATTGTTTCACGATGTCCTATTTACTATTCTCCACCTTGTTTCCCATCACTTATCACAGTTTGGTTAGGACAAGAGTTTTTATTCGTTTTTTGTTATTCCAAATTGAGTTACTGCTGCAACTTGTTACTGGTGATTTCTGCAACACTAGTGGCGGAAGACAACCGTTCTTTATGCGGAGCCAAAACCAATCATCAGATATGCTAGGTGTAATCATGAATCGACTGACCAGGTTTCCACCTCAGCTGAACTTTGTGTAACCTGGTATTCTTCTCTGTAGACCACTTACAGCTAGCGGCTGTTCCTGATAATAAATTAATAGATTTTTATGATTCTACATGGAGTAACAATTAAAATGGACCATTCGCATGCAACCTTACTGAGGTCAATGCCCTTTCTGATGTAACACTTTGCCAATAACGCCTTGTGTCAGAATATACTTTAGTTGGCGTAGATAGTGTTTGCATACAATTTGGCATATGAGTGCAAAACCGTAGGCAAGTAAATAGACATGTGTAAAGCAGTGGCAAGTAAGTGTATATGGGCAAACCAGCGGTAAATGTCTTTATATGAAAATTTCACATATTTTTTGTAGAAAAAAAACGTCAGACTAATTTTAGGTCAGAAGTTTTTTACGTTTCATCTTTGTCTGTTGTATTTGCAGTTTGAGTAAATACAGAAATGAACTTCGATAGTAATTAAGGTGCACAGGATAATATACAGAATTAATATGTGTGAACCTGCGACAAGTCAGTTTAGGGCGTGGGCTTGAGACACAATAAACAATTTAGATATGTAATATGTTTACGTCAGATCCAAACATTTCACCTACGACAAAACTTTAGTCTGCATTTTGTTTCGAAAAATCAAACAATGTGTCGCTTGCAATGATGATATAGAGTTTATCCTGTATTTAGTGATGCAACTGACATTTATTAATACATGTGTATGGAAACGTTTGTATTGACTGTTTAAGCCAGATGGCTGCTTTATTTGGGTACCAGGTACATTGTAACACAAGTTCTACTGTACTTTGAATTCGACACAAGATTGTTGTTTTTAGAATGTCAAACTATGAATACATCTATTTCTCCCAATTAAATATCCCCGCATAATTTATATTTGCGTTATCAAAAATGTTACGTTTTTATACATCGATCCTCCGAACTTTCTCAGCACTCTGAAAGTAGAGAACAGTTAACGTTGAGTACAGATATCTTTAGGAATTATGTACATGTGTAGCAAAATAAAAAACATATGACAGTGACACATGTCTTAATTGATTTATTTATAATGCTTAAAACGCGTAAGAAAACAAAATGATGTTTATATTGCGCCCATGCGGCATGTATTACTAAAATCAATAAAGTAGAAGGCACACTGTTTATCTGTTTGAAATGACTGGGCATCTTGTAATTAGTGTGAGGCTGAATGTTTCTAAAGATATATGATACTGGTACCAGTTAGTTAATGGAAAAATAATGAATGCCTGAAATTAGAAAACACTTTCCTCCAGGTAGCTGGCTTTTTCAAAATTCAAGTAGACAACGAAAGGAAAGCTTTTGAATTTACTCTTTTTAAACCGAATTAAAATTTTCCGGAATTGTTAATTTTTGCACTCTCTTTTCGCTCTAAACGCAAACTTGATATCACGAACCAATTCAACCTTGTATTGATAATAAATCATATCTGAATTTTAATCGAATACGGATATTGCAAAATGAAACTTATGGTCAAAATACACAAACGTAAACTAATCATAATAATTATACCTAACTTTAAATTGCTTTCAAGTCATGCATTTTGCATTTTATAGCAGCATAAAATGAGTGTCTACGTTTATTGATGTCTTAAGTAAGTTTCAAATGTCAATGTTTAAGATATATTTATTAAAGAGGATACCTTTATAACAAAGAATATTCGAAAGTTCTTGAGTGAGCAATGTAAAGTATAAACAGCTACATGTAACACCGGTGAGTTTGATATTTCTTCCTCCAGTCATTGTATGAATAGCGTAAATTGCCGGTGTTCCTCCGCGGTTCACTGGCAAAATGTAGTCCTATCAATTCCTCCGTGTTTTAAACGCCATTTTCACGCAAGATATCTTTTTTGTTTAATGTTCGGTTGTAACGAGGATCAACTAGAGGTGACTTTAATCCATATACATGTAACAGGTTTCTATGACTAAATCTGAAGTGGATGTTAAAGCTAAAGTTTTAGGTCTCATCCGAAAGACCATTAGTTATGTTAGTGAAGGCGCGAAGGTTTGAAAAAAGTTGGTACAGATATTCTTAAATATTTACATATTCCAGTCACAGGATCTGTACTTTCTGATTCTGTTTATATTATCTATTTTTTGTTGATACATAGATAGATTTTCAAAGTATGGGTAGTCTTGCAAGGTGTGAAAGACTGGAAATTAAGCTTATTTTATAGAAAACAGTAAAAACTTTATAAAGCTCCAAGGAGCTTTTTTGATGAAAAAAAACTTGAAGCTCTTATAATACAAATCAAAATGCCTTGCCGGCGTATTTGACTATTGTTTGAACGAAAAACATTCCCAATGTTGCTTCTTATACCGATAGTTCATGCTCTACATTTATCGCTGTATATTGTTCAATGATGATACACGTCCTGACAACGTTTTTTTTGTAAAAAAACACAAAACTATGAAAGAAAGGTATATGTCAACATTTTTTAAGAATAAATCAACACGATTCTATAATAATTTTATCTGCAAATTGAATATTCTATATATGCGTAATTTAAGTGATACTGGATTTCATACAGTACACAATCTTAACGATTTAGATTATTTGAATAACAGGTTGACTATCCATCTCCACACGGGGGTCGCGGGTTCGGTTTCCGTCAATGGCAGATGTTACCTGGTTTTCTTACAGAGTTTTTCAAGGGGCGAGAATACCGTTCATATCTACTGAGAGAGCTTTGTCTGACAGAACTGTACTCTAAAATTGAAGACCCGACATTTAACATTTTAGGCCGCATGTGGACTTTGCGGTTTCTTTCAATATATTTTTTGTCTGAATTAATGTTCGTTACACATGATGCATGAAGCTTAGAGAATGACTTTATTGGGATTGGCAACTGTAAAGAATAGGGACTTTATACCGGAAACATTGTCAGTTAATTATTTATAAGAATAATAAAAGAGAACATACAAAATTAATTTTCTAGGTAACATATTTCATTACATTTTTCGTCTAAATATAATTATACATCCTAATGACCCTGTCTGTCTCCTAGGAGATCTGCATCAAGTGTAAAGCATACCAATTATAACGAGTTGTTTGTCTGTCGTGCATGGCGTCTAATTGAAAACTGGTGCGTTTTTCTCTCGTCTCATTTTCATAAAATCTTTCTAGACGTGATGAAAATGCTATTGAAGTATCAATTCATTATCTGCCGACAAAGCTATATTTTACGTTACAGGACGTTGAATCATTGACAGACAAATAGAAATGTCTATGTATAGTCACAAAAGATAAAATGAACAGAGAATAAAATGTTCAATTACGTGTTTTGCCTTTTCGACTTGGGCTGCCAATCATTTACATAACGAGAAGAAAAGAATTCATCACATAATTCAAAATCTTGTTGTATTCTATTAAGTAATGCGTGTAACAAAAATGATTTGCTGCCGAAGAAGCCGGAATTCAACGCGTAGAAGGCTTAAGTGTACTAAAAGAATTTAGATTGAAACCTCTCTTATGCAAAAGTTTTAAAATGTTCTAAAATTATAATCCTCTAAAATTCAAAACCATTTTCGATAGAGTGTTCTGATTCGCTAGCTTATAAGGTCAGTTTATGCATCGTCAAACTCGTATCCACGTTCAACTGTTTACCAAGGGTCATGCACACTGAAATGTAAGTTACAATACACATTTTACGTTTAAAATATTAAATAAATAAATGGTCTTGAAAAGGAAATATGTGTGTTACTTGTTTAAAGGAAAAGAAGCGACAGACAATAATAATGTGTGAAGAATTCATTGAATCTGTCAATGAGGTCAACATGAAATCGAAACTTAATCTTGCACAAACATGTTGCAGTCATTTATACATGTACCAATGACATGCATTTCTACAAACTTCCCTTATTGGAGAAATAAATCGATATTGCTCAATGGAACTGATTTACCCTTAAATCCGGTTGTAAAGGACATATTTTATCGACTTTTTTATACTGAATGTTCAATAATTCGAAAAATGCTTCCACTGATTGGCTATTCAACACAACAAAAATAGATGATTGGCAATATGTATCCACTTCTTTCCCTCCTACACTCTTAACCTATTTCTGTCTGTAATTTTAGATGTTTAAGAAGAATCCGGAATTTTCAGAAATAGTATTAAGTTCAAGAATGAGCTTTAATGTCCGACTAGCACTTCTTGTTGCTCTTATATTACCAAGAAAGATATCTTACAGTCGAAACTGAACATTGCTTGTTCAAAAAACACTCTTTCTTAAAGTCGCTTTTTAAATCAAAAGATCATGCTTTCAATATAGTGAAATACTATTTTCAATGATATTGCAAAAAATTAAGAAATACTGTCTGAAACCCTTTATCGTGAAGAAACGAAAAAAAATGAGAAAGAAATGTTTTATTACAAATGTAGCACTTCAGATGCTCATAAATAGATAATAAAAACATACATAGAATAATAAGAGAATAGTGTGCTCATTTAGCCAAAATAAATCGCGAAAAAAAACATTTATTTTGACTAAATGAGCACACTATTCTTTTATTATTTTATGTATCATTTTATTATCTATTTATGTGAATCTGAAGTGCTAATGTGACTTTAAAACTCTACAGGACTTCCAGTAATGAGCTAACGTCTGGCCCAGAATGCACTGAAATCTGATTCTTCCTATCACTATTTATGCCTTACTTTTATGAAAATATGTTAAACATTATATAACTCATTGAGTCATACGTTTATATTTCTCGAACGTTTTAACTTTCCTATCACACCATCTAATTCAATTTAACTATAATCATAGATGCAAACTGTATAAATAATTTATCAAAATGTATTAATTTAAATCTCTTTTATCTTCAACATTTCCTTCCTAAGTTACCGTTAATTGTTTAAATGTCTACAAGCAATATATTAGTATAATTTAAACTGCATGAAATATTTGACTGTTAGCCATGTAGAAGCTTCACGTGTATGCATGTGTATAGTATTTTCATGAACGTGAACCAAACTGCAGTATTAAATATTCGGTTTATCCAATTGTTATTTTTAAATACAACATACGTGACAAAAGTGACTTTTACGATTTTCTTCTTTGTTTCTATAACTTATTTTTGGCACATGTCAGTAAAGAAGACATTTCACATTTTTGTCGATAAATGTGGACACGAACACCTGTCAGAAATCAGTGAAGCACTCACTAATCGCACATATACTTAATCTCGGTTGCAAGACATTTAGTCTAATATCCAATGGCGGGGAGATATGAATGGTTTTAAACTTTTCTGAAACCCTCACTTTGATATTCTCAAACATTCTACTATCAAGATTTTATATTTATTTGTTTTCCCAGTTTTTCTAGCTGTTTATATTTCAGTAATTTGTAATAAAACGGTAGGATTTCATCGAATGTTGTTTTCATGCAGTTTTTGCTCTCTCCACCGAGCCATAATTCCTTTCGTTTTCTTTTTTTCCTGGTTATCCGCTCAAGTGGTGCGATTTATATCCCATTTAGATTAGTGCGTGTCGACTACAGGTATTCATTCAAAGCCTAGGTAAGTGTTAACATGTGCCATCGATGGGCGAAATCATTTTTTAACGAGAAAATCTATTACAAAATCTTTACATCAAATATCAGAAACAAAATTTGTCAAAACCGTTATTGAAGTTCGCTTATTTTTAGAAAAAGGTCGAAAAGTCAGAATGACAGAAACTATATGTTTATTTAGAAATCCAAAACAAAGTTCAAAATTAGTTCAGCTGTTTCTTGCAACTGCTATGCCTATATATATTGCAAAAATAAGTTAACATAGAGGTAACAGTTATTTTAGTGTTAATGATATATGCATGTTGACCCACATTCACTTGATCGGTGTTTTTTGTGATTTTTAGACCGTCGGCGCATGAGCTTATAGTCATTTCACCATATCCTCTCATTTGCTGGCATGCGGTTGTGTGAAAATCGGCCCCAAAATCGGCCCCAAAATCAAGTACATATGATATCCAGCATAAGATCAATAACCAGCCAAATCGACCCAGGCACTTTTGGATTATGGCCCTTGATTTATCCAAAATTGGCCAAATTCACCTTGTCCGCTCTCAAAGTCCAACTGTTCTCATCTGATCTTCACCGAACTTTATCAAAATGTTTGTCGGCACAATGGCTTGGCCGACTTTGATAACCAGTCAAATCGACCCCGGCACTTTTGAATTATGGCCCTCGATTTATGCAAAATTGTCCAAATTAGCCTTGTCCGCTCTCTAAGTCAAACAGTTTTCATTCTATCTTCACCAAACTTGGTGAAAATATTTGTTGGCATTATACATGTATCTAGGCCAAGTTCGAAAACCAGCCACTTTTGGATTATGACCCTTGAATTATCAAAAAATGAAATTAGCCTTCTCAGATCTATAGTTCATACAGGTGAATAAGCCTTGACTGCTCTGTAGTTTTCTATCAGTTTAACAAAACCAATGAACTGCCAGATACTGAGTTACGCCTTTTTGTGACAGTTTGGCACTCTTGTTTCACTTTGCATTTAGACAAAAGCTGCACGCATTTAACTTTTTATGTGATTCTCTGTTTGACTGCTCGAATGTTTAGAAATAAAAATCTATAAGGCTCTATGAAAACGGGACTTAAAAGCAGTGGTCCCTCAATCGTTTCCTGCTTGCAAAAACACATTTTTTGACCTTCGTTCTGAATTATGTCCTTGTTCTGTTTAATTTTATTTTGTTTAAGGAGTGCGCGTGAAGTGTTTCAATACGTTTACATTTATTGTGGACTCTCTGCTTTCGCTACTTCTATCGACTTTCATTTCGGACATATTTGAAAATTCGAATGCAACACTTTATTCGCCTTCCAGTTTTGTCTGATCTATTTTTACTATTTCGTGTAAGATAAGACACATTCTATTTTTTCTTTTTTATCAGACTTCAAATTTTGACAGATGGTGTTATTTTATTTGTTTTCCCAATGTATTTGTGGTGTCCTCATTCAGTTAATGTTTTTGAAAGACATGTTTGTCATATTTGACAAAGAATGTTTGAAAACCTCGGTTAAGATATAACATTTTGAGCAATTTTTCAGCATTTCCGTACGGCAGGTGTTCTTCGTTGGAGATTTA
Source organism: Saxidomus purpurata (assembly GCA_022818135.1). Taxonomy (NCBI): domain Eukaryota; kingdom Metazoa; phylum Mollusca; class Bivalvia; order Venerida; family Veneridae; genus Saxidomus; species Saxidomus purpurata. The sequence continues at coordinate 11,193,595 of JAFMSR010000013.1, read as the reverse complement.
TTACACAGAAAATGTGGCTATTACTGAAAGACTATCGATTTAACATCTCTGTTACTTCCGGTAAATCGTGATTTTTGTTCATTTGCTTTAAGTTAAGTCTAGTAACACGAGGTACAATGATCGTACATGTACCTATCACAGCGGCCCAAAATACAGCTGACGTAGGAATGAAAGCTGTCTTACTTCCTGTTGCTAGTGGAATAGAGTGCGATTTGATGTCCACTTCATGTGAACTGCGATAAATAGTAACTTAAGAGATAGAAGCTGTCTATAAATGTGTAAGAGGACGTTTAAGCATTCGACATCTACATTTACTGTCACAATTCATATTTACATTCATATATAAACAGGATATTCCAAACTAACTGTTACTGTTTCATATACAAAACAGTGCTAGTGCTTAACGAACATACGCATTGGTCGTACCCGGTGAAAAATACAGCGGCCTGCTTTTGCCCGACCTCAATATACAAAATATTGACTGATGATAAAGTGACTTACATGTACAAAGTCTACGGACCTGACGTATGTGAAACTTATTGAACTACGTGACGTACCACTGTATACAACAAATACATAAAACAGATATTTGACTAGTCACTCCAAAAAATCCTAGCAAAATACCGACGGATACAGGTTAAACGCAATTTTTTTAGTCATTTGGTATTGAATAGCATTTACCATAACATTGTGGCTGACGTCACGCGCTTACAGTATATAGATCAACAACAGTAAATGAAGTGCGGATAGCACGTTATTCTCGGCATTCAATGTTGTATTCGACATCGTTACTGCTCACTGGACGCTGTTAATCTATAGTGTAGACGCAAGAAGCCAACAATAACCATACGAAGCCAGTTTTTGCAAATGTCATGTCTAGTAAATGTCACCGGAGAATCTAACACCTAGACACAGGAAGATACAAAAAGATGCTGTACCATTTATCCGCAGGATATGTACAGTAAAGTAATCTTACCTAAGTGATAGGTGCACATCCGCGGCATAATGAAACAAGATCAGATATCAAAGAAGCCGATATAGCATCCATAACAAATATGTCCAGTACAAACATTCTTATCTTAATTGATAAAAAACATTAGTTTTTTTCATCTCATTTATGAAACATTTAATCTTGACATATGATGTTTTACGCAATGGCAATTTAAATAATATTTTCAAATAAACATGTTTGTTTGTCGAAGGCTAAAATGCATTGATTTGCTGCTTTTGTGTGGTGTATTTCTCATAATTGGGACCGTGAATGAGATGGCAGAGGCAGACATCATTTGAATTGCTAATTGCTGTATCAAATGAGGAAATGGTAATCATATATCGGAGAACAGAAATTGTTACGAAAAGCGAAATGCTCTTTCTAGAGCTTCTGGAAATGACAAGAATATTGTAATGCAAGACGGCAAGTGTAATCTTTTTTCCTGATAGTTATGCCAGTTATTGTACCCTATGTTGTTTGAGTAGTGCTCATTCGCGAGTATGATGATATTTATTGTAAAAAAATCCTGATAAAAAGGCGAAATGTGCCGCAAGCTAAATGCTTATTTGAAAGGATTGCTTTGAAAACTAAAGCATCTTTAAAACGTTTTATAAGAAACAGGCATAAGTTATAAAAAAATATGTATAATAGATTGGTATATAAATGTAAACGAATTAAGAATGCGAACACATTTCCAGTATTAATATTCTTGTTTCTTTATAGGATCAGGGCGAATAAGTTCATATCACATGTTTTTCTTGTTTATTCAAATATAAAGATTACACTGCTATTAGGTAAAAATGCAAAAAATGTAAAAATTGGGGGGGGGGGGGGCATAAATTGTGAAGTTGTTGTAAAATGTTCAGAAAAGACAGGGGGTAATGACTCTGCGGACTAATACTAGTCTACTATTTACTATGCATATCAATAGAAGTCTTAAAGACAGGAAAGACATTTTATTGGTTCGATCCCCGGTGAGAATCTTCAGTTTTATTTAAGGTAGATGCGTTAACTTTCAAAATATGTGGGGACGTACGTAAGAGTTGACGTTTTATCATGTAATTTGAAAATGGCACAAGCATAGTTCCACTTCAATGTTCTAGATGATATAGCAGATCACTTAAAATCTCAAAACGAAATTCACCTAGGTAATAACGATAAAAATACATATCGAATTTGTCCCCAAACGGAAATTATTTCAGCATTTAACGGCTGTTTCCGTCATAAACGAGTGAGTTTAAGTAATCAATCGTTACGTTGGCTTTCTAAAGTCAAAGAATGTCAAAATCTGACGTTTGCACGAATATTTACCGTTCCATATTATGCGAAGTTTCGCTCCATTTGTACAGAAAAGAACCTGCGCCAAGGGACTCATTCCGTTACACATTCTCATCAGCCAGTGATCTATACGCGTCTTCGTAAAGAAGAATTGATGAATTTACCAATGATCAATTAACTAGGTATTTCGAGAGAGTTCGAAACACAGGATCATAAAAAACATTCACAGTTCACAAACCTACAACACTTCAGTCTTTAATGAATAAGTGCTGTGGGGAAACTTTAAGTCAGGTAGATATTAGAATTGTGAATAAATGAAAGCGGTATTCCTATGCCTGATTGATAAAGCTTATACACATAGAAAGCCGACATGTAACGGACTTCATTATTGTATTGCATTAGCATTTAACCAAATATTTGACCAAGTGCAAGACGGTATATGTCAGAGTTTACCGGTTTCGTTTTATTAAAGTTATGTAAAGGTAAAGTAAAGTATGTATGTACATCAAAAAGAACATTGCTTTAGTTTTAAATACTAGTAATTATAGACATAAACTTACATAAAAATAGGTTAACGTTATGTTAGAAAGTTTCTGAGTGAATTAAGAAGGAAGCGTCAAAATAAGTTTCAGTCATACTGTTCTATTTGTTGCTCTCAGTCCAATGACGTGTCAAACACCAATAGTACAGTTACATATTTGTGATATGCAATATATATGACAATATCTCGTCTGCTTCTGATATCTGCAGGGATTAACAAAGTTACATTATAGCGTAATACAAGAATATGCTCCTTTAGAGCATTCTTTGATATATGACAGAATTGTCCTCGTGAAATATTTAAATAATACATGTTTATAGACTTTATTTCAAATAATCAGGCAAATACATAATTACGACATTTAAGGAAGAGGTATCATTTATACCTTGTTACGCACCCTTGGAAGCTGTCATTGCCACCGCCTTTGAATCGCTAACATGCGATCTGATCCAATATATCAATATAATCTTAAAATATCCTTACAATTAACAATTTCCGTAAGGATTTCAAAATGTTCTATGAATCTAGTTTAAAAGGATAATGTAAATATATATAGGCAGTGACTTTTGGAATCTAAAATGAAAATTATTTTACTTATGTTTAAACATGAAAAACCGTTTAAGATACATCAAGAATTCGACCCATATACAACAACATCAGAATTCCCCGCGAGAGTGTTGGTTATTGACTATGTATTGGAAAAGCATTAATACAATGTTGTTTTTTTCGCACGTTTGAACATACAGTCACACATTTTAACAAATAGATATGTCAAGAATGAAGTATAGGTATAAATATATGATAAGGTCAGGATACAACTGAGTGTGTCTTTGGGCTGGTTTGACCATAATTATAAATTAAGTTGTTCCTTGTCTGCAAAATAAAATGTCTTTATGCGTTAAACTTATATATACAATAATCGTGGACTCTTCCTTTGCGTCAGTTTACAATTATCCTACACAAACTGTACCAATTTAATAAGAAGTCAGTATGTTACCCCCAGATACGAAGTATATGGGGCTATATTGGAATTGGAATCTAGCATGTCCGTCTGTTGGACAGTCCGTTCGTTTGTAGACAACATTTATCCGGGCTATTTCTCAGTAACCACTAGATCGAATTCAATGAAACCTTGCAGAAGTGCTGCGTTCTAAACAAAGTTGTACATAACATTTGCATGTTCCGCTCGGATGATTTTTCATGGAGTTATTGCCCTTAATATTTTTAATTGTTTTCATTCATAAAATGTTCACTGTACATGCTTGTCCCCACTAGTTCGTAGCAACTACTATTTTGATTTCAATGAAACCTCACAGAGGGAAGTGTTAAGTACCACGCTTTGTTGTAAATAGCCTCAGCATATTTCGCTCAGATGATTATTAATTGAGTTATTGCCCTTTGATGCTTTCATGTAGTGTACATTGAGATGTTTGTCCGCGCTAATTCTCAGCAACCACTTGTTGGAATGCAACAAAAATGTACATGAAAGATTAGTGCCAAGCTAAGTTGCGCGTACTGATTGCATATTACATCCTGGTTATTTTTCAAGTTAGAACCCATTTTTTATACAGATACTTTACAAAGAGATGTCTGTCTGCACTATTTGAGCTACCAATAACCAGAGTACAATGAAAATTATTTCGAATTGTACGCAATTCACGTAATCAAAAATAACGGTTACTCTACATCTCAATTACAGCAAGCGTGAAGTGACCAATGATCCAGTTCCTTATGTGCATGTATACATGTAGAAATCGTGACAATCAAAACCTTAATAATTAATCAAAATGCTTAATTAACCGTGTCACGTTAGGTGATTATTGTCATTCTTTCCATGGGATTTCTTGGTCCACTGAACCTCGGTCGGTAACGTATAGCATAACTACACGGAAGATCAAAGCAAATTAAATGTTATTACTCGTATACAATTAGAGGGAAGCAATTTGCAAGTGTACCTTAGTCGCTACTACAGTCCCTGAGGGATTGAACGGATCATCATTATGAGATGATTAAAACTCCGCGTCATGCAAAATGATCGACGCTTCCATAACATAGCTGTTTCATTTAAAGGGGCTAGGCACTGGTGGTTTTTTTATCATAATATGTAAAGACAAGGCAACCAACTCCAAGGTCGGACAAACAGTCGAGGTAGCAATGATTGGTCCCCGGCTTGGTACGCAAGTTCATATCATTATAAAACTTATCACGGCGATTTGCTTTTAAATGATTTGTGTAGTTTTGGATAGTGTACTCGATTCAGTCGTAGAAATCGCTACCTAGACTTCTTGTCCGATAAGACATCTAGGTAGCGACTTTGCAAATAAGTAAAATATCATGGTGATTTGCTTTTAAACGATTTATGTAATTTTGGATAGTGTCGCTACCTTGACTTTTTGTCCGACGTTGGAGTTGGTTCCCTTGTCTTTACATACTATTTTTAAAAAATCAAACGTGCCTAGCCCCTTTGGTTTCATTGAGGGTATATACTCGTACATACATTGTAACTTCAATTTCTGAGAAAAACAACACTAGTATGCCTTTTAAATATATTTATTAAGCCAAGATCGATAGCGTATTTGACTGAGCACATGTAATTCTTAGAAGTATTTAATTTTTTATAAATGTTTCCCGTTTGTATGGTTTATGGTTTTCCAAGCATTCAATTTCATTACATTTAACCAACATTAATTCAAGTCTCTTGAGAAACAGCGTTTTGCTCTATGATTTCAACGCGTTCTGTTGTAAATAAATAATGCCAAAAAAGGTTTATATAAAAGTTGAAAACTTAGCTGCTGTTCTTAGAAACAGAATTAAAAGTTGTTTCGGTATCGTCCAAACCATAACTAGGATGTGGCACTTGTACTAGAGTACAGCTGCTGTTTTTAGATCTAGACTCCTCGCATTTACAATAAAAGATGTCGTCTAAAGCACAAACAGTGTATTCCATGGTTTTACTTGAACAGCTGAGCAACGATAGTTAAGATAAAAGTTACTGCTTTCTTGACAATATATAAACAGCTCACACGTTTTGAATATGTCAGTTTAATACATAACACTCGGGAAACAAAAAACGTGTAGAAATACGCACACCACAAGCGTTTTGTTTTTAAAACTTCGGAAGAGGCTTCAATATTAATAAAAACAGCTCACACATTTCGAATATGTCAGTTTAATACATAACACTCGGGAAACCACAAACGTGTAGAAATACGCACACCACTAGCCTTTTGATTTCATAAATTCGGAAGAGGCTTCAATATTAATCTGTTTCTAAAATCCAGTGGTCAGTCAGCCAAAGTCATACGATATACAACATCATTAATATCTACAACTCTATTTGAACCTACGTGGACATTTCCGTCACATGTCAAAGAATGCTCTATAGAAGCTTTTTGTATTGCGCTGCAATGTAACTTTGTTAATCCCTGCAGATATCAGAGGCAGACGAGACATTGTCATATATTGCATATCACAAATATGTCACTGTATGGTATTGTTCATTGACACGTCATTGGAGTGAGGGAACTCTGACGCTTCGTTCTTGATTAACTCAGACACTTCTAATATAACAATTACCTATTTCATGTACATACATAGCTTAGGTAAACTTGTTTTGTCACTTGTAGGAGCCAGTAGACCAACACGTCCGGGCTTACAGAATTTAATATCACTTTTTGATGGATATTGATATTATACTGCAATTTCACATAGATCATAATGGAAATAAATTGTTCTTTAACCAAAATATTCTTTAAGGCAGAGTACGATCCAAATAGTATTGCTATTTCCATGGCAACGTTGTCTGACCAACTTTGTAGACTCTTGGCGCGAGCTGTGAACAGTTATACTCATTGAACCTTGAATTAACGATGAAATGCCTGAAATGTTAGTTGTCTGAAAATGATGTATGGACCTCCATAATCTTGTGTTTAACTGTAAAATACATAAACCAAGGCTCATCAGCCGAGTACCTCTGATGAAAGCAATTAGTTTATTTACACGGAAGTGATAAATCACTTTTATTAATTGCAAAACCGGTGTGTCATGCAAGCCCGTCGTTAAATCTCATTTTAACATAACTTCTAAAGGTACCTATGGTTCGTTTGGTTAATGGCAAGTTTTATTTCAAACGTCACGAGAATGCCACAGGGTCTCGCGCTGTACGGTGTCTTTAGATGTTTTCAAAACTTCAGACGCCCCTTTCAGTGATTTTTTGCGGCTTGTTTATCAGACTGGGAATAATGGTTTATAAATGACATTCGATCAATCATAGCTGAGAATTCCTAATAACCACTCTTTGTTATGGATTTTCAGTAACTTGTATATTATCTTTGATCTGCGAGTGCTTATTTTATTTCTGTGAAAATATTGCAATTTCAAATGCATACTTCTGTTACAGTTAATGCTGTTAACAATCGAAAAACTTTGGTTCTGGTTTATGATCGAGGATACAGCTTGCAGGGCAACAAAGGACCAAAGGATACATTCAAGTCGATGAGTTCCATGGTCTCAAATCAGGCCTACCTATCCCTGTGAATATTAAGTCAGTGAGTTTCAAGCTGCTCGCTCTCAGTTACCGTTGAAAAAATATATACTTTTAAAATTATACAAACTTATTCATAAACATAAACAGAAAGGCTTGAATCAAAATATAGGCACAAATCTAGGTAGGAATGTACAGAACAGAAATCGATTGAAAAATACGGTTACACGGCACCGCCACACTATATGTTTATATTGAAATTTCAAAAGCGTTTGCAAAGCTTTTGACTTTGGTAGCTTTTTTTTTGAAATCTAGAGATATAAGTGACAGGAATGTATACTGACGCCTTATAAAATGACCAAATGTTGTAAAATACGTTGTTTACATACAGTTTGAAGAACTTTATTTATTTACCAAAATCTGAGAGCGAGCAGCTTTAATATGGGTAAGAGAAGACAGCACATGAAAACATCTTAATCGCACTTTTTTGTGGGTTTTTTTTTGTACCATATTTGAAACCCTACAAGATAGGTTGTGTCATCATTTGCACGTAATTCCTTCTATCCTTTAGTGAAAAAAATCCTTCACGCCATTAGTAACGATTAATTTCAGATTCAAAGAATACACCGGTCTGCAGATTACTTCTTGTTATGTCTCAAATACTCAAATTGATGAGAGAAATGTTCAAAGACATAATGCATTAGGACAGGCTGCTATTTTATACCATGTTTGATTCAGACAGCATTTATTTTTTTGCATTTTATTAGTTCATCTCTTACACATTGGTACACTTGAAGTCGTAAGCTGTAACCGTGTTTAGTAGAGCAGTAAATGTAGCCTCTACAACAGCTATAAAATGTCTTCTGGAAATATCAATTAAGCACCTCGAGGAAGCGATGAAGTCAGGGAAATTGAGCAGTAACTGAAATATATCAAATTTTATGTCTTCGTTTAATTCAAAGGTTATTTCGTGTGTTGAATAAAGTTATTGGGATCACAAATTATACAACTGATATAAATTTGTAACAACTTGTTGAACCAACATCACTAGCATTATTGATCGGTTGATGCATGGAATATACTTCGGATATTCATAATCAAACAAATGGTACGTTATTGAACCAACATGCCATTTACTGGTTGACTGATAAGCCTAACGTCTATTTTGATAAAAGCATTGATGACCTTTATAATTTTGATGCATTTTGTCGGCAGGTGCTTCCCATAGGAATAACTTATTTTAAAGACCAAAATATGACGAGTGGTTTCCGAACAGGATATTTTTCAAGGTGATAATAGGACATGGAGAGAAAACTGACCCCCCCCCCCCCCCAAAAAAAAAAAAAAAACACACAGCACATTTAAATAAATCTCGGAAATTAGGCTGGCTGTAAATATATTAAAGTTAGAAGACAACTTGGTGAAAAAGTCTCGAAATTTAAATTTTTATGAATAGATGGTGTTATTGGCAACAAAATGGTTAACATCCTTTTTAAGTCTGCTTTGAACTTACTTTAGATTTAAAATAAAAAAGTTCAATATGTACTTGTAACGTATGAGTTCATTTTAATTCCTTCGGTACTCGAAATGGGTTAAACCTAGTCTGAAATGTTATTTCTGTCGAAAAATATTAAGTTAAATGAGTTAAATCGGCTGTTTGGAAGTACATTTTCACAAATTGTTTTACTTAGGTTGATGTTAAAGTTCCTTTGCCTCTTTGAAGTAAACGGGTCAATGGGAAAGCATAAGTTTACAACTTTTAGCTCTTGTGTTCACTTATGTTTGTAACGCGTCAGTGCATATTCTGAACATTCGTCGACTGGCATTCCAACCTTCAAAAACAATGTTGTCGATATGTGCCAATTTCTTTATAACTTGTGTGGCAACACAGCGCTTGCAATGCCGCTCGCTATTGTAATTTATATACCACTCACCACCTGTCTAATTACTTAAACACATATTACTTAACTTTGTACTCTAGTCTTCAAAGAAGCCAATAGTTTATAGAAGAGGACTTGACATATTATACCTGTCCCCGGCATTTCATGCAACATCATTAGGCCAAAATAATAACTCATCTGGTTAACATGATAAGAAATTGTATTAATTTACACCCTGGAAAGTAGCCTATGACTAGATAAACATCAGATTTGGTATGGTTGGTAACTATACTGGACGCACAATACAACCTGGTTTGGTCTGGTTGAAAGTACAACGTGAAGTATACAGGCGGTCTGTCTTCACAGAAGAACGCGCACAATTATTTGACTTTTTATCGTAAACGTTTGTTACAAGGTAAAGCTAAAAATCCCTACAGCTGTTGTTTTCCAAAACACCTTTGTTTAATTCATCATTATTTGCAATTGAGTCCCACTATGCAAAATCATTTCCTTGCAACCAGCCCGCATCATGACCAACCTACATTTTGAAAATGACTGCAAATTTTTTTTGAGGCCCCTGTAGGGTAACCCCGTTTATTATCCCCGTCGATTTAATATTATCTTATTGTACAAGTTACATATACATATATATAAAGGCATGCAAAATATGTTGAACTATAACAAATGGATCGGGCCAAGAGTTATCACAACATCAGAGACGGCCCTCTCCAGAAGACGTCAGATTTTTTGTAAATGGCAAGATAGCTGTATCGCTTATACATCTTTACAAGAAAGAATTAAATCAATCAAATGGACTATTAGAACAATTAGGTGAAAACAAAATGAAAAAAAAGAGAAAGAGAAACAAATTGAAGAAAAAAAATGCATTAAACAATTTAAACAATTATTATCCCCGTCAAATGGTTGAGTATGGGTCGGGGAACCATCCCATTTCAACCATACAAAAACATATGACTGCACTTTTTAACACAAATAAAAAATCTACTTCCAAAGTCGTTCGTTTGTCACAGAGGGTATACATGAAAACCAAACTAGCTAACGAGTCTGCCTACTTATGTCGCACTAACATGCAGAAGCAGCTGTTAATCTCTCCCGAACTTTTAATGAACTGCCATTCAAAGTCTGCCGCATATCTCACTGTTCTTTTAGACGTGCCCATAAGAATGAGCAGCTGTGTCATGTGATTAATGTTACTACATTGTACCTTGTTATAAGTTATTGACCTATAGCATTACTCCTTTTCATTCTTATTAATAATTATGAATTAATGACGTCGGTCATTACCAATCTTTTTTTTTCTATGTATTTGTACATGTATATTCATAAATACATTGTTAAAAAGGTAATGAAAGTTGTAAATATTTTACAGCACTACAGCGTTTTAAGAACAAGATATGATATACTTTTACTTGTCACTCACAAATACCATTAAAATAATTATAAGTGGTATCGATTTTTTTCTCTCAATTTATCTGCATTAAAGGTCACAACATATGTAACTGGCTATTTTATACCTAGCTAATTCAAAGCAACTCTATTTGTCTTGTACCTGAGCCTCAGGCGAGATATTTAATTTACAGCCAAACGGGATGATCCATATTTAGATGTACTTTATTTACGACAGCGTTAGCTTCCAACAAGAAACCAGCATGGCCATATATCAAACTTATCAACATGCACTTAAAGATTGGCACCAACTAAACAATAGTACTGAACTGCAATTAGAAGATTAACACCAACAATTAGCTACAAACTGAATTTCAGCTGATGAAGCGGGAATTACATTAAATAATTGGAATACTTGGATCTCTTTTAGTTTAACATAGAAGCGATGCCATCCACACTAAAGTTATCTGACTATCGTGGTACATGTGTGATCTTACATTACCAAGTTTAGTTGATGCGATATAAAAATGGTAAAGATTCTGTACCAGATAGAAGTGCTTTTTAACCCGGATAGACTAGCAAACATCATCACTTGATCAAAACAACAAAGGCACAATGTCAACAAATTATTTCTCTCTCTCATGTTGTACAAAGGGATTGATCTTCAATGTTCTAATTAGATAATTACAGACAATTTCCTGGAGAATGATATCCACAAATAATTTGTCAGCATCAAAGGAGATTAGGTTGAAATTACAGTGTTTATCAACATGTGTCTTAATGTTATTTTACTGTAATTGTGTTAGGATTTAGGAGTGTAAGGCCACTGTTTAAGATCAACTTTCATTTCAAGTCTTCTAATTTAATCTGCAATAGAATGTTCTCGGATAGAACTAAAATAAAAGCACGAATAAACTGAATTAACAATCGTCTGATTGACTTTTATGACAGTATAAAACATTGATAGTATTTAAATTAGATACTTTAATGCAAAGGGTTAAAGCTTCGAACTCAATATTTTTGCACAGTACGCTTGAAACAAGTGACGTTACCGGAAATTGCATGTGTGTCTTTGCAGTTTTATAACACTCGGATAAATAACATTTGCTGAAAGCGGTATTAATTGTGATTAACACGTATAAATTGAACACGTTGGACTTTGTTCTCTGTATCCCTTATTGATTCCAACGGAGCTTGCCCCTCAGGATGACATCAAAGCAAATAAAATATCCATTTGCAGAATGAATCATAACTTTATACTTTAATATAGAATGATGATCTTTGCAAGACACTGAACATTTATTAGTTTCTGATCTGTGTTCATTAAAAGGTTACTTTCTGCGAAGGAGTTACGTGGCAAACTTTGCAGTGACGCTGCTAGGTTACTTTCTGCGAATGAGTTATGTGACAAACTTTGCAGTGACTCTGCAAGGTTACTTTCTGCGAATGAGTTATGTGGCAAACTTTGCAGTGACGCTACAAGGTTACTTTCTGCGAATGAGTTATGTGACAAACTTTGCAATGACGCTGCAAGGTCTCAAGAGGCAGTATAAATCCTATCACAGACCTACTTGATCCTCATGCATACATATACATTGTTGGTAGCATACCGTCAAAGTTTTTCAATTCTTTATATCACTTAAATGATCACTTGAAATGTATATGTTCGGTATATGTTCGGTCTTGTACCTTCATCGAAAAGTACAGTTGGCTGATATTGTCTAAGTTTGTAAGTATAGTGTAAGGTTTTGAAATGAGACTGTGTCTTGTGTAGTTTTATGTACCATGTACTTGGTACACTACTACTGATACATGTTATAATGCATGAAAGAAAGTTCCACATAGAGACAAAACACTGAGCAATTATATAATATTTCTCCTACGTGGTTTTCAGGTCTATTTGCATCAGTTTGTCATTCCGCATATCCTATTCCTTTGTTCTGGACGACATTTTTGATTACATTTTGTCTATTTACAATACTGTCAGTAAATCGTCGGCAGACGCGGCACTCTATCTTCTTCTTCCGTATAAAAGACATGATAATACAATTACTACTGGGTTCCACATACGTTCAGAGGAGGAATGTCCATTTCTAAGATTGCCGCTTTATAGATATCTAGGGAAAATAAACGAAAGTGTTTTTTTTATCTTACGCAGCGAAAGTCAAGGACAATGTTTTTGTAGGTTTTATTTAAGGGCGACCTGATTTATGCTTCTCATATAATGCAATATTTAACAGCATAAAGACATTCTAAGCATTTAACTGAGGAATTTGAAATATAATAATATAAGATAGCTTTTTTAAGAATACACGGAAGTTTTCGCCCAGGGAAGGTTTTATTCTTTGTTAAAAAACTGAAACGCACCAGATGAAAGATCGCTGTAAAAACTTTCATTCTAATTCTTTTAGCCAGCTAAAATTAATGTAAAAGTTGTTTTTGACACGTTATTTTCTCTTTTATCATGAATGGCCAATGGCGTGTTCTTCCGCCAATGATTTTTGTAGTATGCAAAGATTTAGTCGAGCCTGGCGATTCCGAAGTTGTTGAAGTTTATTCTGCCCTCTGGAAGCACGAACCACTTCCATTTATAATTTATGAATTCCAATGTTTGAAAATGTCATCCCAAGAACAAGCATGGTTTGGTATGATTATACGTTTACATCTCGAGTCGCCGACAAAGTCTCTCATACTTAAAACTTCCGCTAAAAGAGACATGTCCAAAAAACTGGATGCAATTTCAATCAAATAAAAAACAACATCAGAAATATATAAACTTAATATTTTAAGAATCTTCAACAAACTGAAAAGTTTCAACATAGAATTGCTGCAATTACCTATATTTTAGCATAGTCATGTATAATGTCAAATACTTTGTGGTGAACAGTGCAATACCCATAATAGTGGCATTTGTTTGCGCAAAGGGGACATTTTTAATATAATTATGCTCTTGCAGAAAACATGTATTCAAATACATTCATTCATACACTTTTATTCATTTTGCGTGGTGATCTATGTCACTCTAAAGACACTCGTGATTGGAATATAACAGCAAAAATTGTAACAGAATTATATTACTCATTCCAAAGCTGCTATTTGGTAGGCCATTATGGTTTTCAGTCCTTGATATATTTTTTCTTACTGCAAGTGCTGACAAACTGCAAATGTCCTGTTTCATGCTAAACTCCAAACGTAGGTTGCGGGAAAACTTTTACAAGATTTAAATACCCTGTGACAGTATACATGCAACAGTCGAGTTAATTCTAACTTGAGATCAAATTTCCTATGTTTGAACCACGTACAAGAGGTGATTTCAACTAAGGAGACGGTACATATGTTTTGCAAAGCAAACGATAAGTACAAATAAAGGGAACAATTTAATCCCTGAGACCGAACCGCCTATTTAAATTTGATCGCATACATGCAGAACATATTCACTCATTCTCTCTTTCTGCATAACATACCCAGTATTGTCTTTTATAAAACCTAATGGTAAACCTCTGAAATTTTTAAATGAGGAGCTGTTTGGTATATGTTTCATTTACGATTGAATATTGTTTAACTAAACTTTTAGTCAATCTGGGTGTTAGAGATATAGCAAGAGTATATTAAAACCTGGCCAACGTTTACCGTGTGGAAATTTAAAGCACTTTTAGTAATAGCCGAAAGTATCGGCAGAATAATCTTGCATACAGTCTTAAAATATTATCAGCTAAAATATTCGGGAAAGTATTTTTGTACCAAAATGTCATGAAAGGAATCATTTCTCTCAGTGGGCATTTAATACTAATGTTCACATTCTGTTTCCAGTTTCCTTGAGATTGAAGTGCTTTCTACAGTACAGGAAAATGTAATTATCCCTTTCATAAAAGAGAATTTTCTCGCTACCGCGGATGACGAACGTCGTCATCCGATAAGATATTCCTCTGAATAGCCACTTCCTTTCCGCGCTTTAGTTTTTTAGCGGGTTTTAGATTGGATTTAAAGTCTTTTATTCTGAAGTATGTCAAGGGAAGATTTTTTTTCTCTTTAATCATTATTTTAAAAACGGATTTTTTGGTATTTCAAATTCAGTATTGTACTAATCGATTCCGAGCGTTTCCTTTAGGGCAGAGTCTCTAAAATCGTTTAGGAATGAAAGTTGCGTGTTTGAAGCTGTCACATAAAATTTGGAGGCGCCTCAATTTCATATTCACGGGCATTGTCAATTAAAATTTATTGATGCTTAAATTGTTTAGGTCGTCGTTGCCGCCGGAACAAATGAGCAAATGGGACATAAGAATCAGGTTGGCCCTAGCGATTTTCCTTTTAATAGCGTTATTTGCATAAGAAATACTGTGATACAAATGTATCTGTTACTTTATGGAAATGAATTCTTGTCCTTTTTATAGAGACAACGTTTAGATGCAGGTGATTAGTAGCAAAATATATCGTTATTTCATTTATATCTATAATTCTTTTATTTTATGTACACTTATTCAGATTATTGTATATTGCGCGCTTATTAATCATTTATGATATGAGCAAATAATTATTTCACTTTGATGTAAGCACATCGCATTTTTCTCATACATGATATAAATATTCAAAAGCTGCTTCTATAGAAAGAATGGCATTGATCATAGAATTATTTAGACATTGATTGGATTTTTTTATAAAACATTAATTCCATGTACGACCCCTTGGGTAGATAGGATTGAGAGGGCTCGGCACACGACTTAGTTATGTAAATTGAAAGC
Organism: Saxidomus purpurata; assembly: GCA_022818135.1. Lineage (NCBI taxonomy): Eukaryota > Metazoa > Mollusca > Bivalvia > Venerida > Veneridae > Saxidomus > Saxidomus purpurata. The sequence goes on along the minus strand of JAFMSR010000013.1, from coordinate 11,178,276 downwards.
ATAAAATATGCAAGCATTGCATGCCACTTTCTCGCGTATGCCATAATATTCATTACAAAATGCAATATCAGGGAGAAGAGATGTCTGTAAAATGGTTTCTATGTTTGCACAACTCAGTTTTGTTTGTTTGCTTTGAAATAAAACAAATAGGCAGAACACTGATCATGGGGATCCACGATAAAACACACAAAATAACACATAAGTACGTGCACGGAGGCTATAATAATTGATGCTGTGGAGAGTTCAGATGAACACTCGTAGACTATTCGGTATGGAAGTCACATTCGTAAAGCCTGAATCAATTGCCTGCAAATATTCATTTTTACTCAATAATTTTATTAAAAGCACTTCTTTCTTTTAATGCTACCTCTATTTCTGCTGGTCTTGTCAACAAACAACCATGTACACTAAATCCAAACACGTACATGCACGATTTGTTTGTTGAAAGGCCATCAGAATGTTAAATACTTTAAACCCACTGTTGTTGCAAAAATCAAAAATAGTTCCTAAACTAAAACGTTCAAAAAAAAGTACGATCCCACACACATTGGGAGAGGAGGTAGGGTTGGTCAGGAATAATTTGTGTACCATAATATTTCATGATCACAATCAGTCTATAATCTCAGTTCTGATGGTGTTTTTAATACTCAGGATTTATATGTTTGGTACGTGTAAATTTTGTTTCAGTACCCCAAACAGACAAGTTTTCGTAAGACGCGCAATACCAGTTACGTGTTAATTCTCCAGAGAAAGACTGGCGCCCGTGTCTAACACAAAATGGCTGTAAGTCACGCGATGAATTCTGTAAAGGTACATATAAATCTTAAATAACTATAGGAAATAAAAGAACCTTGTTTTCTAGACAATGTTTAATAGGTGTAGAAACTATCAAAACCACCATCAAAAACAACACCCACCAACTACAAGAGAATGAGCCACCACCTAAATACGAACAGATAGCAGACAAGGTGCACGCTACAGCTATAATGTTAACAATAAAAAAAACAGTGCAGTAAGTTCAGAACATACACAATAGCAAAAACACACCACAAAACACATAGCAAACAAATAAAACAACGCAATACCACAAACACACATCAAACCACAGAACAAACATATAGACAAATCTAACGGTTTACAAAATAATCCCAGACCAATACCATTTCCTCTTCCAATTCATAATATGGCATAAGACGGATCTTATTTTAGTTCAAGCTTTATTTTTGTAACAACAGTGGATTGAAACTGTTAAACATTCTGATGGCCTCTTCCTGAAAGAGGGTACACGCAGTACTGCAACAAGCCACATTCCATAGAAAAAAACTTAAACACGCGCAATACCACAAACACGCCTCAAAGCACAGAGCAAACATATAAACACGCGCACAAACCGTTTGTTATATGCAATATGCTATATAGTATACAAGTGAAATCTTGTTGAATATCACAAGTCTCAAAGAAATCATTTCATTTTATACTTTCCCACAACCCGAATTCTATATAATACTTTCCCACAACCCGGATTCTATGTAATACTTTCCCACAACCCGGATTCTATGTAATACTTTCCCACAACCCGGATTCTATATAATACTTTCCCACAACCCGGATTCTATGTAATACTTTCCCACAACCCGGATTCTATGTAATACTTTCCCACAACCCGGATTCTATGTAATACTTTCCCACAACCCGAATTCTATATAATACTTTCCCACAACCCGGATTCTATGTAATACTTTCCCACAACCACTACTCTATAAAATACTTTCCCGCAACCCGGATCCTATATACCAGACAGAGAGAGTCTTTGTCTTTATAGACAAATCCTGTGTAAAGAAAAGCTCTATTTCTTTCTTTTTTGTATATGTGCAGTGTTGTAATTTATATCGTAACTACTATAATGATTGATATAGTGCCATCCAAGAATGATGGACGCATATATGTCCATTAGCCGGACTTCAATTGTACCTCTTACTAGAGATATCTTTAAGCAGCGGACAGTAAATTGACTTTCTGATCAATAAGGGTTACCATGTAATGTGTAAAATATGGGATAGTAGCACGCTCTGGGTTTGATCAAGTGTTTCATGTCCTTTGCTCCAGGCAAGCCGTTGTTATTTATTGATAATAAACATGCTTTTGTTTTTGCCTAGTTAATTCTTTCTACATCTACTCGTTCGTGACAGTTGATACACTGTCGTGCGTTCTGTGATCACCCCTGTGTATAGTCAATCCATTAATACGGTAATCTAATATCTTCGACTCTCTGATGGTGGGGCTATCTGTCGCAATTTAGGTTTATGTGTAAAAATTTGTTTTCCTAGTATACACATCTGTTATGTATGCTACGTAAAGTTTTGACGTCAGTACTATTGATTAAGGTAGACAGTTATGTTCAGTGTTCGGTGTGTGAATTTTTGCCTTGTTTTTTTTTCTTTTGTTTAATGTACGATCATATGCAATTTAGTGTTGTCAAAATAAACCTTTGATACTGTAATGCTTAAATTCTTTGCATTGTCACTTTTATATATATACATGTACTAGTAATTTTCTAATATCACAAGGGCGCGTAGGGAAATTCTCACAATGTTCACTTACAAGTAGCAAATTGAAATGAAATGAAATGAATAGTCGAAAAATTATAGATCATTTTCATTAATATAGAATATGACAAATGTATGTATGGTATGATAACAAAGTCAAATATTTGTGTCGTGCTCCAGTCGATACTATCAGGGTCATAAACCGGGATTTGAAACCTGCATACACTGGCAGATTACCTGGCGCTGCGAGATGCTTAGAGCTATTGACTAAAGCAACAACTAAATGATGCTACATGTAGTAAATAGTATGAAATGAAAAAATATTCAAGTTTTGTTCCGTATACATAATGTACCATGAATATGCTAAAGAATCAAATTATATATTAATTTTTGAATGTTAATTTGCCCGGCCGACCATGGGACTTCCCCCCTGGTAAATTCGCCAAGACTCCAGCATGACTCCAATGCATACTGATACTAACACAATTTGAAAATATAGAAAGTTTTGTTTTACCTGACTGCACTTCCCAGTCAGATTTGCCCAAAGATGGTGATTATTTAGCCGTATTGTGTAGAAATGCCAGTATATACATAACCAAAAGATACGTGTGCTCGCTTGCAGACCAGACACGCGTTCCCAACGTATATTGGTGCTTGAACCACTTTGCCTCGTGGTTTCTTTACTTGGACGGTGTTATATCGCAGTAAAAGAGAGTTTTTTGTAGAAAAATCGCGCAGTCAAATAAATTATTATTGTCTTATTTCTTAGCTGAAATCATATAATAAGTAATTTACTCTAGACATACTTATATTGACTTATATCCAGTACTATCGTACATGTACGAGTTTACCTTTATTATTAGAAATTAGTTTTATCAAGATTTAATTTACTGGATAAACACTGGTTACCTTAGTCCTTAGAATTATTATAACGGTACTCGCATGTTATATTATATTTGACTTCAGGTAGCGCCTTTCTTCGAATGCATTTTTAAAATATATTTTATTGTATGTTGAAAGTATGCAAGACTACAAAATGTATATATTTTCAAAAACGTCTTTTCAAATTCTAAACAAATAAAACAGAACAATTTTCTAGTGCTCATGGTTACAAAATGAAACACGACATTAAATATGATAAAATGTCTCATACCTATCATCCATTTTGAACAAATCTTATATAAAATGTCTCATACCTATCATCCATTTTGAACAAGTCTTATATAAAATGTCTCATACCTATCATCAATTTTGAACAAATCTTATATAAAATGTCTCATACCTATCATCCATTTTGAACAAATCTTATATAAAATGTCTCATACCTACATCCATTTTGAACAAGTCTTATATAAAATGTCTCATACTTAGCATCCATTTTGAACAAGTCTTATATAAAATGTCTCATACCTATCATCCATCTTGATCATGTCTTATATAAAATGTCTCGTACCTATCAACCATTTTGAACAAGTCTTATACAAAATGTCTCATACCTATCATCCATCTTGAACACTTCTTGCTGCTGCTGCTGCTGCTGCTGCTGCTGCTACGGTTAGCATCCAACCAATACCAAACGGTTTTATTCCCTGCTTGAGGAAACCATATCACAGATTTCTGGCATCCGTCTTTATAAATTAATTCTATACTCTAACATGTAATACATGTATGATTATACCCACCTAACACATACAATAATGGTCTTAAAAGTGTAACAACTAACACATACAATAATGGTCTTAAAAGTGTAACACCTAACACATACAATAATGGTCTTAAAAGTGTAACAACTAACACATACAATAATGGTCTTAAAAGTGTAACACCTAACACATACAATAATGGTCTTAAAAGTGTAACAACTAACACATACAATAATGGTCTTAAAAGTGTAACACCTAACACATACAATAATGGTCTTAAAAGTGTAACAACTAACACATACAATAATGGTCTTAAAAGTGTAACAATTAATGTTTTTAAAACGATCCATGACACGGCTCCTTCAGGCTGGGAACATACGGGTTGATGTAAGCCTTGTTAAAAATGAAAACAGGTAATAAATTTAATAACATTTATTGGCATATTTCTTTTTGTAATCATGAACAATATCATATGTTTTCTTTTCTTTATGTAGAGATTGCCAAAAATGAATGTTTACATACTTTCTAATTACATGTACATGAACGATCAAAATTATCGATAACGATTTTGGTGAATTAAGTTCTAGCCGGCAATATACGGAATTCCGTAGCAATATGCACCTCGCAGAAGGTCAAATATTTCGTTTTTCAGAGGCCTATCATCGGCAATAAGAACCATACAGTAAAATTTCATTATGTCTAAAGGCGACATGTCCACCTAAGATATGTGTATTAAATAATGTTAAAACTTTCAATCCAATTTATCAGTTCTCCTGTGTCAATAAAATGAAAACGAATTGTATTAAAATTATGAGACTGCATCTGCCTTTAGTATTCGCACAATGTATTTCACAAGTCTGGTAATCTAAAAATATTTTAGATACTTGATACTGGGAACGTCTACAATATAGCAGATTTAACTATTACGATAGCTTTTAAGCTGATTGCAAGTCTTTTTGGTCTTACTGTAAAACCACAATTTTCCAAAAGAATTTGAATCGAAATTGCACTGAAGAATTTATTTCCTGCATATAAAAGCTGCTCGCTCTCAGATTTTGATAAAAGTACTAAAGTTTTTCAAACTGTATGTAAACAACGGATTTTAGAACATTTGGTCATTGAAAAAGGCCGCAGTGTAAATTCCTGTCTTGTATATCTCTAAATTTAAAAAAAATGGCTACCAAATTCAAAAGCGTTGCAAACGCTTTTGAAATTTCAATATAACCATATAGTGAAGCGGTGCCGTGTAACCGAACTTTTCAATCGATCTCTGTACATTCCTACCAATATTTTGCCTATATTTTGATTCTAGCTTTTCGTTTTATGTTTATGAATAAGTATATAAAATTTTAAAAATATATTTTTCAACGGTAACTGAGAGCGAGCAGCTTTTCAAAATGTCGTGTTTGTAGTATTTCTGTATATCTTGGATTGTATTATTTCCTTTATATGTCCCGAATATCATACCAATAGCAAGATCACTAACTTACAACAAAAGTAGTAACTTTTAAGAAATATTCATGCAAAGTTCTCAAATTTTACCCAGTTTTTTTACCAACGGTATTCAAGTATCGCTACGGAAAACATTTTTTTCAATTTCATGATAATTAAGACAGCACATCAAAAACGCATTATAGCTCATTGAAGTCCCCCGACAACAACATTTGAATAATTCCGTTCAATTACCTCAAAAAAATCCCAAATTTGTATTTAGCATACAGAGAATTTGCCAGCTGAAATGCCAGTAAAGATATTATTCGTGTCTCTGCTTGTTATGTCAAATTTAGTGTAACAATTCTCCGATGGATTCATAATCAGAGAAAATATTAATGTTAGGTAGGCGTGCATTGATTTCCTTAAATTTGCTCTCCATCCTACTTTATTTAACTACAAACTAAGACATGTATAGATTCCGTTACATTCAAACCATTTCGGGTCTACTATAAAGAATATAGATATATGTGCAAATATCAAAAAACGTCTTTTTTCAAGAGACAATAAACCGGATATAATAGTCTTTTCAAATTGCAGACATCTATAAACTTCAGTGTAATATATGAAGCCTACGGTATTAATTTCTTTTCAGCTCTAGATTAGTATTGGAGTTAATAGTCTTTTCAAATCGTAGACATATATAAACCGCAGTGTAATATACGAAGCCTATGGTATTAATTTGTTTTCAGTACTCATTTAGTATTCTGTAAGCGGTGCTTAAGGCCTAAGGATAGCAAGAATACACGAGGGACACAAGAGGGCAGACTGGTGTTATCCTATCTGCTCACGACAGATACAATGACACAGACATAACAGATGTATCATTGCAGCAATAAATTATGGTCATACATACATGTAGATATTTTTGCAGTTATTTTACTCGCGAAAACATGTTAGAGAATAACGTCATTGCCTTGATCTAAGGAATAAAGAAGACCCTAAACTGCTGAAACTAGTTATTAACAACAAATTCAGTAATTGATCATTGTAGAAACGATTCTCTGCTAAACCAGAAATCTAGAAACGACAGAAAATGACATGCAAATTAAAAAAATATAGTCAAATGCTACAATTCAATGTAGTTCTTGTTTCAGAAAGTGCGAAGAATAGGGAATGAAGTACCAACGCGACAAAAGCAACACGTGCATGAATTAACAAATTAATCTAGTATGTCCGCAGTCTGCAAACATAGTAACTGCAATGTGATTGCCTGTATTTTCCGTAAACAACAATAATCAGATAAGTAGGTTGCGACTATTTTCCAGTAATGTGAGTTTATGATATCCTGCGGTGCCGATACAGATTTCCAATTTTCCAGCAAATCTATTGCAAGCCAGTAAATCATTGATATGAAATTAAAATGCTACTCACCGCAGGAATCATTGGAGGTGCCAGACTGTAGGCTTTCAAACCGTGAACCATAGAGAGGACCTAGAGAGGACATTCTATTTATATTGAACACATGTAGTCTTGAAATAAATGAATACAAGGAAATCAGCAAATTAATTTATGGTTCACGGTTTGAAAGCTAGGAAAAGATGTGGCACTCGTTGACGGTCTAGTATCAACTGTTATATTAGCAACGCTTCCGCCAAGTACAAGACGTCAAGAGCGTCACAACAACGTGAAAATAGACTGAATCAAATAGCATTCTTAGACGCAGCATTTACTTTTCATCACAGATATCATAAATTAATTTACTGAGTAAAATTGCAAACAAATGTTATAATGTATGTATTTTGAACTTTGAAAAGATGTCAGACGATGTTTTCAAAATATGTTTTAGTTATAAAACGGCAAACAATCTATTACGTAATAGGAAAACAGCTTTTACAAATAAATTAATAAAAAAGTTGAATTCATTTTGTATTTGATTTTTCGTTTATGACTGTGATAAACTAAATTAGTTTCTTGACGGTTCAGAAAAGTTAGTTGCACATTCAAAGTTTTTTTCATAATTATTCCGTTGTTTATATGCAACTCTTGGAGCAAATTTTGGAGGGAATAAGAATAAATAACTCATTGTGAATTGATAGTTTCAATAGTTTTCTATCTTGTTCACTGTGGAGTTCTGGTGTCAATCGTTCCACCTTGTTTTCGGGTTCACTTTTTCTGTCTTGTTGCTCTGTGTATTTCAGGTTTCATTTTTTTTTCTGCCTTGTTCCTCAGGAGCTCTCGTTTTAATTTTCCCTCCTTGTTTCTATGTGGATTTCCGATGTTGTTCGTCTCTCTGAGGGTTATCGCTGTCCTTTCCAGTCTTGTGCGTGTGTTATATCAGTTTTAGTTTTTGTTTTTATCTTATATTGGGATATTCGCTTCATTTTCCCTTTTTCCACTCTGTAAGATATACACAGAGGCATCAGTCCAGCAAGTATAATCTGTAAGCAAGAATCGCCGCCACAACGTTAGGTTTATAGCATATTAGGATTGATGTAAAGGTCTTAAAACAGGTGTACCACTCCAGCTCAAAGTAAGCGAGTTGGTCACATGAAGGGACCTGTGTGATCATATTATGTAGGTCATCTACAGAAAAATGCAGTTTTAGGCTACAAAACTTTTTTTTTTAATTACACAGGAAGTTTTCTTTTCTAGTGAGCAGAATTTCTTTGGCATTGTCTTCACATGGTTTCAAACTTCCTATCTATAATGGCTTTCATCAGCTACCAGTTGATATTGCATTTTACGCAATATTCCCTTGTATGCCTCCATGAACGTATTTATAAACATGGCAGATCTTTACTTTTTGCTTTCGCTAAGAAGAAATGGAAAAAGAAATATATTGTTTGTTCAATTTTTTTTTAAACTTTCATAGTAAAAAGTCATACAGTTCTGGCAAATTCTTAGAACTAAATGCAATTTTTGATGTCGTTGCTTTATATATTCATGAAAGTGGCATTTGGCATTTCATTTATATACACGTCTTCCTAGAAACTTGTAATGAAGGCGTATTAACACAATTTCCTTATCTAGTCCATTACTTTACATCAGATTCGAATTTTACTAATTCAAGCTAGCTACACTGTATAGGCTTTCCCTGGTATTTTATTCTCTAGGATGCATTGCTTGTATTTCATCCTATATTTAAGGTAGTTTTCTACCGTTTCCCGATATGTATTTACGGCCATTACAAACGGTGAATTAATGCAAAGTGTATTTTCTACGAGAATATTCATTTAATGTCAAGCAGCATAATATGGCGCCATTTTACGTCAAATCGGCACGCGTGTTAAAACGTTGTTTAGGGCATAATAAAACGTAGTTTTCTACTCTTTGTATATAGAGACAAAATCGTGAGTCATGTTAGAATAATAAGTAACAACACATTTTATATCTACGAGCCCTTTCAAAAATGTACAGGGTAACATGCTTCCTAAACATGTCGAACATTTAAAGACCTGATATAATTAAAGGGGCACTCCCTACATCTAGCAGATTATATAAACATAGATAATTGTTCATTGAAAGAAAAATGATAAATAAATACAATTTTAAAGAATAACATATATCGAAAAATGCTTCAATCAACATAGAGGTCTTTTGCAATAAATCGCTATCCACCCAATATTGAATGGTTTACGGTACTGCGACATACTTTTAAACGCTAACTTTACCGAGAATGACTGGAATGTATAGCTTAAACTTGTAAATATTATATTATTTACACTTTTGAGGCTATTTAGTTCTTTGACACCACTTAAAGGAAGTGTCTCTTTAAATTAATACTTACTGCACCTAAAAATCATTTTATATATTTGAAAGTTTCAGTAATTTGCCACACTTCCTAAACCGTCACTTTTTTTCTTTCTCAATCTGCAGGGAAAAATTCCGACCTCGATTTTTATCTGGTTTTAGATAAATTCGCAATAAAAGGACTTATCTTTTAGATGATAGAACAATCTCTTCAGTATTAATTCGCTAATGTTTACTTTGTATGCAATATCAGATGTTCCCACTGTCACAGCACTTGTCCGTGAAATATTCTCATATGTTACAATGATTCATAAAAACCTATAATTGCCGAAGTGAATAGTGAGCAGCAGTGATCAATAGACCAAACAAACTGTGTAACCGGAAATGACAGGAAAAGTGGCTGTCAGTGCGCGTGTCAGCGTGGATTCTCGGAGAGTCAGTCTGATTGTAACAACATCGTATTTTGTCCTGTGACTCTTCAGTCCGGATACAGAAGAGATTACGTAAGATGTCGTTGAAACTGATAGTTGCTTATTCTGTCGTTGTCTTGACAGAATTTGATTAGAATGACGAAAATAAAGACCAGAAAGTAACGTCTGTAAAAAATATAACTGACAGCTCTTGTGATAAAATAAGTTATTTGGTTACCATGAAAACTGGATTTACTCAAGCAACTCGTCCATGCTAACGATGGAAAATATTCATTTTTAACCTGGAGTAGTAGGTCTGACTATGAGAACATATAATGTTCATAGTTCTTCAAAAAAGTGAAATAAATCTTAAAGCTGCTGCTTGCTCTCATATATTGGTAAAAAAATTAAGTTCTTGAAACTGTATGAAAATAACGTATCTTAAAACATAAAGCCATATAAAAAGGCTTCAGTGTAAATTCCTGTCGCGTGTATCTCTTAATTTCAAACAGTACGCTACCAAATTCAAAAGCGTATCAAACACTTTTGAAATTCCAGTATAAACATATAGTGTAGCGGTGCCGTGTAACCGACATTTTCAATTGATTTCTGCAAATTCCTACCTAGATATTTGCTTATATTTTGATTCTAGCATTTAGTTTTATATTTATGTATAAGTATGTCAATTTTTTTGTCAACGGTAACTGAGAGCAAGCAGCTTTAAAGTAAGCTAATATAATTTATTGGAGGATGGTTTTTTGCTTACATTTTAGCACACTGGTATTTTGATCAATTTAACACTCTCCTCACTTAAAGAGGCACTCCCTACATTTACCAGATTATATTCTCGAAACATAGATTATATATTTGCAATGAACTTAAAATGATAAATAAAAACAATTTCCAAGAAGAACCTATGGCGAATGATTTACGGTACTGTAGCATATTTTAAACCGCTGATTTTATCGATAATTACTACTGGGAATGCATAGCTGAAACTTTTAGGTTGTGTTGTAATACTTACAAAGATGTTATTATTTATGTTTTATGGTTATTTAGTTTAACATCAGTTATAGGGTATGTCCCTTTTATTATCAGCGTTTTTTGGGTTTGTAGTAACCTTAATCAGGACTACCAGAGATTGGTTATCGGTATCAAAAGGAAAAAAAATAATGAAAGAACAAAATGAATGGGAGATCAGTTTGAAAATAAAAAGTCAGCTTTACAATGGTACAAATGTATGTGACAGTGATATCTATAAACCAGTTCAGTATTTTAGTAACATGGTAAAGGTTAAACCGGCACAACTTTGTATTCTGTACGCCTGTAATTAAACATAATTTTAATATGTAAAATCATATCACGGAAAGGAAGAAAAGACAAATACGTGTTTACAAAAGAGATATCTTATTTACCATTCAGAAAAGAATGTGATTTAGTACAAGTATATTTCACCAGCAGTGGATGTTTGCGAACAATCCGTAAGACCTCAAGTGGTCATTGATAGTAAACAAGCTATCTTTTGCGTAGTTGATAATTATCATTTTCAGTTTCGCCACCAGGATTGGCAACATAAGTTCTGATTCAAATAAAAAAGGAATCTTCACGCAGTAATCGAAATTTTAAAGAAAAACAACTTTAATTCAGTGAGAGATGTGTGACGTTTTTATGCCACATAATGTAACTAAATGTTGATTTATACGACCATTACCTCAAGGAATGATTGATGACGACACAAAACAGCAAACAACGTTCTCGTTTATCACATTATGTCAGTGAAGCAAGGCTAGTTGACAGTCACAAGTCATTACATCTAACAAGACATCGCTGTCACAGGATAATTCCCCAGAAAGCTTGCGTCGTCGCCTTTCAAAATAATTGTCTGTGTGAGACAAAATGCCCGAAACCTTATGTCAGTGTCACATAAAGAAAGGCTAACACCGACAAATCGTACAAACTGCTTAAAAGCATTTTTCATCAATTCATGGTAACGAATAATGAATAGACTCAGTCTGGTCTTTTCTTTAACTGCACCAAACGTTAGCAGCCGGTGATAAAATGTCTAGGAAATCATTTCTAGACAAGCGTATGTCTTACTGCTTTAACAATTCTTAGACACATACTAGTATAACTGCTTTAATAGACTTTGTTTTTTGGCAAAGGAACAGTAATAGCTGTGCCAACTGAAATCGGAGATTTAATAACTTATTACACAGAAATCAAACTTGAGTGTAAAATGATAATAATACAATACAAACAATTGTATGAAAGAATTTGATTCAAATAATTGCAGGACAAAATATGGAAATAACTGTTTTGTAATTTTGATATTTGCGACTGTATATACGGTTTTTAATGGTCGCAAATCATTTTAACGGCCGGAGCTGTAAAAACTGTTTGCGACCATTAAGTATTAGATAGAGTACTGTTTGCGAGAATAATTATGTTATTTCGAGGGGCGTAGCCCCCGAGAAATGACGTAATTATTTGAGCAAACAGTCACTCTATCTGATTTGTATTATGGCACGTTGATAATGGCACGTACACCATCATGTACATTTTGATTGACAGCTCACAGGCCCCGAAACATCGTGTGACGTAACAAAGTGGGTGGGATCACGTTAATATTGTTTGGTCACTCTGATCTTTGTCAGTTCCCTTAAAAAAAGAACGCTAAGAAGGATAGATGAACACTGCATTATGGATATTTTAGAATTGCAGGATAATGTTTTGTTACAGATGGCTAATGAACTTGAATTCAGTCAATTAGAAGAATTAGACGATATCATTCTTTCACAAGTTCCTTTAGATGCCGACGACATGCTTTCACAAATGAAAACTGCATAATATAAACTGCTCAGGAGACTCGTTTTTCGAGTTCGTGTATATGTATGTCCACCCTTCCATTCCTCTTAAACATTTAAGTTTAAATCAATTTTTAAGAACTACATCTTTCTTCTTTGGCGATTGTTGCTTGTTTTTGTTTTTGAAAAAAAAATCTGAAAAGTCTTCTCTATTGCAGATAGATCATGTGCTCTATTGTAGATAGAGCACGGTCTAAGCTCCGCCCTCATACACAATGCAAATTATCACAAATACAGTACAGTGTTTTCTAATACAAATATGCAGTAGCCATGATACAAAACCGTATACTTATATGGTCGCAAATATCAACATCACTGAATAGTTAATCCTTTTCTCACGCACATTATGTTTAAACACGATAAATTAAACGCCGTCCGATTGTGACTGTATATACGCTATTTAATTGTTGCAAATTTAAATGACGTATCCAATCAGACGACTCGACGTCGGTAGTGCATTAGAAAAGAGTATATATGTATTCAACTGGAATATGATTATAAGTCAAGAAAATCACTGAGGCCTGACCTACCCGATAACTTCGGCGTTTACCGTAGTATTATAATCAACCTAAAAGTATAAGAACGACTACAGTCTTTGAAAGCATACCCGTATTATCTTTTCGGCCATGGAGTGGAACAGATTAAAATGTATTCTTTGTTGACATTATGTCACACTGCAACCCAATTGTTAACGTCATTGAGCAGGCTCTGGGTCACGCCAGGAACGGAAGTACGAGAGATGTGGCCCATATAAAGCACATTTTCCTCGAAAGAAGATCACTGGGACGTATGACGGGTGCCCAGGATAAAACTCAACTATTTCACTAACTAATGACGTGCCTCTTAATGTACTAGTAGAGTGAACACAGACTTGCCCTTAGCTCTCGCAATTTTGCCATGAGTTGACCCATCTTTATTGCCTTCAGAAAATCAAAACCAGACTTTTTCTGTTGTATAAATGAAAAGTTCCAGACGTTATTAAAATGTGTTTCATCAACAACAACACTTCGGTAACGATTGCATTATCGGGGAAAGAAAACATGAATGCGAGTTTTTATCAAAGTTGCATGGTATAAATCTATTTATAGTACCAAATAAACAATCAACGAGATCATTTCTATTATATCAACTCTTTTAAAATATAGCCTTACATTGTTCGGTTAATTGTCATAAAAGAAGTGTTGTTATTGTTGATGACAACTGCAAGTGCTATATTGCAACTAAAGTTGGTCTTTGGTGTATAAGTTCTATGTCTTTTTTTCGACTTTCGGGGTGAAAATTCGTAAGTAGCTAGTTCTTGTTTTTGTGTATTCGACTTATCGGCCCAACAAGTCATAAACGCGACATAACAGAAATCATCAACTGGTGAATAACACCATACTGCTAGGAAAGGCCTAGTGTTGGTGTTCGCAAAACGTGACTTTATTGCTCCATATTTTATTTCCATAATTTTCAGATACCTGTTTGATAGGAGTTTTAATTCAAGCGTTTAAGCGTTAGAACATCATACCGTTTGAACTTCTGCTATTTCATAATATTGACTGTAATAGGCATTTCTCCTTAAGATTATTAATTTTACACGAGATAAACACATGCAGTTTGTCTAGGCAAAGAGTGATTCGCATTTTCCAGTCTCACTACCTGTACCTTTACAATTACTTGAATTAGATATTATACCATTATATCAAGAAACAATTTCACTAAGAGTGATCTGGTTCTAATATATTTAACTTTTAGAAACGTCTGAGTAAAATAAATTAGTTTCATAACGTTGATATTAAAACTGGCTTCTTCATCCTTTTTAAAAATAAAACAAAGAGCTTTGAAAATTTGGTAATATAAAAAATGTACCAAATACAAATGTACCTGCTAATGTAGAACTACAATCGTAACATACTAAAACACAAAATATCGTAATTTAAAGGTCTATTATAGATGCACACGCTATCGTGCATTATTAAAACTGGGCCTATCGTTTTACATTATCAGTAGTCTGTAACTATATATTTAGAATGTCTGAGTATCAGATAAATTGCCTTACATCTAGCAACTTGTCATGAAGCTGTCTAAACTTTTATCCTCTACAGTCAGATGTTTGTAGACTATAAAAACAACTTTCACATCCCTGCAGTATGATCATGATCTATACTGTCCCGTATGAAAATGATCTTAGAACGATCAAAAACAGGACATGATACTGTCCAAAGTGATAGGGACGGACGATTCGAATTTATCTGAGAAAAGCGGCGGGATCTGTAATGAACCGCTGGGGTATAGCAGACGATCTTAAACAAAGAATATTGCCCTGTGTAAGTTTATGGCATTATGCATACTATGGATGGCAGATTGAACAGCGTCGGAAGTTTGGTCTAGATCCCGCTTGCTAAAGCCTTCCATTCGGATCATCATCTTTATTTATGAGACAGTTCCTTGATTCTTATCTGTCTGTTTTCTTATTCACAATGGCTGATTTGCATATGTTTTACGAGAGAAACGAATAAGAGCATTGCCTTCATAAATGTCCATATTTTTAAGTGTTTGATATATGTGACGACTGTGAAAAGGCTGGGAAATCATTCATATTCATTTCTGTTAAAAAAATGCGGTTAAAACACAGAGTTTTGGTATTTAGAAGATGGTGCTTGATATATATTTTGTGTCCTATTTATGACATAATATCCGTTCGTCCTATAAGCAATGATCTACAAATTCAATTATTTACATGATCGGCTGACTTAATTACCAATTTAACACATAATGTAACAAAAAAAATTATTTTTTTTTTCGAATATGAAATTCTATTTTCGCGGAAAAAGGTATTTGCGTATTTTAGCTACATGTTTAATTAGGATAAGTGAGAGATATCGCCATAGTATATATTTCTGTCAGGAAACGACAAACTACACTATCGTGCTTTAATCATTTAGACAAGATTGTGCTTATTCAAAATCACGAAAGCAACTAGACAATCCGACACTTCTTTGTGTAAATTGTTCGCGCAAAAAATATGTGCCTAGGTGTCTCTGGTGATCGGATTCCCGGAATAGCATAAGAAGAAAGTAGCATTACAGCATCACAGCTTATGTTTGCAGCATAGACAATTATAATTGAACTTTCACAGAAAATCCTGTAAACATGTCGTAACATTTAATGCGCTTTCGGCATGTTTACAATTTCAACGCATTATGTATAGTACCTGTACTGTCATAGCGTTAAATGACATTTTATTGGATATTTTCAGATGACTTCAAAACTTGCAAGAGTCAAATCAGACTTGAAGAGACAGTGAGTATTTTGAATATAACCTTTCTAAGCTGCTACATCGTTTCTTGTCTCTTGTCTACGTATCGTTTTGAGAAAACAATGATTAAAACAGTGAAATTTCAAAGGAATAAACCAATGATAAAAACAATATTTCAAAGTATAAAAAACAAGTATTAAGTACTAATTAATTAGCATTGATATGTTAACTTTCCCTTTTCCACAAGTTTGTCCTCTGGGAAAAAAATGAAAGTACGTAAGAACTAACAAAATTACGTATTTATAACGTCGCCAGACGATCGCATTATCAATTTAATACATTTTACCAAAGAACACGTGCAAGTACATATGTAACGCCTCATTGAATGTAGCTGTTGAATAATGGTAATTTAACAAATCATTTGTCGAGCTTATTTAGCTTAGTTGCAGACTTCCTCCTTCAATAAAGACAGTCATTGTTTTCTGAATCATTTGTCTTCCTCGTCATATCATTGCACTGCTGTAGTACATCTTGTTCATCTTATAAAATTATCAAAACAATACCCCTCATGGAGAACAGACGGCTGGTTTTTACATCATAGTGATTCGAAGAATGTCCCACTAAGTGGTATTCCCCAAATATATAAATTTCTTATTGTTATTGAGTAAGTAAGTCTATGTTTGTTATTGCACTATCTGAACAATTAATACATAAAGAAGTATTTTGAAAGTTACCCGTTATGTGACGTAATCCACCATCAAGAGGTCATGTTTCTAAAGCAAGAGCTGAGAACCAGACGTTGATAAAAGCATAATCGGTCGTGAAAGTTTTCCTGCTATTCCAATGGTTCTTGCACAATACTGTTATGAAATGAACTAAACTCTGGAGTTCAAAATCATGTTATCAATATCACACAAGAAATCTGGATATACATGTTTTTTTATGATTTTAAATTTAATCTGCAAAAGTTATTTTCAATATTGCCGGCAGACACATTAATGTCTACAGGGAATGGCATAAGAAGAAAATAGCATTACAGCATCACAGCTTATACTTGCAGCATAGACAATTATAATTGAACTTTCACAGAAAATCCTGTAAACATGTCAGAACATTTAATGCGCTTTCGGCATGTTTACAATTTCAGCGCATTATGTACAGTACCATTTACGTGCCATTTACTAACACGCAAAAGGAGCAATTTCGAGGGCATCTAGGATTTGTTTTCAGATATAAGAGAATGTTTTATGAAGGTTTTGAATACGCGATTGTTTCAGGAATGGCTTGACTATGATTTCAATTTGTTTACAAACTTTATATAACGACAGTTAACAAAATCAAAGGGCTGCCGACCGCTCTTTCTTCTCCTTACAAAAACAACAATCATTGAGACGATAGGGCATAGAATGTAACTTTTTTTTCTAAATAACAGAAACTAAAAGGAAGTGCAATGGGGGGTATAAAATGAGCGTTTTCTCCGTGTGATTTATAAAGTTCGATATTCACTTCAATTATGAAATAAGGCGGGAAAGATGTTTGATGACGTCATATACCTCTCTACATTTTATGTTGGCATATCACTTATCATAATTGTGAAAGTTTAATGAAATCAAGATATCAGGTAGCTCTTTAAAGGTCCATTACTAACACCAATTCGATTTTTTTTAAACCTTGAATCGTAACAGGGTCTTCTAAAAAGGAAAAATATGACATACTGCACTGAATGTGACCATATTGTGTTGAAAATTTGAGCGTGACAAAAGAATTAATAAATTATATTTTGCCTTTTCAAAAACGAAAGTAGGTTTTAACGTTTTCAAATATCTTTGTAATTTGCCAGAAATCTCCCAGAGAGAGGCTGTAAATAGGTTGTACATAAATAAGCAAGCCTATTTTTATTTATAATTGAAGAACTTTACTTCCAATGATGTGCAAGGTATATGCCTGACTGTTTACAACATTCGGTAAGCGAAAGTAGGACAAAAAGACCACCCATTTCAATCTAAGGAAATACACAAACATTCACTCGTTTTTTTATGCAGCAGTATTTCAAACAGGGAAATACCCCACTGCTATTGTAAAGTTTTAGAAGCCAGTTTCAAACTGTATTTCCCGGATACAATTCCAGATTTAAAAGAAAATTAGATTTTGTGGTGGTAATGGACCTTTAAATATTTTGGAATTATCTTTAAAAAGAAAAGCGTCGTTTATAGCATGAACACATGTTAGAGAAAATGCCAAATTAACACACTTTGTCTCATTTTGAAAGCCATATTCATCGTTTCGCAAGTCAGAAAAACTGTGACAGTGTTTGCAAACACCAGTATGTAGAAAGTTCAACTGAATATATTTGATGTTAATGACTAAGCTGGGACATCGATATAAAAACAAGATATTAAGAAAAACGGATATTTTTCTCCTTTAGCGCCATCTTTGTTGATTAGGCCAAGGTCAGTACGATTTTCTCCTTTGAGGTTTATGAACACTAGAAACTTGTGCAGAAGTGTCAGTATTTTGATACGTATTCCTGAATGTAAAATATTTGGCAAAAGCTAATAAAATGAAATAATGAGATTTTTGGGTAATTTACACCAGCCATGCTAATATAACTGTCTACAACAGCTGTACGTCACAGTGCACCGATATTACTTCATCTATTCTAATCTATATGCAATGAATGCCCTCGTTTATCAATGCAAATATTTGTAATTACGGAAAAGCCTTACTCCGGCATTGTTTTGTTTCAATAGACATTTAACAGATCTAAAAGACAGTGCCGAATGAAACATTTCGTATATTGATTAAAGTATTAGAAGTGCATGAATAACAAAACATTCATCCTGGTGAGGAACAAAATATTACGTTTAAGTAAAATGAGAATGAAGTGCACTTTTGCAAAACTGCAGAGATATTAACATTAAATTTTTGAATTTTCAATTTGAAAAAATATTGCTTGCCCATCATCATGTTTCTATGACATATTCTAAGATATGTGTTGACTTTTGAAAAAAAAATCGACACCTCTTTTCTTTGTTATTGTATCTTTAAAGCCGCTGCAAAATCCTGCACTCACATAATCCCTGACGGTCAAATAGAACGCACGGGTACATGTAATATTTGGGTATTGTTAGTATTTTACAATATAAAAACGTCTGCTTTATCATATCAAAGCAAGTCTTTGCTACTTATGTACACTTTTGGCTGTCATCTAAGACTGCAGATGTAAATGGAAAGAAAACGGCGAAATAAAAGCCTGGGGATGAAATATTGTTGCTATAAAACATTCATGCAATCTTTATTGGCGACGTTTTATAAAGATTTCTTCTGGATGTTTGAATAATTTATAGATAATGTCGGTTAATACAGGCACTGTCAGCAGTTTGTAGTTTACATACAAAAGTAGTTTTTCTGTATCCAAAGTAATTGTAGACCTAAACTTCATCTGATCCAGGAATATACGGTTCCTGTCTGATCTCACCAAAGAAAAAAGCATCATTTGCATAAATGCACTCGGTAATACGATGCATTGCATTTGAATTACATCGCCGGGTGGATGACGTCATTAAAGATAACTACGTTGGCAGTGACGTCCGAATGAGTTTTTATTTAAGTGTAAAACAACAACGATATATAATAGTGTTACAAAGTTTATTCAGTTACGTTGGTGGAAGGACGGACGGACGAACGGACGGACGCCGGACGGTGAACAATCATAGCAGGTAGGATGAAAAGGAGAGAAAGTTTCAATATCAAGCAATGTAGAGTTATGGTATTTATCCAGAGGGGTATTTTTTACCAGCAAGCCCACTTATAAATCTGCATTATAAAGGTAAATTAATCCTTTATACACGGAATATGTCATTTATAAATTTCGATGCCTTACTGAAACGCTTTTATTTCGCCCTGTTGCTGTATAGCTAAAAGTCCGTAAAGATCCACGCAAAAAAGATTTTTGACTATTTTAATGGAAACGAAACATAAAGGATTTTTTGTGACAGAGGATGAAGATATAACGTCACGTCTTTGAAACTAGATATTTTTCTGGCTAGAACTAATGGGACTGGGAACGTCAAATAATATCCAAGATTGACTTCATCTGTGACATGTACCTCATTTATCAGTGTAGATAAATCATATTTCGTACTATATTATTATATTTTATAGACTTTACATAGACCTATACCATAATAATAAGGAAAGTGTCTGCCAAGTAAGGACCTTTTTCAATAAAAGTTACATAAAATTTTATGGAACCCGCCTAGTTTTATCACAGAGTTTTAGGCAGTATCAATAATTTAAAGTTAATTATAAAGCCAAAATTACCACAAAAACTGTCTACCAGTATCTGATATACGCCACCTACTTTTCTCGTCGTTATGGAAACGATCATGTATACAATTCGATTTACAATTTAATTTAAGTAGATGCGAAAGCAATATCATGTTTTCACTTGCTTCAAGCATTTTTTTCCATAAAACAGACTAGATTGACAAGAAAACAAAGTGACAGTTATCTCGTAAATTTATTTATGAAGGTAATTTATTCCCAAGCGGTGGAGGACGTGTTATTTACTGGATAATTCATCCTCATATATGATACATATTTATCCTTCATCCTTAAAAGCTATGTCAGTTTCGACAGTGTTTATGCTATATTTTCTAATAATTCTTCGTCATCCTTAATTACGTCAATTAAGAAAATTGCACGGAAGCTCTCTCAATGTAACGGAATGTATTAACTTTTATGCGGTTTCTTATGAAGCACCGTTCACGCGAGGCAGTTGTATTCTTGTACAATCTACTCAACAGTGTGATTTATCTTTGAATAACTGGCGATGATTGATGACACATCATCGTACTGTCTTGGCGCTATAAAAGACTTCTTTCATACAACTTATAATGGCCTGTTAAAGAAGCGTCCGTGATATATCTATAATTATGATAGATCCGCTACCTCGACCGACCATACATACTCACAGATTTAGAATGGTGTTATTGTCGGCTTTAAGATAAAAGCTTTCTCGTGTTGAAAGGGCTAGTATCTGATTCGTCAATTATAGACAGTTATGTCTGTAAACCTTTCAATATGCACAAAAATTGTTAATATATAAAAACAAATTTGTGCTGGGCTGAAGTGTTTATTTTAAAAGTCCTAATCAAATGTTGTGCGGCTCTGACAGGAAGTCAGATAAAACTGACCCCTCTCTATGTCATTGCATCACATGCATGAGTAAGCTTTTGTAACTGAACATGGTACATACATGTAGGTAGTTCATATGGGAAGGAAGTCTTGCCTTCAGGGTCACTGAGGTCCAGGGCAAACTATTGCTACACCCTTATTGCATATATTTAGGACAGCTACACCCATATTGCCTATATTTAGGACAGCTACACCCATATTGCCTATATTTAGGACAGCTACACCCATATTGCCTATATTTAGGATAGCTACACCCATATTGCCTATATTTAGGACAGCTACACCCATATTGCCTATATTTAGGAAAGCTTCACCCATATTGCCTATATTTAGGACAGCTACACCCATATTGCCTATATTTAGGAAAGCTTCACCCATATTGCCTATATTTAGGACAGGTTTATTTTTATTTTGGATAAGTGTCTTCGCCATAATAGCTTATCGTTAACTTACCCTGACGAAATGGAGTTAATGCCAAAATATGGCAGCAGTTTGATTTGTGTTATACCTAAAGCAGTATTTAAGTTTTAACGTAATATCTTATTCCCTGTGGGTTTTTTTCTCTCTTCTTTTCTTTTGTACACTCATTAAAGCTGCGTACTTATCTACATAGCGATGGGACGCTGGTAGAGGCAAAACATTGACCAGAGGAATTTGTATTCATTTGGCTGTATTAAGCATACTTATAACCATTATAGATAGAGATCAATGTTAATATTTCTTTACAATATTTGTATTTGACTGTGAAGATTTGTAAAAAGATGTGAGTTAGATTTATAATAAAAGTCAGCACTACAGATAAGATGACAGTCCATGTAAGACAATCCTGTTGCTGTTTTTACTGTCAAGTCTCCCAAACATGAGACATCACATTCACAATGACATGCCAATGCAATAACCTCAGCACATTAATTTGCAGATGCATCGGTTGAGCACGACAATTACGTGCTTTATTACCAAGTATTGTTCAGTTTTATTGTCATTTACAAAACTAACCAATAGAAATGAATACAAATGATTAAGGAGCCTTTTAACTAAACAAATTATGCTGAAAGATGAATGGTTCTCTTCTCTGCGCCACCCTTGTTTTCAGTATAAAACATAACGCTGCGTAGAATAGAACTAACAAATCATCACAATAGATCAACTATGTTTTCTTTTAATACTCAATTTGAACATTGCACAAGACTGCTTTGTTAACTATTTAAACTTTTGATAAATCTATTATGAACAAATTTAATAGTTAAAAAAATATGTACCGTTAGATTAACATAAAATTCGAAGTACAATGTACATTCACTTTTTTGCATCCAACTGAAAAGGAAAAATTAAATCGGTTTAGTTTCGTTCTGGGAGCATAAAATACCATTTGTTTCGTTTTAATATAGTCGTCATCATTTTTTATTTAAAATAAGTCGAACAACTCCTCGGGGGCAATTTTATCACATTTTGTGAAGAATCGACGTCAATAAAAATATGTCTGCATCGACGAAAACAAAGAAATGCTCAAGAAAAAATGGCAGACGAAGAAAACGTCTGTCGATATCAATTCCCGAAACGATCTGAAATGTCTCTTGACACCGGGTGATCTTTATGTTTCTCGTGCGTTCTTTCATCATAGCATTTTTCTATTTTCAATAGATTTACGAAGGAATATTTAAACACCGGAAATACTTGTATCATATAAGCATTCAACGTCTTACATTGTCTACTGTTGAACCTGTATAAGTCACCCTGTCTATGGCAAGCTGGCTGTTAACAAGAGAGTACATCCTCATACATTGCGATGTCTTTTTGTCTAAAACATGTAATACTGTCTGCCGATTAGACAAAACGATCATTAACACGGCTCGTATAGTCTTACGTGGTACACATATTACTAACTTAAAAGGGCCTTTCTATGAGTCATTCACGAAGCTTCCAATACTCTTTTTATCTACATGTATCTATTAAATATTTAAGAAATAAAACGGCGAAGGCGCGTAGCGTTAATTCAATAGCCAGAGCGCGGGACGAAAACCCGTTTATTAAAGGCTCGGGGCGAAACTCGCTAATAAGTGTTCTGAGCGTCGAGTTTTCATGCCGCGCCCGCCCACGCCATTTCATTTTTAAAGCTCGAATTTTCGCCTTGCGCCAACGCTGATTAGCGACTTTACGCCGCGCCTCTTCGCCATCTTACTTTTCTGATTCTCTTGTTTTCGCTCGGCGGGGTCGCGTTATTTCAATATGGGACATTTGGTGCAGATGGAAATATCCGTCACCTCGGGTTACTGTTTTGCAGGAACTCGGCAGAGCCCACGGTGACGGATATTTCTATCTGAAATAAATTCTCTTGACAAATCTCGGCCTGTTATTATATATAATAACGTAACCCTTACTTTCCTATTCACATAAGTTGGTTCACTCGAATGAAGGATAATGAAATTTAGATATCGGGAGTAAGCTTTGAACAGTGGAGTTCTGATGCGCAGGAATTAACCACGAAGGCAAGAGTATCAGAACGACAAAGTTGTTTATTAGACGGTAACAACGCCGGAAAGTGATATTATCTCGATTCTAAAGTGATTAGACATTGCAAAAGGTTATAATTATATAGGTTATTTTCTACGCTGGTATTTTTTTAACGTCATGCGGCACAATAGTTGACGTCATACTGACCCACGCTACCCCAACCTATTTTTTTCCTAATCTTTGTATATTGAAACAAAATTGAGAATCATGTTAGAATTGATTTTCATCTTTCACTAAAATATCTTTTAACATCTGTAGGTCAAAGATCAGCATTAGTGATCTTGGCATTTCTAAACAACTTTAAGTTACCGTTTTTGTGCTGATCTGTTGCTCGAAGACTGCTGTTGTTAAGAGAAACCGTCCACAACACGAACTCCACCTTTGCCATTTAAAATTAATACTTTGATTTATATATTGCCTTAATGATGACTGCAATACAGTGGTGCTGCGTGTAAAGTTTCATAAAACCTTAAACAAATCTGAGATACAATTTATTTTAATAAGTACAAAACACATAATCTGTTTTAGCAACAGGTTCTTGGAATTATAGCACTTTTCCTGTTTATTCTGCAGAGCGACATTGCATATAAAGACATTGTACCAAACACACTTTAAAAATTGAAGTTAAAATTTTATTACATTATAGTGTATGCATAGAGGGGATTGTATGAGTACATGCAAAAGGTAACCGTCTAATCGCGCGAGAATATGGAAAACCTACAATCTGACACAATAGGGAAAACCTACAATCTGACACAATATGGAAAACCTACAATCTGACACAATAGGGAAAACCTACAATCTGACACAATATGGAAAACCTACAATCTGACACAATAGGGAAAACCTACAATCTGACACAATATGGAAAACCTACAATCTGACACAATAGGGAAAACCTACAATCTGACACAATATGGAAAACCTACAATCTGACACAATAGGGAAAACTGGAAAACCTACAATCTGACACAGTAGGGAAAACCTACAATCTGACACAATAGGGAAAACCTACAAGGAATGCTCATTATCTAGACAATAAACATACAATAGTTTACTTTGAAAAAAAAAACCCACAATTTTTCAAAATTTAATTTTTACAAGTTTACCAAACCTAATCACCACAATGGACTCATACACAAGAGCA
This sequence comes from Saxidomus purpurata, assembly GCA_022818135.1. Lineage (NCBI taxonomy): Eukaryota > Metazoa > Mollusca > Bivalvia > Venerida > Veneridae > Saxidomus > Saxidomus purpurata. The sequence goes on along the minus strand of JAFMSR010000013.1, from coordinate 11,153,531 downwards.
CTTCAGACAGAGAGTCAAACAAACAGTTACCGGGCACAACTAAACTACTTAGCTTTTTAAAAATTCATTATTTTCTAAATCTAATCAAAATATTAGCAAAAAGTCAACATGTGCATTGGAAGGTGAGCTACATAAGCTTGTGGTAGCCCTCTCTGAAAGTATAGACATTTGGTTTTGGTCAATTCAATTTCCTTGGTGTAATAGGCATTACATAGGACCAGCAAACACGCTTATCTAAGGCTTGAGTACAGGGAAATATCCGTCTCGTAATCTCCTTTTCTAACTGTGATTCCTTACTTATCCTTTAATTGATCCGAATTATACATTTTCTGTAATAAAACCATAGTGTCAATGATTTTTATTAGAAGGTTGCTATAGAAACGATGTTGATTCGACCATTGGAGGTATCGACACGGACATTTATGGCTATTATTGATAGATAAGGATTGATTTCAACTAATTGAATACAGGCAAAATCAATTAGGAGTATCTCTTTATTATTTGAGATTATCATCCCCCGTTTTTTTTTTTGGTGTTGATCTGCGTATAACGGAGTTTTTTATGGCATTATCATTCAAACCCTATAATTGCTTTGTTTCTTCACATTTTTCATACAAGCTTAATAAACAAGTACGGACAGTAAAATAAGACGTTAGTTGTAGTAATTAATGATGATGCGTTTTCTTAACCTTCCATTAATTTGCCTTATCCGAAAGGTTTGGATAATACGAATCGAACACAGTTTTCATGTCATGATTTTCACGTGCGTTTCCGAGTGTTAAACTTTAAAACACTTTTATGAAGATTAAAACAGCGAAAATATATTTTGCAGAACAAATTATTGTAGTCTGTGTAGGATGGATTCTTTTATGTAGAATTAGATTTTAGGGTTAAAACTTTATAGTGGTTTGCTATATACAAGCTTTTAAGCGTTAAGCAAATGGTAATTGTACTTGTTTTTGTTATAACGGACAGGAAGGACAGTTACATGGCCATTAGGCCCCATCAAACAATTGTCGTACTTTTAACTTTACTTGTCCTTCTTGTCCTCTTGAGTGCTTTAACAATGTGAGTAAGCAGTGAAATGTGAGAAACGATCATCCTGTGAAATACCAAGGGGGTCGTACACGTCAATAAACGTATGAAATGTTTATATTACACTGGTTTCGTGCGTGCTATATCCATTTAATGTTTAGTGTAGTTAACTAACACAATAACGTGTACATGAGAAGATAAGAATGTTTCAATTCATGGTACCATTGTCTCATTTATCTAAAACTGGAAAGGAACATTATTTTCAAAGCGTGCAAATATGTTATAAAAGTACATTTCAGTTTCCAAACAAGCAAAGCAGCAGTGAAAGGAAAACCAGTGTATCTAATATACTAGTATATGTCAGCAAAGACAGCATTATTAATAATAGATAGTTTCAACCTTTAGGATTATATTGCCCTGAAGTTATGTGAAAGCGAGACTTTGAATTAGGTGTCAAGAAGCGAAATGTATACAATGGCCCGTATCACAAAGCACAGTTATGTCGCAGTTAACTGTGCCTTAAATCGAGTTAGCGGTCTTGCTGATGGAGAATCTCGCTGCAATAAATTAAGAGACTCCAGCAAAAGTTGATTAGGACGTAATGTAATTTCCAATGGAGAGACTGTTAACGTACTTACAAAAGGCAGCTCGTAGACTTATTGCAATTTACACTCTCACTTATACTTTTTTCATACTGCGAATGTTCTCGACGAATATGCAGAAATCGTGACCGTGATTCCGTGATGTTTTCTTCTTGACTTTGCCTTTGCCTTTGTCTTCTTTGTTTAAAGTGTTATTTTCAGAACCAGTATAATCTTTGCAATAAAAGGTCGGCGTAAATATATGTGGAGCTGAATGCCAGCAGTTTGTACTCGATCGCCTACCACTATGAC
>JAFMSR010000013.1:11126313-11141600 GCA_022818135.1 Saxidomus purpurata | reverse complement strand
GAGTCATTCTGAGAAAACATGTATCACATGGAGAGCAATACAGCTGCTATAGCACTACCCTCATGGCCTAGTAAAAAATTGAAAATCCATAATCACTGTTAGAGAGATTTGACTCCCATTCAATTGTTTGGGTTATCAATAATCCATGGGCAAATATCACTTCATGCTCAGTGGCAGTGTGACTCAGACATTTTAGGAGTCAATTCCAGAGAGAAAACTAGCTGTTGCTCATTGGGGATTGTAAGAGAAAATTTATGGTGGAATAGTTGGAAGAGATGGTGTAAGGCTAGAAGTGTATTAAAGAAAATTTGTGTCAGGTTTATTCTGATAAATGGAAAATGATATTGAATTCTGTGCTAAAAAAATCATTTGTAATGAAATCCTCTGTGAAATAGTAGAGCTTCAGGGTGTTTGGATGGAATTTAAATTGAACAAACTGCTTTAAATGTACATAAAACAAGATTATGGTAGTGAAAGCTTGTTTATTATAGAAATTGCTTTCATTAATGCATCAGAAATTCTACAGTAAAATTTGATATTGTGGTTTTTGTTACAGTGCCACATGTTTATTTGTGAACACATACATATACATTTTGTGCTTTTATATAAATGGGCTTGTGATATAAGTGCAAACATTGCGGCATACTGTACCAGACAGTACAGGGAGAAAATATTGGAATCTCAACTAGGAGCAGTGTTTCAGATTATTGAGTTATTAAATAAATGTTGGGATTTGATGTATGTAAGCACCAAGGCAGATATCTGGCAGTTATGCCTCTACACAGTGTGTTAGAATCATTGTAGATATTCTGGATATGTTATATAACTGTGCACACGTGCTTGGCAACTTGAAATTCTTGATGTGATATGATTTTTTGGGAGTTTTATTCTGGAATGTGAAGTTTATACTTAAATGTGTTTTTGTTTTTATTCAGGATGATCAAAAAAATGACAGGCAAAATATGATTCATTATGGATTTCTTTGTCTGTTGAGATGGTAGAAGAAAGTAACAGATTTATTAAAAAGGTGAGATTACGTTTTTATATGCCAAGAAATTCAATGTCCGTCTCCTTGGGGGTCTAATAACATGAGGAAAAAAAATGTGCGGATTTCAACTCATAAAATTAGATTACCTAGTACAATGCAGTCATACATAGCAATATGTATATTATATGGGATTTTGTGAATATGTCTGTATATATAATTTGTTTATAACTGTAACAATTTTCATAGTTTATGTAGTTAATGAATATTTCCTGATAGTATTTTTTTCATTTCAACATCACAAGGCTACGGTCATGTTACATTATCAGTTAATTGCTGGGGACTCGTAACTATAGGTATGTAGTGTAATATATACATGTGGATGGTCGACTTTACAATTGTTATTTTAGTGTAGGATTCTGTGTTGCAACTATTTTGTATAAATTCTGGTCCTATAGACACTGATAGACTATTTTACTGAACAAGCTCTAATTTTTTATGTTTTAGAATGGACATGGATTATACTGTTTACCTAACAATGAAGTGACTGACGCAAGCTTTTGTTGAAATCCATTGTGAAAGCGATATATAGTATCAGGTAAGTGGTCAAAGCTACAGTTGTACCACTAGGAACTCTGGAAGGGGCAGGGGCTCACTGGGGATAATCATTTGTAAAACAGTGAATCTTTAGGCACACGAAAAGGTTAGACATCATTTAGTAGTAAAGAAAATAAAACACAGTATTCAAAACTTGTCCATTTTTTCCTGTCAGTATTTTGTAGAATACAGTAGACATATCTTGGCCTCAGTATATAGGTGGAAGTGTTAAACTTTCAATTTCTTTTCACTAGCCAGTTGGGGTCACTGACCTATGATCATTTGATGGTCTATGATAAATGGTTTGCAAATTTAATGAGGCCAGAATTAATTGGTGAAATAAATGCACAATTTTTTGTAATTTCCGTTCTTTGAGTAGATCCGTGCTTAATAATAGAAAATACAGGAAGTAGTATTATACAGTATAACTGAGACTAAATATCTCCATGATTGTAAAAATCATGAATAAATAATACAGCTGTGTAATAATAGAGCAAGTATAATAGAGGGAATTGCCTATGTATATGAAATGATAGATAGATGTAGAGAAATTGTTTTTGGAGTGAGTCTTTTGGGAGATTGTATTACATTTGATTTGTTACATGCATATAGAATTCTCTCAGGCTTCACTCAGTGTAGGCATGCAGATACTACCATGAATTCAAACCATCCTTTTACATGTACAATGAACTTAGAATATGACAGCAGAGTTGTGATACAATCCAGGCAAAACTGAAAACAGAAAACTCATCACAATCATCACTGTAACTGAGGGAATGTTTCACTGGTAAACAGTTTTCATGACTCTTATTTCCATGATTTTCAGTGTCTATTGATTAAAAACATCAGTGTATTGGAGTGTTAGTGTGAAATTAGGTGTAATTGCCATGGTAACTAAACAAGTTTAATTAGGAATTGTGATAATTAGGTAATTGTAGGAAATGGTGGGTGGAATTTATGCACACATGTATATAAAAAGTCTTGTTAATTATTGACAGCATCACTGTAAATGATTAAAGAGAGATTTAAGATGGAAACAGCAGATATTTTGAATAATAGATGAGAAACCTTTATGTATAATCGAGGTACCAATGAATGTTGATGAATATTTTAAAAGTTTTGAGGTAAATTAATTATTGGTAATGACCCTATGATGTCATCACCTGATAAGTATTGACAAATACTTTATTCAGTATAATTATTGGTTAAAGGTTATCATTGGATCAATGATTGGTCAAAGTCTCGTTCACCTGGTAACGGATAAACATTAAACATGGCAGATATTGAAAAATATCCCTTTATACTGGTCTGCATAGCAACCAGATGCATTTTTTTTTAAATCGATGTATATCAAGATATGATTTTGAAGACTGAATCATTTTTGGATTAAGAACACAGATAATTTGAGAGAGGTAAACTTCGCTCTTTCATAAAATCAACATTTAAAGTTTTAAATCTTTAGTCTAAATCCCAATAAAGATTTTAAACAAAAGATTGATTATATGGTATTGTACATTAAGTAATTTTTGTGTGATGAAAGATTTGCGATTTGTGAGCAGAAATTTTAAGGAGAATTCTTTTATTGTAAATCTGTTTGAAATGAATCAGTTGTGAGAGTTTTAAATTAGCGGAGATGAAATTCACAAAAATAGCGAAAATTAAATCGTATAGAATATTACCCATTTTACAAGCTATTTTAACAGTAATTGTTATGTGAAGAACTATTCCTTTCTAGTGCTCGGACCCTAAACAATCCTGACAGCTGCATATCTGACGTAGACATCTTGTTAAACAGCTTGCCAATGGGTACACAATGTATAGGAGGAAATAGGGGGTAATCTCTGGCATGAACCAGTGTAGACAGAATGATGTATATTTAAGTTGCCAAGAAAACTTTGTACTGGTAGATTATTAATCTCAAACTGAATGTGATTGTAGGTTTACCCTTTGTCTGTCTGCAAACTCCGGAGCAGGCTGGCACTGGAAAAGTATTAAAACTTTAAGTTGATTTACATCGCTGGTACGTATGACATAAAAATGCACTCACTGTCATTATACTATCATGGAAGTGCAGAAAAAGGGTTTCGTTGTCAGATCCAAAATTTTCATGTTTTACTGGTCTTGTACAGACTATAAAATTTTGGTTATAATTTGACTTTCTTTGTTACTATATGTGTTATATAGTGTTTGATGTGCTTTGTTAGTATTTTTTCTTTTGTCAATTAACAAAACACAAGAGATGAAGATTTTACTGTATTAATAAACTGTACTGCTGACAGGTGTTAATTACCACTTTTAATATTTAATTGTGTATCCTGTGAAAGTGAAGTGTCACACACCACCTGTGAGCAAGCTGCTGTAAGTCAAATAAGGTGAACTATACTATAGAAGTATATTTAAGCTTTTACAAATCTAGAACAATTTATATTGGATTTTACTAAGAAAGGTAGGAAATACAGTATTTCTATATGCTACTGTTTATAGTTTTTAGCTCACCTGAGCTGGCTCAGGGTGAGCTATTAGGATCGATGAATGTCCGTCGTCCGTCCACATTTAGTTCGTTAACACTCTAGTGGTCACATTTTTTCCTCAGTTGTCACGAAACTTGGTCAGGATGTTTGTCCCAGTAATTACTCGGACGAGTTCGAATATGGGTCATCTGAGGTCAAAAACTAGGTCACAGAGCCCAAAAATAGAAAAATCTTGTTAAGGCTCTAGAGGCTACTGTTTCAGTCCAAATATCCTGGCAATTTGTCAGAAAGGTTGTTTCTATGATTTCTAGCTCAAGTTTTAATATGGGTCACCTGGGGTCAAAAACTAGGTCACACAGCCCAAATATGGAAAAACCTTGTTAACACTCTAGAGGTAACATTTTCAGCCCAAATATCCTGGAAATTTGTCAGAAAGGTTGTAAAGTTGATTTCTAGCCCAAGTTCGAATATGGGTCATCTGGGGTCAAAAACTAGGTCACAGCCCAAATATGGAAAAACCTTGTTAACACTCTAGATGTTACATTTTCAGCCCAGATATCCTTGAAATTTGTCAGAAAGTGCAGATCATGATCAGACAGCAAAATAATGAAAGTGCAGATCATGATCAGACAGCTAAATTATGAAAGTGCAGATCATGATCAGACAGCTAAATAATGCATAGCAAACAGTGCAGATCATGATCAGACAGCAAAAAATAAAAAGCTGACAGTGCAGATCATGACCAGCCAACATACAATGAATAGCTTACAGTGCAGATCATGATCAGACAGCAAAAAAATGAATAGCCAACAGTGCAGATCATGATCAGACAGCAAAATAATGAGGCCTAGAGCTTAGATATTCAGCATGTGGCAATAATTGACTCTCTACCAAGATTGTTCAAATCCTGACCTCAGGGTCAAAATTAACCCTGCCTAGGGGGGGGGGGGGTCTTTTGATTTTACATAGGCTTATTAAGAGGATATCATGAGCCAAAGGTAAAAATTGATCCTTTCTGCTATTAATAACCTTTTTATTTTTGCCAATGGTAGACAGGTGAGCGATACAGGGCCATCATGGCCCTCTTGTTTACATGTATTGATAGCCGTTATCTAGGTCCAACTTGCTTGATTGGCCTTTAAATTTTCTTTCTTTTATGCTTTCCTCTACAATTTTAATGCACCCAGCCCCCTGGCGTGTATTGCTTGGCAGCTCCCTGTCAGGTGGTAGGTTGGTTGCCAGTAGATCTTTGGTTTATGCTTCATAACTTAGGAAGGCTCTGACCCAGAGGTCTCAAACTTGATAGGAACATCAGTGATGGGCAGTAGATGAATCCTCATCATTTTGAGATCACCAAGTTAAAGGTCAAGGTCACAGTGACCTTGCATTTAAAAAATGGTGACCTAGATGTGTTAGACTTGGTGGCAGCATTGGTCACAGACAGAAGGTATACCATTTTGAGGACACTTGGTCAAAGGTCAAGGTCACAGTGACCTTGCATTTAAAAACAGATTCTGCTCAATTACTTCGACAATGCTTCCACACTTGTCATAATTTGACAAAGCTAGGATTATTTCTTCTGAGAATTTCATGACCCCAAATTGATCATGTTGATCCCCTATGACTGTTGGGTCAATAAGTCATCAGTTATTTGTTGTTTTGCTGCTACTTGGGTTGGGTGAGTAGTGGAGGAATACATGTATGAGATTTGCAAAATGTCTCTTGTTCTTCCATGATTTCCTTCAAACTTTTCTTTTTCTACTTTCGTTCACACTTCTTCTTATGTATTGTCCTTCGCATTTTTTCCTGATGTACTTTGTCCTTCACGCTAAATTCGTTCACACTTTTATTAATGTATTGTCCTTCATTATGTAACTTTATCTGATGTATCCAGATCGTTTAAATGTTTTCTTAAGTACTTTCTTTCACACAAAGAAAAGCTATTATGTGTTTTTTCCGCGTAAGCTGTATTTGCTCGGTCTTGACCTTGACCTGCTTTTTGCAAATGTTATGAATGGAAACAAGGTGAATGGAATTTGTATACGACCCTCTTGATCATGTGATCGCTTCATTGATAAATGATGTAGCCGCCTTTAAGGTAGACTTTCATATTCAACAGTCTCCATTGAGAACGTTTTCAAGAACAATGTATATGAATTGTATGTACATCTTTTTATCAAAAGATACTATCATCTTTCCTTAGTAACACAGGGGAGTGAACAGCTCCAAACTCTGGACCGCTTGTTTAATATCTAATTTATCTCTTTAATTTACTGTAAACAAGGGAGGTAATCTTCATTTATTATGACCATTTGTACTCTTGAATACTTTGCAGAGCTGCCTGGATGCAGACAGAATTGATTTAATTCCAGAGAATCAGACACAAAACACATCCAACAATCACAGTACAATAAGACTTGTTATGTGAAGCTGGAAAAGTACTTCTTTGATAATGCTCTATTGAATATTTCCCAAGTAAAGTTGATATATTTTATCATCTGCAGTCTCAGAAAAGACCTTAAAGGGGCATTCCCTACAACTAGTAGATGATTTTCTCAAAATGCCGGAAATCATGATTGTATGTAGAATGATTAATAAATGCATTTTTCAAATCAAACATATATCGAGAAATGTCTCATTTCTGCATGAAATTCCAATAAAACAACTTTTTGTAAAAAATCATTATTCATTGAAAAAATACAAAACAATTGTTTTATGGAGCTACCATGTCATCACACACAATTCCTCTAATTTAAGGATATGTGTAGGAATTTTTAACAGAAAATTTAAGGTTTCGTGGCAATCGTATTTAAATAGATAATGTTTTGAGGCTTTTTAAATGTGCTGCCCATTTTAGGGTATGTCTCTTTCGAGTGTTAGCCTTCTAAAAAGCTTTGTGTTTGAGCATTTCTTAAATTTTTGTTTGTTGTATGCTAAAATCAACTTGAAAAAATGTGAAAATAGCTTGAGGAAACTATATGATAATGTGAGTTATATATGTAAGTTCTAGTACTTGTTCTTACCAGACAGGGACATACAGGCTTTATCTGCAGCACTGTCAAGTAATACATATGCTCTAGACTAGTACCTACCATTTGTTTTATAATTATGTTCATCATTAGTAACTTAATGTTATATGTCAGGTGTCAGGAATATCTGTCTTTGACTTTGATTGCCTTTTTTATGGGACAAATTAAAGTGTTTTGGTGAGTAGCTTGCAGCTTGGTCAACCACAACAAGCATTCGTTTCTGTTGCAATATGTGCCAGTGGGACACATGTAACGGATATGTGCAAGTAGGACACATGACGGAAGTCATCAGAGTTTAGATAAATCATATCTCACATATATGCTGTGTGTGCAATTTTTACATGTACAGTTAACCAAAAGAAGCAGGTTTTCTCTGTCAGTGTCATTATTGATGTCTGCTCAGTTACACTCACTCCATGGTGTATGCTAAGTTTCACTTACTATAGGTGTCTGCTCTGTCATACTTACTCCAGGGCATCAGCTCAGTTACACTCACTCCATGGTGTCTGCTCTGTCACACTCATTCCATGGTATCTACTGTGTCACACTCACTCCAAGGTATCTGCTCTGTTACACTCACTCCAGGGTATTTTGCTCTGTTTCACTTACTCCATGGCATCTACTGTGTCAGACTCACTCCATGGCATCTACTGTGTCAGACTCACTCCATGGCATCTGCTCTGTCACACTCACTCCATGGTATCTGCTCTCTCACACTCACTCCAGGGCATCTGCCCAGTTACACTCACTCCATGGTGTCTGCTCTCTCACACTCACTCCAGGGCGTCTGTTAAGTATCACTCACTCCATGGTGTCTACTCTGTCACACTCACTGAAGGGTATCTGCTCAGTTGCACTAATTTTATGGTGTCTGCTCTGTCACACTAACTCTAGGGCATCTACTCAGTTACACTCATTCCATGGTGTCTGCTCTGTCACACTTTCTCTAGGGCATCTACTCAGTTACACTCATTCTGTGGTGTCTGCTCTGTCACTCTAACTCTTGGGCATCTACTCAGTTACACTCATTCTATGGTGTCTGCTCTTTCACACTTTCTCTAGGGCATCTACTCAGTTACACTCATTCCATAGTGTCTGCTCTGTCACACTTACTCTAGGGCATCTACTCAGTTACACTCATTCCATGGTGTCTGCTCTGTCACACTTTCTCTAGGGCATCTACTCAGTTACACTCGTTCCATGGTGTCTGCTCTGTCACTCTAACTCTAGGGCATCTAATCAGTTACACTCATTCCATGGTGTTTGCTCTGTCACACTTTCTCTAGGGCATCTACTCAGTTACACTTATTCCATGCTGTCTGCTCTGTCACACTTTCTCAAGGGCTTCTACTCAGTTACACTCATTCCATGGTGTCTGCTCTGTCGCACTCACTCTAGGGCATCTACTCAGTTACACTCATTCCGTGGTGTCTGCTAGATCACACTCATTCCGTGGTGTCTGCTAGATCACACTCATTCCATGGTGTCTGCTAGATTTCACTCATTCCATGGTGTCTGCTCTGTCACACTCATTCCATGAAGTCTGCTCTGTCACACTCATTCCATGGTGTCTGCTCTGTCACACTCGCTCCATGGTGTCTGCTCGATTACACTCATACCATGGTGTCTGCTCGGTCACACTTATTCCATGGAGTCTGCTCTGTCACACTTCTCCCGGGTGTCTTCTCAGTAACACTCACATCAGGAATATTGAAAATCATAATTATAATTTTCTCATAAAAATATTCAAAAATACACTTGGCAATTTATGCTATTATTAAGAGTTTCAGTCAATCGTTGTAGCATTTATTAAAGATGAATAGTGATATCAAAACATAATCTGAATAGAAGGTGCAGACAATCATTGCATTGTGTCCGTTATTGAAACAACTTGTACTAATATTTGCAATTTAAGATGTAAACACCAACCGCCCAAAGTACGTTAATATACAATGATTTAATAGAAAACAGGTCCATAATAAAACATGTTTATGCGACCTGTGGTGTTAATTACGATGAATTAATTCATTAATAACATATTCTTGATTTCATGAAACTGATGTTTTATCGCATTTTGTTGGATTCCACGGTAAAGAATATACATGTTGGATGGCTTCAACTTCAGTTTGGGCTGTACAAGATTTTCGAACAACAGAGACCAAAATCAGAAGTTCAGAGTCTGAATCTAGGGCCAAACTGTCCTTTCTACCTCTTTTTCTATATACATTTACAGTTATTTGGACTGTTCATTGTGTACAGTGATCACAAAAGCATGAACAAAAATGTTTGATACAATCATCTTTTTCACTTGATAAATGAAACCTGTTGGCTATGAATTTTGGTGAAGCACCTTTTTTTTTTGATGTGGCATCCACAACTGTGAAGAATTTCTGGTATTAAGAATTTGGCAGATGTGAATTTAATTAAATCTAAAAACTGTTGCAAGATTCCAGAAAGCTTGGCAATTAGTAGGGAGTAAAATCACCTGTAGAACAGCAGGTGGTGGGACAGGTGTGCTTATATAGGCGTCTACTGTAAAGGTCTTTATATATTCTTCTGTTGTTTAAATCCTGATTTTCTAATTTTCGATTTATTTGGGATTTCTTGAATTTGACTCATAGACCTAAATAAGATTGGAGACAGCAATTTTAGTGAGATAAGTAGTGAGTTGATAAATTCGCAGTGTGGTTCAAATACTAGCAAAAAACAACCTCACAAATATAACAACATTTACAGTTTTCAATTAGTTATTGTCGTATTTGTAGACTGTATCTTTTAGCCCTGTTTGCTAGCAAGAGTTCTAGTGCACCGGTTCAGGATCACAGAAGAGCCATTTCAATTTTTGACACTGACTAGATTTGAACCTGAAACCTCCTTGTACAGGGTGTTGACTGCTCCTACACCACTGTTGGGTTTAGGAACATGTTTATGCACTTCATGTAAGGGTTAATAGTAAAAGTTTTTAATGGTTTACATTAATCAAGTCATCGCTACCCTAGGGTGTGATGCAGAAGGGCATGGTCCTCATATTGTAAACCTAGAAAAATTCGTAGATACACTTTATTTAATGTTTTTCACATTGGACATGCTACATAAGCATACTAAGTCTTGGTTCTAAAATTTTCAAATTTGATTCACACTAAACATAGGTAGGAGACTATGCAAGAATGTGCCAACATTTGAGGTATATATTGTTAGCTGGAGAGTTCAGTACAATGCAGCTAGGTATGAATATCAGCATCAGGGAAACCACTACAAAAGAACTGCAACTCAAGGTTACAATATTTAAGATTACACAAGTTAAATAGATTTGTCTCCCTTGAGTAATGACCACAACCTGCCCAGTTTTGTTTCGGTGTTTGGCAGAAGTTTATTTAGTTTTCCTGGCAAAATATTTACAGACATTTGGTATAACAATATGATATTATGATCCTCATTGTCTATGATTCCTGCTATAAAATATACCCCTAACAGACACTTTATTGATTTGTTTATTCAGTAATCTTGAAACAGCATCTGTATGGAGACTGTGTTTTATTGCTCCGCAGCCTTTTTGTGTGCTCCAGCAATTGGATTATACATGTAACATACTCTCAAGAAACTTTCACACATTTTGCTAGAAATAATGGAGATCCTGAATATAGATAAAAGTGTTTCACAAGAGTTGTGATATGTTAACACCAGGGTATGTTTCTCACTTGGATTTTTTGAGTCTAGAACTGGATTTTTTTATCTTCGTTAATAGTCTTTGATATAAATTTTGTTATAGTATTTTTTGTAAGTTTTCAGAGATGAATTTAATATGTAGAGTGATAGTACAGCTTGAGGTTTGAGCTCACAGCTTGAAAGTCGGGTGTTTAATTGACAGTCTTAAGTGTTATCGTTGAGAAGATGGAAACAAGGAGTGGAATGTAATATTTTGCCTGGAGTACTGTCAGACAGTAAGATTGTTGATATTTTGCACAGATAACTTAGGAAACCACATTCTAACAAAGCAACAAAGTTTTAGACTGTGGAAATATGTGTTTGCCTTGAGTTACGGTTTCCTCCCACAGCAGGGACAGGTGATGTAATAAGGAATGGTCTTTATCCGTCTGTCCATCAGTCAGTCTTTCATTCCATATCTCTTAAACCCCTAAAAGTATTATTATAAAACTTAGATAAAATTTTTGCCTCATCAAGATGACCTGCAGAGCTTATGTTCCAACATCAACAGGTTTAAAGGTCACATGTATGTATATAAGAGTTTCAGCATTGGTACCGGATAATCCATGACCAACGCCTCCAGAAGAAGTTAGTTATTTTAGGTTACAGGGGTTAGTGCAAGATACAGAACGTGTCCCATTCCAGAGACACCATCTGGTTCTTTAACATGCACGATGTGCAGCATCGATACATCAAACCTAGGTTTTTCAGGTCTCATCCAGAAGACCATTAGTTAGGTAAATGGAGGAGTGGGGGATCAAACCTGCGACCCCTGGATTACAAGTGACCTGCCCGTTACCACGAGACCACTGATTTGCTCACATTTTTGGGTCACTGGTTTTTGAAGGATTTTCAAGACTATGTGCAGAACTCACTTTTCACCCCACTGAGCTCTAGGTCAAGTTCACAAATACAGGGCTTTTTGCCTTCTTAGCAGAGGTACTTCATATTGGAAATTATTGCATTTTTTTGCAATTAGAGACCTAAAAATTCACAAAATGCATGAAATTTCAAAATACTACAAAAGAAAAAGGGGCTTTACGTTACATAAATGCTGGCATATATTGAATATATGCCCGGTGTACGCTAGTATATCGAGACCCTTTAATGATAACGCGCCGGATTTCACCTAATGAAATTAATTAACCGGTACTGACTGGTGAGAATGACATAGTTAGCCAGAGACTGAGCGAATTGTTTACATTGTAAGAAATTGGGTTTTCATTTTTCATATGAAGTAGTTCACAGCATTTAATTCAATTAAACCAGTTGTTGTTACTTCCCCTAATGAACACTCGTCCAGCTCAAGGTAATAGACACGTTCTTTTTGGCTCTATTTCTTTTAAACATTATGAAGGATTTACATGAAAATTGTTTTAAATGATCATTTCATGGGGAATGATGTGCGAAAATCTAAGTGTCATGTGCCTTCGGCTAGTTGGGAAAGGGGCGGGGACAGGGGCGCCCTTACAGGCTTCATAACAAAACTAATACATTTCAGTATTTTGGATGAGACCCTAAACAATGGAGGTCCAATGGATCAGTGTTTTACATCATGCATGTTAAAGGACCATTGGATGCCACCTTGGTGCAGTGGTGGCGCATTGACATCAGGAGGGTCTCAGGTTTCTAACTCCCCAAACCTGCCATTTTGAGATGTTGGTCATATGAAATGTGTAGTAACTTGTAATAAAACTTTTAAATTCCAAATGATTGATTGATTATATTGATTTGTTAACTTTGGCTTTTAGTCCCAGGATTACTTTGAATTTGCTGATAAAATAACATAAATTTATTGATAGGAAAATGAAAGACCCATGTTCTATTTATAAACAATGTCGACAGATGCTTTTCTTTCTATTTTAAGTTGTTTCTTTAAGAAAAGAGTTGCCAGAAGGCCTTTCTTTTTTTTGCAAATCATTGAAAAAAATACTGCACTATGTTTCTATTATGTACTTATCAAAGTTAGGAATGTTTTTGGTACAAATAAAGGTCATTTCTGTCAGTAAGAGATCTTTCTTGATAAAATGGGAGCTACTTGTAAATGTGATCTTGGGACTTTAATCTTCATGAATGTAATTAAAAAGATTGTAGTGGAGCCATCTGAAATAAAATGGGTAAATTAATTGCAACCTTAATTGCTGTTGCTATAAATAGATTGATTGGAATAATGCATGATTTGGATTCCTGCTGATTTCAGCTCTGGCTAATGCAAGTTTGTAATCTGTTTTCAAAGTAACTAAAATGTATATAATGTTTTCTAATGAACAGAAGAAGTTTGTTTTGCTGCTGTATGTCTGTCTGTTTCTGTCTGTGTCTGTATGTTTGTGTGTCTGTCTGTATGCCTGTCTGTGTGTCTGTTTGACCGTATGGTTTCAAGACAGTAACAATCATTGCAGAATAACCTCATTACAGAGTAAAACACAAGATCACTAGATGTATGGAGACAGCTGATAATAGAATAGTTTTCATGAATTCCATCTCTAACTGTTTACATAATTAATTAAACTCTGTAATGTCATAGTGATTAATGATTTTTAAAGCTGGAATTCAAATTGTTTATTCTGTCACACTGTTTTGAATTATTCTGACAGTTATATGCAAGATTATGAAGTCTGGTACAAGTACATTGCACTGTATAACTGCTGTAGAACCCTGTGAATGCCGGCAACTGTGACTGACAGCTAGTCACGTTTACTTATGTTTATGACAATATAATCTTACATTGTCAATGTACAAGATTTTATCTTGGAAATTGTGTGTTAACTAGAATTGACATTTAATATAAAATAAAATACTGACAATTCTTTATCCATTTCTTTTTTCATGTTGAACTGTGTAAAAGAAAAATTCAACCAGTTGTGGTTGTCTCACTTTGTTGAGGCTCTTTCAGCATTAAATCAAATGTGACCCATTTAATGAAATATTATGTAAAAAATATTATGCTGAAATTTTTCTATAGAATGTTGTAATCTAGCTGTATCATGTTAATGCATTTTGTTATGGAGTATGATTAAAACAAGTTTGCTTGGTAACACTTTGTATATATAACAGATAAAGGCCAGCTTTAAGGATCAAGGAATAAAGCAAACAAGTGACAGTTTCCTCAGCAGTCAATAACTGCCACTTACAACATGACCTGGAAAATAAACATTTGGTCATTTTCAATGTTTGTTTCATGTAAATAGATCAACTGTCCTTAAAACAAAAAATCAATTGACTGGTGCTTAAATGCTTCATCTGGTTAATAAATGAAGGAGATAGACATACTACATTAGAAGTGTTAGAAGAGTTCATTTTGCTAGAGTGAAATTTGAGTGGAATTTGTTACAGCAAAGTTTCTATGGTAATGGTGCAGCAGGTGAAATGTATTGTGGATTAGCACAGATAAGGAACTCTTGTTATCACCAAATCTTGATGAAACTTTGTCACAATATTGGTTCTGATAGAATCTTTTTTGGGATTTGAACTAGGTCATCTGAGGTAAAAAGAAGTATCATGCAGTCAGAAAAGGAGATACAAATTCTTTTTCAGTAGGGTTTCAATGTAATCAACAAAGTTTTTTTATGACAAACTAATAAAAGGGAGAATTAGAGGTTGATCAGATGTTGACACAAACAAGTCAAACAATCTTATTTTCATTTTCAGAATGGAGATTGAAGATGATTATCGCCTGGGACCGGAGATCGAGCCCGACAGTGACGTGGATGACCCCGACTCAGAGTCACAGCTCAGTCAGTGGCTAGGGGAACTTGAAAACTATGCAAAGGTATGTGTGCTTTGTTTCAGTTGCTTACTGCCAGTAATGACAAAAATGCTATAAGCTCACTTGAGGGTGAGCTGTTTAGGATCGTTGGACCTCTGTCATCATCGGTTACCTCCAAAGTTTGTTCCAAATCTCATCTCCTATGCTAATGAGTCAGTTTGAGACAAACTTCACAGGCATATAATGTAAAATGGTACTCATAATGTACAATAGGGAGCAGTCACAGTTGTGCAACAGAGCAAAATAAATGTGCCAGAGTACAAAATAGATAGAGTACTTTTGACTCAAATAATGACGTCATTTCTTTGAGGTTGCGAGAATGACGTCATTATTTGGATCAACAGCTAGTACTCAGTATCCATAACATAGAAACCAAAAACACACTTGAATTTTATTTTTGTCCATTGCTGCAAGGCCAGAAACTTAGAAATTTAGGGTGCAGCAATGTTTAATAGTCTTCAACCAGGGTCGTACAACTTCATCAAACTTAGGGGTCACTTGATTTGCAAACATTTACGTAGGAAAGCAAAGACTAGTATAAGAACGTACATTATTTAGTTTGCATGTCACTTGTAGAATGGTGATGATACAAGTACAATCTGAAGTGAACCAACTATTACTTCATATTATCATTCTTAACTTTAAAGTCCCAGGATCACTTTGGATTTACTAATATAGTAACAAAAAATTAACTGATTCTGGGACTTTCAAAACTGCTCAAAAGAAAGACAGAT
>JAFMSR010000013.1:10888950-11119028 GCA_022818135.1 Saxidomus purpurata | reverse complement strand
GTATTGTATCAGTTAGTTATTATTAATGAAGTACTTTAGTGTTGTAAATGGAGACAATCCGGAGGGGAAAGGTCGGCCGCTAAAATGTCTCTTAATCCAGGAGGAACACTTTTCGGTACATTTGTATATACGGGGGATGTCTTTCAATCCAGATACTGTTTTGAGTACAGGCTGGTATGTTTTGCGAGGCTTTTACATGTTACTTCAGAGAAAATATAGGATACCACCTAAAGTTGTGAATGTTTGGTGACGTATTTTGAGTAGAAATTAAAGATTAATGTGACACAGGTATCATGCAGTTATAGATGCATACCGCGTACAAAACTGCTTAAAAGAACTTACCGTGGTCACAGTTTGGACTTGTATTTTGTTTAAACTTACTTTATATAACATCTTAGATGTACTTTTTAATTATAAAATAAATCCCGTAACCTTTAGCGTCGCCATAGTAAATGTAAGTGATAAAATAAAGGATCATTTTTGGATAGTGTGTACCCGAAAACTATTTTGCGAACAGAAAGAACAAAAAGATCGGCATATTAAAGATTTGACACCACAACATTTAGCGTGGGAACAAAACTGTATGTTTAAATGAAAAATGGAAAAGGAACTTCGAAAAAGTACTGTATTCGTAATTCTTTTTTCGAAAAGGAGCGCTAGAACGAAAAAAAGACACGTCTCTATTTATTTACTATTTGAAACTAACACTTAAATGTTTAACATTGTAGTGCCCTGAATATATGTTATGGTAAGTCGTTTTAAACACGTTGTAAACGTTACCTTGATTCTTGAGAATGAAGAAACATGTAGGATTGACTGTTTTATGCAAACAGGTAAGAAAGACGTGGTCGGGTAATTTTACTGAAAGGTTGCTGTAGTAATAATTTTGGTATTGACTTTTGTTCTTATTTTTTATATTTTGTCAAAAATGCACAAACATGAATCTCACTCGCATCTTTCAGAACGTGTACATAAAACTTTGTGATGTCACTGTGTATATCTTTGGTCATAAACATTTGTTTTCTTCTTTCTGATAAACTTTATTAAGGAGGGATATAGATCATATCTTCGTTCACAAAAAAATGGCTACTCTGGGACATCATTTCACAACATATAGAATATAAAACCAATAGCCTTCAAGCATTTATACCACGTGACAGCGCTACAAAAGTCATTACTTATGTTTTGGAGACCCGGATACTCGTACAAAAGCCAAAGTTTTACTCCAGTTCTCTATATAATATTGCAGTGCAAAGAAAGCGTTACAAATATCTTTATGAATATTTAGTACGCCCTCAGTTTGACTGGAACAAAGCTGTTAAATGGACCTGACTTTCTCCTCGTCCAATATACCTTTCACTCGATCAGCAATATATATATATGATGACCTCTTGCTATAGGGCTGCGCATCCGTTTTGTGTGCCAATATGCTTTCTCTCCTTTTCTTTTTTTCTTTCTCTTTCTTTCTGTCTTTGGAAAATTACATAATTTTGTTAATTGTTTTAGGATACGAATACATAAAATAATTTCTAAAAAGAATTTGATTAGCCAGTGAGTAATTTTTACCCTTCTGGAGAATACTGATTTTCAGTTTTTATGCGGTGGCCATGATTGCAGTTTACAAACTTACAATAATTTATAGCAAACTTTTACTGAAAATAGTCAGGAAAAATTAAACGAATTTAATCAAAACAGTGATATAATTTTTTGCTTCTTTCACGTTTACATGATTCTCGCTTCCATCATCAACTGACTGCAAACCCTGGCGTCAGTTATCACCTTTCTTACATTATCCCACCAACACCCATCAACATCATACGCCCATGCCTTCACACCTAAAGCTTCTCGTCCGACGTGCATCATAACATGTCCCCACATCTACATTTGTAACGTCCTTAATCACCTGCCCTCACACGACGGCCCTCACACCATAACGTCCATTGTAACTAACCCGTCACTTGACTTCCATCATCACCTGTCCGTCACACGATGTCGATCATTACAATGTACCTGCCCCACCACCTAACGTCCGTCATCACCTTCCCGCCACCTGACGTCAAATACACCCGGCCTGTCACCAGACGTCCATCATTACCTGCGCCACCTCATAACAAGCATTTTCACATGTCCTTTTACTCAAGACGGTCGCTATCGCCCGCTCAAACATCAGACCCCCATCCTCTCATGTCCCATACAGCCGCCTATAACAAACACGGCATAGTTGGACAAGGTATTGTCACTGATGCAAACTGTTTAGTTTACATATCTCCTAGCATTTTATCAGTGGTTTTTATTCAGAACGAAGTTATCAGTCATAATCATATTTCAAAACATCTTCTTGTAATAAATTGAAAATGACAGAAGCGACGCCTTCCCAACTTTTCCATTACTTATAGTTTGATATATCACGATATTATGCGCACTTTCTACTTTTTGCAATCACATATCGCCCTAGCATAGTATATGGGACGCTATATCTCCTTAATCCTAATTTCGCCTATTGTAGGTTAACTGTTACCTTGACTCTTTGTAAATTAGTTTGTTTAGTTACAATGAGTTGATTAACGTTTTATAGAACAGTGCCAATAGTTTCGCTTGTTTACATTTTTCATTTTCTCAATGCTCATTAACCATATCAAAATTATGCATCATTTAAAAAAATCTGCGGGAATAATTTTAAGATTTTTTTGGTGTTGTAGCTTCATTTCGTGGGTTCATTTTCGAAGAGTTCGATTTATCTGAACGTTAATCCATACTTAATTTTACGGCAAATAAGAGTACGAAAATATATATGTATAAAATATAGATGTTTTTTGAAATTTTATTTGAACGTTAATATTGCTTTTGTGCGGATTAAAGGATTATGAAAATATCAGTCTTTAAGGTATTTCTTAATAGTCAATCTCCAAAGTGTTAAATCTCAAACTGAGAAAGCTGAAAGAGATGGACACGTACGAAACGTCATAAAATCATCACATGCGTGTTCAAATGGACGGTTCCAATGTTTACAATAATATTAAAATTAACTCGCTGGATTATCCAATGACCACACTGGGACATCACGTGTCCAATGGTTGGCCTGGCTTGCACAAAAGAACACGTGGGTTTGTTTGTGATACTGTTTGTGAGCAGTTGACCTAGCCATGAAAAGAAAATAATCCCGTTACAATAGGCTAAGGCAGGCTTTCAAATTTGTCGTAAAAAACTGGAACGGTCCATAGCCCATGGTTGTCTTTGAATAATGTCTGCTGATACATTTTACATAGAAGTGCAAATGTAGATGTGCGGCAATATCCTTGGGGAAATAAAGTGCAGTTGGAGCAAGAAAGTATCTGCTAAAGACGACAAATATCATAGCTCTATGTTTTTAAATTTATATACATAATTACAATAAATAATGAGGTTTTACCACCAATTTTGTCATCTTGACCTTTGAGCTGACTGCTGTCCGAGACTGCGCTATGAATGACGTCACATAAACAGTGACGGAATTTTGTCTGTGAAACAATTTGAAGGGAGACTTTGAGACAGTGTCGTAATTAAAGATTTCACTCGAATACGTCTACAAAAGAATTTGATAAAACTTTCACTTATTTTCTTAAAATGTTTATGAGAGTAGTTATAATACATAGAATTGATATATCTGTTACAAGAATGACGTATTTTAGAACACATAAAATGTTTGGTGTGCTGTGATAGCAGACGATAAACGCTTCCTCCAACTGAAAACTAAGAATTGAATGGAATAAATTCTCCTTAATCTTAATTTTAAAAGACCAAATACAATTTAAACTGGAATAAATTTCATTGCTTTCAATAAGTTGTCCCAGGATTAAATTGCTCTCTGCTAAGCTAGGCACTGTAAAATAGATTTTGGTACTTTCTTAATTAATTGTCTCCCGGTTCTTTTTCGAGCAATACCAAAACTGCGTTAGATATGGTTGTACTTGAAACGCGCCGCTGTGACTTTTTGTGTATAAAATCATTTAGGTAATTTTTTTGAAAAGATAGGATCTCAACAAAGTTTTCCACAACTCTACGAATGATTGTATACCACCAAAGGTGTAATCAAGCTTTTGAAGAACATCAAATATTAATACAGTATTTCTCCGGACCGGTCATATAATTACACGGTATCACTTACAATACTAATCAACTCGTGGCACTTACAGAATGTTTATACCGTGCTTTTAGAGCGTACAAGTGATTTCGTACTGAGAAAAAATAAATGTCCCCTCTCTCGCTTGTGACACTTCATTACAAGCAGTATAGGTCACGAACAGGGTCAAAAACTCGATTATTCAAAGGGAAACAAATCAAATGCAAAAGAGTAAAGAAATATTTCAGATTGACTCCCTTGTTTAATTGCACATCATACAAACTGTTACAGTCCAAACACGGGCTGCTTGAGTAACGGACTTATATTTCAACAGTTTCAAAGCATGTTAAGTCCTGTCTCGTTCTCTATACCCAGAAGTTCGTTCCTTATATTTCTATGGGAGTTTTTCCCTGGATTGGACTGATTCCATTCGCTTAAATAACAGTCAAAACATATAGTAAAGACATAGTTGTCAATACAGAGAACGTATTTTCATAGTTGCATCAAATGTTTTCATTCTTTTTAATTCAGTTTCAATACCAATAGAGATATCCACACAAAAAGTTCCCTACTTAACAAAAGGCAAAGTGTCAATACTTTTCCTGTATTTTGCTCTTTTCGTCTTCGTCAGTCATGCATGATGTATCGTAGGTTATGTGAGTAACTTCATGTTATTTTGGGTATACTAATTCATTTATTCTCAAATGAGACACATGATCTAAGAAATTAGATTAATCGCACTCCAGATTCACACAAGATAGAGTCAATAAACTTCGAAGTGAAAACATGAGACTATGCCACCATAGCATTGGCGGATCGAACTTAGTAAGCCGCGATCTTGAGGTGAAGACCGTCTCTTTCAGGTAGATGGACATACATACAGAAAGTTACCTAAATAACTGGCAAAGCACGCATCAACGAAACGAGATTTGTTACGAGAATATTTCTGACACCAACTAAATTTAAAAAAATTACGCCACGTGTCGTCATAGTTCGCTACTTGTTAATGAAAGATTATAATGACTAGTATGTTTGAATTTGGTACACGTGAAGTTTACCGAGCATACGTGTCATACGTTCTCATCTTATTTTCAATGATTCTTATGCTCGCATGTTCTCAACTGTATGACCATCTATAGATTTGAAAGATTCTCATATAGTTTATGTTTATGCATCTACATTTTGTAATTAAAAATATCATACAACATTCAATTTTAATTATCAAACCCTGAGATCCTGCCACTATAAGATGATATTAAACAAGTCTGCTAAATCAGTCGACTGATTGGATATGATGCATTCATTCGACGAAGGCGTCATACAAACCTCGTGCCACATTCAGGTAAAAACGACTATCACCTTAAAATATCATCGATTTATATATCCTAAAGTTTGTTTAGGCGTTCGAAAGTATGTTAAAATTCTCTTACTCACCGAATACAAATTTAATGCTTTTCAATCCCCCTATAACGCGAACAATGTATCATACTTTTCATTTACCGATTAGGTACAAAACTTCTCAAACTTGTCAGAGTTCTCATTCACCGATAACACGTGTCACATTTCATATTTACCGGTGACTCATCATGATCATACCTTTAATTCACCGAATATTCAATTACACGTGTCATTCTTCTCATTCTCCAAAACACGCGTTATACACTTTCCTTTCCAGATTACACGTGTCATACTTCCATTCACCATACTACAATGTACATTCATCATACAGGTACTTTACATTCACATTCACCGATTACACGTGTCATACTTCATATTCAACTTTAACACGTGTTATATTTCACATTCATCGATTACACATGTCATTTTAAGATTCATCATAAATATAGATAATGCACAAATATTTTCATAGAAATATCATTTAAATAAGAATTCCATTCATGTTTTTTTTCTTTTGATGCTTATAGTGTGAGCTTTAAAGCGCTATTCTGTGTATATTTCGTATTGCCAATGTGTAATAAATTAATGCTGGTGTCGTGTATGTAATGCAACTTGTTTCCAATCAAAATATCTAATAAATATCTTTAAACAGTTAACTGTTTCCAGTCTTTGTTTATTTTTTGTAAGATTTATTTCGTCAAAATAATAGAAATGAATAATACAGATGCATCTAGAAAGATAACCTGATGAAGGGGCTGATGTCCGTCGATGCAAAATTGAGCTTTTACTATAAGAAATATCTTCATTGTGCCTATAAACATTATGGCTTAGTTTGAGTCAAATTGCTCATATGGTTTCCAATGCAGATGCTAATATAAAGTCGTGAAACAAAAGTGCAGTTGAAACAAGATTATCAAATACTGTTTCATTTCTCCCCGTTAATGATAAGAATTGCCATATGTAATTTATGAAAATTTTCTGGAGGTGGAAAGAGTTTGTTTGTTTGAAGATGTATATATGAGGAGGGGATATAAAAAGCTGCCCTGAAAAAGAAAAAGAAACGGTGTAATAAAAAAAAAAAAAATGGAAAAAAAAAAAAAAAAAAAAAAAATGGGAAAAAAAAAAGAGAAAAAAGTTATCATGGCCTAAAAAAAAAAAAAAAAACTATAAAAAAAAAAAAAAAAGAAAAAACGTCGTGAGAAAAAAAAAAAAAAAAACAAAACGCTTTTTATCGCTGGCGTTTTGTTTTCTTACCGGGCCCGGATCTACGTTTTCTTCGTGGCCACGGGGGGGGTTTGTGTGGGGGGGGGGGGGGGGGGGGGGGGGCGTTTTTTTTGTTTTCTGCGTGGCCAGAGTTTTTTTTTTTTTTTCCGCCTACGTTTTTTTTTTTGTGGGGGGGGGGGGGGGGGGGGGGGGGGGGGGGGGGGGGGGGGGGGGGGGAAAAAAAAAAAAAAATTCACACATGTACCCATATGATATATGTAATTTCCGACTAATGTTTAAAGATACAGCATAGATATTTCTTGTAGAAAGCAAACTTGTCCCATCTCATATATTGTGTATTTGTCGAGCGCTACTGTCCATGCTGTTCCAAACAATGTCATATGTTTAGACCTTCTTCAGTGATTCCTGTGAAACAGTATGTACAAGAATGGACAATAGTGCTACTATGCAGTGACAGTGATTCCAAATTAACAGATAATGAAAGTCCATAATAAAACGTATACCAAACCTCAGGCGAGGGGGGGGGGGGGGGGGGGGGGGGGGGGGGGGGGGGGGGGGGGGGGGGGGGGGGGGGGGGGGGGGGGGGGGGGGGGGGTTATTTTTTATATTTTTTTTTTTTTTTTTTTTTAATTTGTTTTTGTATTTTTTAGTTATGGGGGGGGGGGTTTTTGGGGGGGGGGGGGGGGGGGGGGGGGAGGGGGGGGGGGGGTTGGGTTGGGGGGGGGGGGGAATTTTTTTTTTAGGGGGGGGGAAAAATATTTATAAATAAAAAATTGGTTTATATTTATAAAGGGCAAACCTCAGAAAACCGAAATATGCTTGTAATATGGGCATTTCCTCTTGTAAAGAAAGCTTCATTTACAGAATTGTTGAATTCCTGTCTGTGGTTGTTTTGAAATGGCAACGTGAAAAAATATATGAAAAAGTGATCAAAGGGCAAACGTGATGATAACACGCATATCTCCTCTTGCTATAGATTTTATTGAATTCATATCAATGGTCCCTGAGATTGGCTGGTACGGAGGTCGAGTGGTTAACGCTCTGCACTACCAATCAGGATGTCCCCGGTTTGAATCCCGGCCGGGGTACTGGGAATTTCAGAAACGCTTTTCAGTCTCGCGCGAATTGGTGCTATACACCTGGCACGTAAAAGAACCAATAATTTAAAGCCTATTCGTAAAAGAGCTAGGGTCTGGTACCCGGATTTCCTTGTATCTGTATCTGTGTCTTCAATCTGCCACTGTCAGGGTTCTTGGCAAGTTCACCCGATGAGAAATCCCGGGGTCGGCCTGGACTATAAAACAATCTAAATAAAGAAGGCTCCTGAAAAATACCCTGGACAAGAATATAGGACGGACGTACTCACAGACGGATAGACGCGTGGAGATCATTACCATATATGTATCACCCTCAGGCTTGGGGATTATTAAAGGGCGGAAAAGGGATATGGCTTCGGAAAACACGGGACCTATTCGTATTTAAAGAACAGACAACAGAAAAGTGATTCATTAATGTAGTGCTGCAGATGACTATAACTCATGTGCAAACATGTAACTAGTTGTTTAGCCCATGATGGCTAATGGTTTGATATACACAAACACGGCCTGTGAGCTGATTGTTGTGAGATGTAAATGCTCCTTTGATGGCCACATATACAGTAATTGAAATATGTCTATGAATCTGTCTGAAAGGACACTGTCGGACAGTGTGATAACTAAATATTTCATTCGGATACATAAAATACATCTACAGTAATTGAATTACAAGATTAACTAATTTATAGAATTGATACATCTGCAACCAGAGTAACACATTTAAGAACAAATACAATGTTCTGATAGGAAACGTTTTTACCTGGCTCGTTACCGGTGCCCAAAGTAATTTGTTTCCAACTGAAAACTAAGAATTGCATGGAATAAATTCTCCTTAATCTTAATTTTCAAAGACCAAATACAATTTCAGCTGGAATAAATTTCATTGTTTTCAATAAGTTATCCCAGGATTAAATTGCTCCCTGTTACAAGTGTAAAACAGGCACTGTAAAAAAGATTCTGCTACTTCCTGGATTAATTGCATCGAAGTTCATTTTCTACCAATACCAAAACTACGCTTGATTTTGGAACAGTTTCGATGTGACGTTAAGTGCATGAAATCATTAAGGTATATTTTTCTCTGAAAAGATAGGACATCTCACCGTTTTGCCTCAAAGTTACAAGAGGATTCACCAAATCTACGAATGATAGAATACCACCAAAGGCGTAATCATTCTTTGGAAGAACTTGTTGAGTTAAACTTGTGAGTTCAACAGACGTTTTAACTGTACACTAATAATTTTGACAGGCGGACAGTTTAACTCACCAACTGAGAAAAGCCAGTACTAGAATTATATCCTCCGTGAAAGCTGCCAACTTTCTCACATAAAGAGTCCTAATCAGTACATGTAACAGGGTTCGAACCTATGACCCTCAATATGGGAGATATTGAAGTGATTTCAGGTCAGCGATTCTAACTACTAGACCAAGATGGAGGAATAACATCAAATATTAATGCCGGACCGACAATATAATTGTTAAGACACGGTAAATCAAGCTGTGACATTACCAGAGCGTTCAAGAAATTTCGTAGAAAGAGAAAAATAAATGTCCCCTAACTTGCTCGTTACACTTCACTTGAAATTTATCGAGAGTGTAGTATATGTCACATACAGGGACAAGCACTCGATTACAATATTCCATTGATGCAATGATTCTAAGAGAACTATTTAATTGACTTCCTGATTGAATTGCTCTTGGTGCAACATAACCTTAAACACACGGACTGATTGAGTACGGGAGTTGCATTTAAAGAGTTACAAAGCATGTAGTCATATCTTGTTTTCTTGACCAAGAAGCTCTTTCCTTATATTTCTGTAGGAATTGAACTTAGGGACTGACTGATTCTGTTGGCTGTCAGTTATAAAACATTTAAAAACATAGCCGTCAAATCAGATAATGCATTTTCATAGTTTCATCAACTGCTCTCTTTCTTTTTAAGTCAGATATAACACACATAGAAATATCATTTGAATAAGAATTCCATTTATGTTATTTCGTTGGTAGCTTATAACATGAGCTTTAAAACGCTGTTCTGTTTATGTTACTAAATGCAAATGTGTACACGTATAACGCTGGTGTCGTGTATTATATGCAACTTGTTTCAAGTCAAAATATCTAATAAATGTATCTAAACAGTTCACTGTTTTTAGTTTGTTTTATTTTTGTTGTTGCTGCTGTCTTTTTTGTATTTGTACTTTGATTTTAAGCTGTTTCGACGTTACGATTGTTAGAAATCTATAACAAGAATTGACTACAGATCTTTCACATTAGTCATAGTCACTTTAGGTCAAACGGGAAAAGTCCTGTCTCCGATAATCAAAGATGCCCACTAAAATGGCCGCTTAACTATGAGAAATACCCTATTACCATACAGTGTAGACGGACAGACAACAGAGAAGTGCTTCATAAGTGCTTAGCAGGCGACTAAACAAGTTTATAATAAATTCTGGTTTGCTAGTACGTAACTAGATGTTAAGCCCTTGTTGGCTTCAGTTTAATATACACAAAACAAACAACGAAAATAAAAAAAATTATTGTGACGACAGTGAAGAGGCAGTTCAATCCAATTATATTAGTTTCTAGTTTCATATACATTGAAAGAGTTACATTAATTAATTATTAATTTATCTAATTGCATGGGATTTGACTTTCAACTGGCTATACATCAGTTGATTCACATGCCCCAGGCAAGAATCAATGTAAGCTCCAGTTATGACCAGACCTATATATACAGTAGAGTAGGCTGAAAACCTTGCAAATGGAGAAACGTTAATAGCAAATTCAATTTCTGTTGATACTCGTATTATACGTGGAGCGCATATTATGTTTATTTTGTTTACGTTTGGATAAATACAGAATTTGAGTCAGTGTGTGCGTGGAAATGTTTCCGGCACCGAGTGTATGACTCTTTCATTTTTTAATTGAAACAGTGTCAGATATTGTGAAGATGTCATATAAGATTGGACCTATACGCAGACGTGAATTTGAGTAATGATGACTTCTGAAACAAAGAACTTCAGTAACATTACGACAGGTGTCACGCCAGTCGTGTCGGAACCGCAGATCTGGAGTATCGAACACATGGCTTTGACTTCTGTGATTCTTGGACTTATCATATTGGGTATAATAATCGGCAATGCGTTTGTTATAGCTGCCATTATTTTGGAAAAGAATCTTCACTGCGTTGCCAATTATTTGATCTTGTCTTTAGCAGTTGCCGACTTTATGGTTGCTTCTGTAGTAATGCCAATCAGTGCTGTAAACGAGGTTTGTTTTTTTCCAATCGATTAAGCTACATGTAATTTCTGTATCAATCAAAGTTTAAAATACGATACATATCATATTCTTATACACATTAAAAAAGCAATACATAGTAGGTCAAGCTACAAAAGCTATGTTCTCCCTGCTAAGAAAAATAAAGTTACTCTCTCTGCCTTATGCTATGCAATTAGAATTATTTGGGAAAAAAACAGTAAAACCAATACTACTATATGGAAGTGAGATATGGGGTTATGGAAATGTAGATATCCTAGAAAAGGTACAATTAAAATATTACAAATATATATTTAACTTGAAAAACTCAACCCCTTCGTACATGATATATAGGGAACTGGACGTATTTCCCATTTCCATTCACATTAAAAATAGGTTATTATCCTACTGGGCAAGACTCATTGAAAATATCGACAGCGAAAGCACAACTAAATAAGCATCAAACATTTACAAGCTCATTCATGTATGATCAACAGTCAGAGGTTGCGGGTTCGAGCCCCACCAAGGTCACGACCGTACCTTCTCATATGACACCAGTGCTGGTTTTTCCAGGAAGCGGACTCGAGAGTGACTCGATAAGCTACAAGCTTTCTTCACAATCGAGCTAAAATAAATTAGTATAAACTAAACAGTCAGAAAATATTACTAAATCACAATGGCTAGATAATGTAAAATACTGTATTGATTATTCCAGAATATGGCACAGCCAAAGTTTTATCAATAGCAAATGGCTTAATAAGTCTTCTTTCCAAAAGCTTAAAGATATATTTATTCAAAACAGGTTTTCACAAATGAAAAACACTTCAGCAACCAAAATAAACAAATATTATAAAACTAATTTTTCACGTAGCACATGTAGAGTATAGCATTTGTCACTTACTGTTTATATATTTATATGTGCATGTATGCTCATGGCCATATGGTCTTACTGCGTATGATAATAAACTAAACTATCAACAGACTACCACACAATCTGTGTAAAGCACTAGACTAAGTACGATTTATGACAAGAAACCACAAATTACCTATAGAAACTGGCAGATGGAGAAACATACCACAAAATGAAAGAAAATGCATAAATTGTCATGAAATAGGAGATGTATATCATTTATCTTTTAATCTGCCCCATCTTTAATATCGATAGAAATACAGTAAACTCCGTATATAACGACTCCGGATATAACGAAAATCCGGATATAAGGAACACATTTCCTCTGCCCGATTTATTTTCTTGCTTTATTCTTTATGAAAATGTACAAACGATATACATGTACTTTGTCTGTTTGCAATGAGGGCATTATGCTTAATTCTGTTTTCTACAGGTAACACAACACTGGTTCCTTGGCTCTGAAGTGTGTGACATGTGGATATCAATGGATGTTCTTTGCTGTACTGCCTCTATACTCAGTCTAGTGGCCATCTCCATTGACAGATACTGGGCTGTAACCAATATTAACTATGCACGGACAAGGACGGCTAAACGAATCCTTAGCATGGTCGCTATAGTATGGATAATAGCTATAATTGTATCAGTTCCTCCGATATTTATTTTCAAAGATGAGAATGACCCTGCAATAACTGGCGTCTGTATGACCAGTCAGGATCGCGTGTACATGATAATTTCAACAGTTGGTGCTTTTTATTTGCCCACAATAGTGCTACTGATAAATTACTGGAAAATTTTCATTGTTGCAAGACAAAGAATTCTTAGAAAGAGACTCTCCAAAAAACATCAAAATTTAGATGTCCAACAAAACAACTTGCTTAACCGTCGATTTAATTATACACCGGAAGTGACGTTGTTACAGTTAATACGTCACGATCCTTTGGATTCTAGACTGGAGTTAGTCGGACGTAGTGGAAGAACGCCACATGATTTGTGCAGCAGTGAAAATCATGTAATGACCAAAGAGCAGATATATTTCACGAATACAAGTGCACTTTCTACAACTACCAACGAATTGAGGAAAGCCAAACAAGAGAAAGAGAAACTTAAAAGGAAAAGAGAAATAAAAGCCGCTCTGACCCTGACTATAGTTACTGGTACATTTATAGTTTGCTGGCTGCCATTTTTTATAATTGCTATACTAGAACCATTTATTCACTCCAAAGTTCAGATACCAAAACTAGTGGAGAGTATAGCGTTATGGCTAGGATATTGCAATAGCTTACTTAACCCAATTATTTACACCGTGTTCAATCCAGAATTTCGCACAGTATTTAAACACCTTTTTTATGGAAAATGTTTTAATAGGCAGTGAAACTATAGAAGACATTTTAAGAAATGCAAAAGGAATATTCTTACACACATAGTTATATAGTAACGTGCTAATTATATTTGAAATTTACAAGAATACAGACCAAGTAGTATACTCCGGAGCCCACGTTCCGAGTTATTCTGGTTTCCGGTGACTTTTGTTTACTTCCGGTATCTCGCGAGATTTACGTCGTCATACGCCGGGCACTTTGTAAATTAACGAGAAATTGAAGAACGCTAACACCAAAGACAAAACAATAAAAATGTGAACAAAACATGCAAAACAGAGGCCATACAATGTCCACATGATGGAAAATTGTATGTTTCACTATTTCCAATTCATGTGGTTTGAAATAAGTTTATAACTTCCAAAAACCACTTTTTGCAAATTTGACACCTGCTTCTTGTTTGCAAACGAACCTTTATTGACAGGTTACCATCGATCAATTTTCCGTATTTTAAGACAAAGTTTTACTTTTTTGTGTGGTTTTTATACCCATGCCTTATGTAAAAAATTGTGTCTTAATTAATTTTTTACACTGAAATTTCAGCAATATCCATTAAAGTTTAGGCGTACAAAAAACTTAACTCCGTCTGTACTGACAAATGCATGGTACATATGTGAGAAAAGCAGCTAAACTGTAGGCCTAATGTTCCAGAAAGTATCCGTAGGGGTCAAGACTGTAGGCCTTAAACATATTGATGATATGCTGTGATGCTAGTTTACTTTTTTTTTTTATTCTGCTTTAAAAAATATTCCTTCTAAATGAGCTAAAAATTCACCTCTGAAACACATAAGACAACCTATGTGTGCCCCTAATTGCTTTTTTATTGGCAGTTATTCCCCTTGGTGAGCGCGCGAGTGACGTACTGGAAGCCATCTTTTTTTTAAAGCGCAGTTCACCAGCAAAAAAAAAAATTACGCAAATTTAATGACAATTTTTGCATTTTTAAAGAAAGGTAGTTCATTTTTACGTGGAAAGTATTTTATTTGTGATGTATTTCTTTTAAAATATGTTTCGGAGCCATTGTGTTCTTATCCTACCAGTACGACGGTATCCGAGGCTATGATCTCAATGGAAACTGAAAATTTATTGCTTTACTGTAACCCCTCTAAGATGAAGACACAAACCGCAAAGATCAAGGACGAGCTTAGAGGATGTGATTAAATCACGGAGCGGGTGTTGTAAAATGTCGGTTGCACTAGTATTGAAGTCTAGTAATTCCCGTTATGTTGACAGACCACATAGATGTAACTGAAATTATTGAATGGGTAAGTAAAACACAATTACATAAAATATACTGATTAACTACAGTTCTGAATATAGCAACTACTTTTATTGTTTCTTTCAACGCAGAGTTTTGTCTTTTATTTTATACCAGAAGAGTATAAACAAACTGAATTGAAAATCAAAGTGAATTGAAATACTGATGGATGGTGATTATTCCAATCTAGCGAAATTAAGTAAGGTATGGGCATTTTTATAGCGATTTAGTAGCCTGCACATTAAAACATGTGAACATTTTAATTCATTGTATCATACTGAGTTATGCACAATTATAAACAAAGGTCAAAAAAACTGTAAAAAATTTACGTTCATGACATTTGAGAGAGGACGTTGATGATATTTGAGAGAGGACGTTGATAATATTTGAGAGAGGATGTTGATGATATTTGAAAGAGGACGTTAATAATATTTGAGAGAGGACGTTGATGACATTTGAAAGAGGACGTTGATGATATTTTAAAGACGAACTTGATGATATTTGTGAGAGGACGTTGATGATATTTGAGAGAGGACGTTGATGATATTTGAGAGAGGACGTTGATGATATTTTAAAGAGGACGTTGATGATATTTGAGAGAGGACGTTGATGATATTTGAGAGAGGACGTTGATGATATTTGAAAGAGGACGTTAATGATATTTGAGAGAGGACGTTGATGATATTTGAGAGAGGACGTTGATGATTTTTTAAAGAGGACGTTGATAATATTTGAGAGAGGACGTTGATGATGTTTGAGAGAAGACGTTGATGATATTTGAGAGAGGACGTTGATGACATTTGAGAGAGGACGTTGATGATGTTTGAGAGAAGACGTTGATGATATTTGAGAGAGGACGTTGATGATATTTGAGGGAAGACGTTGATGATATTTGAGAGAGGACGTTGATGATGTTTGAGAGAGGACGTTGATGATATTTGAGAGAGGACGTTGATGATGTTTGAGAGAAGACGTTGATGATATTTGAGAGAGGACGTTGATGATATTTGAGAGAGGACTTTGCTGATATTTGAGAGAGGACGTTGATGATATTGGGGAGAGGATGTTGATGATATTTGAGAGAGGACGTTGATGATATTTGAGAGAGGACGTTGATGATATTTGGGAGAGGACGTTGATGATGTTTGAAAGAGGCCGTTGATGATATTTGAGAGAGGACGTTGATGATATTTGAGAGAGGACGTTGATGATATTGAGGAGAGGACGTTGATGATGTTTGAGAGTGGCCGTTGATGATATTTGAGAGAGGACGTTGATGATATTTGAGAGAGGACGTTGATGATATTAGGGAGAGGACGTTGATGATGTTTGAGAGAGGACGTTGATGATATTTGAGAGAGGCCGTTGATGATATTTGAGAAAGGCCGTTGATGATATTTGAGAGAGGACGTTGATGATGTTTGAGAGAGGACGTTGATGTTGTTTGAGAGAGGACGTTGATGATATTGGGGAGAGGACGTTGATGATGTTTGAGAGAGGACGTTGATGATATTTGAGAGAGGCCGTTGATGATATTTGAGAGAGGACGTTGATGATATTTGAGAGAGGCCGTTGATGATACATGTATTTGAGAGAGGACGTTGATGATATTTGAGAGAGGCCGTTGATGATGTTTGAGAGAGGACGTTGATGATATTTGAGAGAGGACGTTGATGATATTTGAGAGAGGACGTTGATGATATTTGAGAGAGGAAGTTGATGATATTTGAAAGAGGCCGTTGATGATATTTTAGAGAGGAAGTTGATGATATTTGAAAGAGGACGTTGATGATAATTTAGAGAGGAAGTTGATGATATTTGAAAGAGGACGTTGATGATATTTGAGAGAGGACGTTGATGATATTTGAGAGAGGACGTTGATGATATTTGAGATAGGAAGTTGATGATATTTGAAAGAGGCCGTTGATGATATTTTAGAGAGGACGTTGATGATATTTGAAAGAGGACGTTGATGATATTTTAGAGAGGAAGTTGATGATATTTGAAAGAGGACGTTGATGATATTTGAGAGAGGACGTTGATGATATTTGAGAGAGGACGTTGATGATATTGGGGAGAGGATGTTGATGATATTTGACAGAAGACGTTGATGATATTTGAGAGAGGCCGTCGATGATATTTGAAAGAGGACGTTGATGATGTTTGAGAGAGGACGTTGATGATATTTGAGAGAGGACGTTGATGATATTTGAGAGAGGACGTTGATGATATTTGAAAGAGGACGTTGATGATATTTGAGAGAGGACGTTGATGATATTTGAGAGAGGACGTTGATGATATTTGAGAGAGGACGTTGATGATATTTGAAAGAGGACGTTGATGATATTTGAGAGAGGACGTTGATGATATTGGGGAGAGGACGTTGATGATATTTGAAAGAGGACGTTGATGATATTTGAGAGAGGACGTTGATGATATTGGAGAGAGGACGTTGATGATATTTGAGAGGACGTTGATGATATTGGGGAGAGGATGTTGATGATATTTGAGAGAGGCCGTTGATGATATTTGAGAGAGGACGTTGATGATATTTGAGAGAGGACGTTGATGATATTTAAGAGAGGACGTTGATGATATTTGAGAGAGGACGTTAATGATGTTTGAGATTTGATGATATTTAAGAGAGGACGTTGATGATATTTAAGAGAGGACGTTGATGATATTTGAGAGAGGATGTTCATAATATTTAAGAGAGGACGTTGATGATATTTGAGAGACGACCTTGATGATATTAAAGAGAGGACGTTGATGATATTTAAGAGAGGACGTTGATGACATTTGAGAAACGACGTTGATGATATTTAAGAGAGGACGTTGATGATATTTTGGAGAGAACGTTGATGATATTTCGGAGAGGACGTTGATGATATTTGAGAGAGGACGTTGATGACATTTGTGAGAGGACGTTGATGATATTTGAAAGAGGACGTTGATGACATTTGTGAGAGGATGTTGATGCTATTTGAGAGAGAACGGTGATGATATTAGTGATAGGATGTTGATGATATTTGAGAGAGGACGTGGATGACATTTGTGAGAGGATGTTGATGATATTTGAGAGAGGATGTGGATGGCATTTGTGAGAGGATGTTGATGCTATTTGAGAAAGAATGTTGGTGACATTTGTGAGAGGAGGTTGATGATATTTGGGAGAGGACGTTGATGATATTTAAGAGAGGACGTTGATGATATTTAAGAGAGGACGTTGATGTGGTTGGCATTTGTGAGAGGATGTTGATGATATTTGTGATAGGATGTTGATGATATTTGAGAGAGGACGTGGATGACATTTGTGAGAGGAGGTTGATGATATTTGAGAGAGGACGTTGATGATATTTGAAAGAGGACGTTGATGATATTTAAGAAAGGAAGTTGATGATATTTAAGAGAGAACGTTGATGATATTTGAGAGAAGACGTTGATGATATTTGAGAGAGGAAGTTGATGATATTTAAGAGAGGACGTTGATGATATTTGAGAGAGGAAGTTGATGATATTTAAGAGAGGACGTTGATGATATTTAAGAGAGGACGTTGATGATATTTGAGAGAGGATGTTGATGATATTTAAGAGAGGACGTTGATGATATTTAAGAGAGGATGTTGATGATATTTGAGAGACGACGTTGATGATATTTGAGAGAGGACGTTGATGATATTTGAGAGAGGATGCTGATGATATTTGAAAGAGGACGTTGATGATATTTAAGAGAGGACGTTCATGATATTTGAGAGAGGACGTTGATGATATTTGAGAGAAGACGTTGATGATATTTGAGAGAGATCGTTGATGATATTTGAGAGAGGACGTTGACGATATTTAAGAGAGGACGTTGATGATATTTGTGAGAGGACGTTGATGATATTTGTGAGAGGACGTTGATGATATTTAAGAGAGGACGTTTATGATTTTTGAGAGAGGACGTTGATGATTTTTGAGAGAGGACGTTGATGATATTTGTGAGAGGACGTTGATATTTGAGAGAGGACGTTGATGATATTTGAGAGAGGACGTTGATGATATTTGAGAGAGGACGTTGATACTATTTGAAAGAGGACGTTGATGATATTTAAGAGAGGATGTTGATGATATTTGAGAGAGGACGTTGATGATATTTGGGAGAGGACGTTGATGATATTTGGGAGAGGATGTTGATGATATTTGAGAGAGGACGTTGATTATATTTGAGAGAGGACGTTGATTATATTTGAGAGTGGACATTTGTGAGAGGACGTTTAAAGATGATATTTGAGATAGGACGTTGATGATATTTGAGAGAGGACGTTGATTATATTTGAGAGTGGACATTTGTGAGAGGACGTTTAAAGATGATATTAGAAAGAAGATGTTAATGATATTTGAGAGAGGACGTTGATGATATTTGAGAGAGGATGTTGATGATGTTTGTCGAGGAGCAATGTTTACGATGTTTATCAGTTGAAGGGAAAATGATGATGTTTCCTAGAGGACAATAATGATGCAATATTTCTCCGAACCGGTCACATAATCGGTAAGGCACGGTATTATTTATAATTCAAATCAATTCATACAGTACTTGAAGAGCGTGCAAGTGATTTCGTACAGAGAAAAATAAATGTTGTGACACTTCATTTTAAGCACATACAGGGCCAAGATGTATTCAAAGGGAAACCAATCGAATACGAAATTGTACGAGAACTATTTCGAATTGACTCCCTGCTTTAATCATAAACCAAAAAAACACATATTTCAAGTTTCACAACATTTGGGTCAATGTTTAAATAACTGCCTTATTTAGGAAGAAGAAAAAAAGACAATGACGATGTATGGCAGAGGATATTGATGATGTATGGCAGAGGATAATGACGATGTTTGGCAGAGGACAATGGCGATGTTTGTTAAGGGATTATGATTATTTTTGTCAGAGGACAAAGTCGATGTTCGCCAGAGGACAATAGCGATGTAATATTTCTCCGGACCGGCCACATAATGTAATTAAAACACGGTATAATTTACAATACTAATCAACTCAGGAAATTTACATAATGTTTATACCGTACTTGAAGAACGAACATTTGATTTCGTACAGAAAAAAGTAAATGTCGCCTATCTTACTTATGCCAATTCATTAGAAATTTACTGAGTGGACAGTATAGGTCACCAACAGGGCCAATAACTCGATAGCTAGTTTTCATGCATTCAAAAGGAAACAAATCCAATATAAAATTGTAAGAGAACTCCCTGGTTGAATTGCACTTGATACAACATAACCTAAAACACGCACTTGATGAGTAACGGACTTGTATTTAAAGAGTTGCACAGCATGTTAAGTCATGTCTTGTTTTCTTGGTCATTAACCACTTTCACTATATTTCTGATAGAGTTTGTCGAAGGAACGGACTGACTCTGTTAGCTTACATACATGTAGCAGTCATAAAACATTTATTAAAAGCAAAGTATGCATTTTCATAGCTGCATCAAATGCTCTCTAAGGCTTTCTTTTTCAATCAGATGAAATACACATAGAGATATCAACACACAAAGTCCCTATTTCAAAAATGATTACAATGTGTCTGTTTTGTTCTGTATGAATTCTTGTGGTCTTTTTGTTCTGTTTCGGTTGTTTTATTTTTCAGTGATTCATAATGATTTGGATGGTGCTTAGATTTCAGTGATATAAGGTGAATTTGAGCGTCTTCATTTTATTATACCTATTCATTTATTCTCGATTGCAACTCATCTTTCTACAAATTAGATTAATCACCCTCGTGACTCAATCACAAAGACACATAACGACTACTAGAACTGTATAATGGAAATATAATAAAGCTTGTTTGTTATGAATGTTTGATTCTCTTACCAATATGTGTGGCTAGAAAGGCTCAGGCCCCTTGTACAACACAGCTAGAAAGGCTCAGACACCTTGTACAACACAGCTAGAAAGGCTCAGGCCCCTTGTACTACACAGCTAGAAAGGCTCAGACCCCTTGTACTACACAGCTAGAAAGGCTCAGACCACTTGTACAACACAGCTAGAAAGGCTCAGACCCCTTGTACAACACAGCTAGAAAGGCTCAGACCCCTTGTACAACACAGCTAGAAAGGCTCAGACACCTTGTACTACACAGCTAGAAAGGCTCAGACCACTTGTACTACACAGCTAGAAAGGCTCAGACCCCTTGTACTACACAGCTAGAAAGGCTCAGACCCCTTGTACTACACAGCTAGAAAGGCTCAGACCCCTTGTACAACACAGCTAGAAAGGCTCAGACCCCTTGTACAACACAGCTAGAAAGGCTCAGACAACTTGTACTACACAGCTAGAAAGGCTCAGACCCCTTGTACAACACAGCTAGAAAGGTTCAGACACCTTGTACTACACAGCTAGAAAGGCTCAGACCCCTTGTACAACACAGCTAGAAAGGCTCAGGCCCCTTGTACTACACAGCTAGAAAGGCTCAGACCCCTTGTACAACACAGCTAGAAAGGCTCAGACCACTTGTACTACACAGCTAGAAAGGCTCAGACCCCTTGTACAACACAGCTAGAAAGGCTCAGACACCTTGTACTACACAGCTAGAAAGGCTCAGACCCCTTGTACTACACAGCTAGAAAGGCTCAGACACCTTGTACTACACAGCTAGAAAGGCTCAGACCCCTTGTACTACACAGCTAGAAAGGCTCAGACCACTTGTACTACACAGCTAGAAAGGCTCAGACCCCTTGTACTACACAGCTAGAAAGGCTCAGGCCCCTTGTACTAGACAGCTAGAAAGGCTCAGGCCCCTTGTACTAGACAGCTAGAAAGGCTCAGGCCCCTTGTACTACACAGCTAGAAAGGCTCAGGCCCCTTGTACTACACAGCTAGAAAGGCTCAGGCCCCTTGTACTACACAGCTAGAAAGGCTCAGACCCCTTGTACTACACAGCTAGAAAGGCTCAGACCACTTGTACTACACAGCTAGAAAGGCTCAGACCCCTTGTACTACACAGCTAGAAAGGCTCAGACCACTTGTACTACACAGCTAGAAAGGCTCAGACCCCTTGTACTACACAGCTAGAAAGGCTCAGACCCCTTGTACTACACAGCTAGAAGTACCCATTAAATTGGATTCTCCTTTAGACAAAGTTTTAAGTCAAACTATTTTAGGAATACAATGTTATAGGTACATGTAATAATTTGAAAGCATGTCGGACTGTGAAGTATACAATAGAAAAGTAGCCAATAAGTGGTTAACATGCGACTAACTGTATAAACTGGTGCACAGTAATATATAATTACCTTGTTATCCATATTGTCTACAGTTTGATATACATATAACGACCAATGAAGATAAAGACAATTGTACAGTTCAGGCAGTGGAGAAGCAAATCAAGTAAAATTAGTTTCCTGTTTTGAATACATTGAAATAATTGCATTATCTAATTACATGATACTTGAAATTTCAAATGGCTATACATCATTTGATTTAATACACAGGAATCAAATACATGTATAGGCGTACCATAGTTATGGCTAATACTGGCGTGTAACAATTTGCAAACAGAAAAGTGTTTCATTCCTTTGAAAAGGGCAAATTTTATTTAAATGTATTTTGATTAATAAAACTGGAGCGCAGACACTAATGTTTACTTATGTTTACGTTTTAATATATAATAAACATTTTAAGTGTAATCGGAAAAAGAATATGTAGAATTGAGTCATTGTGTAAGTCCTTCCGCGGCCGAGGAGAAATAAAAACTGGTGTGTGTGCTAAGTATCATAAGATCTTAAGATAATGGCCTTAATGACCTTTTCTATATCATATTCATGTGACGTTTTCTCTTTTTTTTATAATTCAGAAGTTAACAATTTCTGCCTTTATATACACTGTGTTTTATTCGCCAACTATTGAGATACAAGAAACAAATTATATTGCACAGTGATATTGTTAGCCTTCGTATAATCAGATATATGTGTTTCAAATTTTGATTTCTGAATTGGATTGTTTTCTGAAAACAGTGTCAGATCTTGTGAAGATGTGATAAAAGATTGGACCTATAAGTAAACATGAATTTTAGATATTATGTCTTCTGAAATAAGAAACTTCAGTAACATAACGACAAACGTGACGCCAGTCGTGTCAGAACCGCAGATCTGGAGTATCGAACACATGGTGTTGACTTCTGTGATTCTTGGACTTATAATCTTGGGTATAATAATCGGCAATGCGTTTGTTATAGCTGCCATTATTTTGGAAAAGAATCTTCACTGCGTTGCGAATTATTTGATCTTGTCATTAGCAGTTGCCGATTTTATGGTCGCTTCAGTCGTTATGCCTATCAGTGCAGTAAACGAGGTTTGTTGTTGATTAATTCATTTACGTTTAATGTCTGTATGGGCATAGTATGGAAGTCGATAAATAGTAAAATGCTTCAGCAACCTTCCGAGCAAGTTTGATAAAAGTCAAATGAAAATTGTGACCTGTAGAGTGCTATGAAGGAAAAGCTATCTGAGGTCATAGTGACCTTGACCTTTAACTCACTGACCCTTAAATCACTAGGGATCATCTACCGATTGCAGGAAACCTCCTGAACAAGTTTCATGAAAATAAAACGAAAGTTGTGACCTATAGAGTGTTATCAGGTAAAAGACGGACTGACGGACAGAAACAACACAAGTTGTTTTGGCAGAGTAATTTTTGAAAAGTACATCATATACAGAAATATACAAACATTTTATTTTGTCTACTTGAGCACAAGTACATCAATGTACCATCGAAAGTAATACTACCTTTCAAAATGGCACTATTACAAAATGGTCAAGACTGACGCTTTAAACGCAGTAGGTGCTTTTGAAACATGTTTGAAATAGGCAATACTGAGTTATTTTTCACGTGGAGTGATATCAATTAAAATATTGATAATAAAAAATGTGGTTTCTCAATTTTTGACCAGGAGAGCAAAAAAGAATTTTACAAATTAATTACATATTCAATTAGAATAAAACTGAAGATAGAGATGACAGTTTTGTTTATTCTAGGAGCAAAATTCAGTTTTCGAATTATGATCGTCGATTTGAATTGCAATATGATTTTAATTCCGTTTTCACACAGGTAACGAAACACTGGTTCTTTGGCTCTGAAGTGTGTGACATGTGGATATCAATGGATGTTCTTTGCTGTACTGCCTCTATACTCAGTCTAGTGGCCATCTCCATTGATAGATACTGGGCTGTAACCAATGTAGACTATACACGGAAACGAACGGCTAAACGAATCCTTAGCATGGTCGCTATAATATGGATGGTAGCTTTATTTATTTCAATTCCTTCGATTTTTATATTCAAAGACGAGAATGACCCTGTAATAAGCGGCGTCTGTATGATCAGTCAGGATCGCGTGTACACGATATTTTCAACAGTTGGTGCTTTTTATTTGCCCACAATAGTGCTTTTGATAATTTACGGGAAAATTTTCATTGTTGCAAGACAAAGAATTCTTAGAAAGAGATTCTCCCAAAAACGTAAAGATTTAGAAGTTCAACAAAATAAAGAGCTTAATCGACGATTTAGAAACGCACCGGATGTGACATTGTTACGGTTACAGCGTGGCGAGCATTTAGGTTCTGGATTGCAATTACATGTAGGAGCAAACCGTGGAAGTACAGGACATGATATGTACAACAGTGAAAATCGTTACAGCACCTTAGAGCAGATATACTTCACGCACACAAGCGCACTCTCTACAACTACCAATGAATTCCTGAAAGCCAAAAAAGAGAAAGAAAAACTTAAACGGAAGAGAGAAAGAAAAGTCGCTCTAACCCTGACCATAATTACTGGTACATTTATAGTTTGCTGGCTGCCATTTTTTATAATCGCTATACTAGCACCATTTATTCGCTCAAAAGTTCGTATACCAAGACTAGTGGAGAGTATAACGTTATGGCTAGGGTATTGCAATAGCTTACTTAACCCAATTATTTACACCGTGTTCAATCCAGAATTTCGCACAGCATTCAAACACCTTCTTTATGGAAAATGTATTGAAAGACGCAGAAGAAACTCTCAAAACACATTAGATACGTTTTGGGTTTAAGTATACAAACTGACAAATTTAATCACAGTATATCATGATCTTAGACTTTGACTTCCCGGTGTATTACAATAAAGACTCACTGATGCAGTGCTTGTTTGACTTCCCGGTGCATTACAATAAAGATTCACTGATGCAGTACTTGTTTGGCTTCCTGGTGCATTACAATAAAGACTCATGGATGCAGTGCTTGTTTGACTTCCCGGTGCATTACAAAAAAGACTCACTGATGCAGTGCTTGTTTGATTTTCCGGTGCATTAAAATAAAGACTCACTGATGCAATATTTCTTTGATTTCCCGGTGCATTACAATAAAGACTCACCAATGCAGTACTTGTTAGTCTTTCCGTTGCATTGTAATAAAGAATCACTAATACAATACTTGTTTGATATCCTGGTGCATAACAATAAATACTCACTGATGCATTACGTATTTGATTTCCCGATGCATTACAATAAAGACTCACTGATGCAATACTTGTTTGAGTTTCCGGTGCATTACAATAAATACTCACTGATGCATTACTTGTTGATTTCCCGGTGCATTACAATAAAGACTCACTGATCCATTACGTATTTGATTTTCCGGTGCATTACAATAAATACTCACTGATGCATTACTTGTTTGATTTCCCGGTGCATTACAATTAAGACTCACTGATGCATAACATATTTGATTTTCCGGTGCATTGCAATAAAGACTCACTTATGCAATACGTGTTTGACTTTCCAGTGCATTACAATAAATACTCACTGATGCAATACTTGTTTGACTTTTCGGTGCATTACAATAAATACTCACTGATGCAATACTTGTTTGACTTTCCGGTGCATTACAATAAAGACTCACTGATGCAATACTTGTTTGACTTCCTGGTGCATTACAATAAAGACTCACTTATACAATAATTGTTTGATTTCCTGGTGCATTACAATAACGACTCACTGATGCAAAACTTGTTTGATTTTCCGGTGCCATACAATTAACACTCACTGATGCAATACCTGTTTGACTTACCAATATATTTTGCTTTAAAGTGACATTATGCTCATCATACTGCACATAGTGTATTTTTGGTGACAGTTTTATAAAAGCAATTTTCGGTTGCTGTGCATTTAAATGTGTAAAACTAATGATAATGCCGCATTAGTTTTTGAAGTTGGAGTTTTAGAAGTGAAAAAAAATGGACAAATAAAATAATAGTTCCATCCTTCGTAGTGATCTCCCTTGTGTTGTTGTAGTTGTTGGTACAAACCATTTCGGCAGTGGAAGGGAAGTAACTCCTGCATATACAGTTGTTTTTTCTTTCTTAAATTGACTCTCCAAGTCAAAATAGGAAAAAGTAATATTTGGAAAGTTATTATTTCGTAGTGGTAGCAGGAAGAGTTTGGTGTATTGGGTTAAAAGATATTATTTCCTCTACCCTTTTTACACACACCTATTTCATCTGGATTTTTTCTTGAAAAAAATGTGCATGATGTCACTTTAAGTAATATTCATGATTCTTGTATATTCCTTTTTCAGCGGTTGTCTGTCT
Organism: Saxidomus purpurata; assembly: GCA_022818135.1. NCBI lineage: Eukaryota > Metazoa > Mollusca > Bivalvia > Venerida > Veneridae > Saxidomus > Saxidomus purpurata. Next base: position 11,092,804 of record JAFMSR010000013.1, on the reverse strand, counting down.
TTTGATTTCATGCGTAGTACATGTATTAGATTATCGACTCTGGGTTATCATTTTTACTGGGATCATCTTCTTTTGAGGTTTTTGGAAGGAGTCCTATGCTGATTGTTTGTGACGAATATGCATAGATGTTGACAAGCAGTTTCACCGAAGTAAATATCTAAATTTCTATTTGAAATACATGTTAAATATTGCGGTCCTTGTTTATGAAGTGGCATATTTTCTTTTAGCTCTTTTGGTTTTATCTTATAAGATTATATTTACTTGCAAAATAAATTGAATTCACTCTTTGTAATAGATATGGAAATCAACTCCATCCAACTGAGAGATTCTTTTTATGGCATGATATTTAGGCAGATATGTCCGATGTTAAAGGCTTTTAAAGCTATTTTTAAAATCTACCTTTGGACTTTGAACGTGATATAACATACAAAGTATATCACTAAAGACGTCCAGAACTATTTTGGCTGTTAAAATTCCATCCCGCGTAATTTCCACACAACTTTTACGAATGTGCATGCGTTCATGCGCTTGGATTTTCATTGTTATGAATGAAGTCACGTGATATCAACAAATCGAATTAAAATTTACTACACTTCCGGTATCGCTTGCAATATCAGCAACAACAAATTAAGACAAACAGTGTTTAAACGGAGGAGTAAAAATGAACAGTTAAATTTCACGGAATGCTATAAGTTCACTCCAGCGACTACATGTTAGCCCCTTTGTAAAGAGGCTTCAGAAAATCGGCCTTCGTGATTAGATTACTACATAGCTAAACTCCAAATCGTGATATATTATCGGGTATATCACTCAAAAGTATCATCTATTTCTTAAATTAAACAGCCATCAACTTTACCCGTAATAGTCACACCAATCCTGATCGTACTAGTAGTTGCAAGACTTAGGAACGGCTCGCCCATATCGACATTGACAAAGACTTGAAAATTAGACTTAATACCAGAAATGCAAATTTCTTGAATACTTTCACCAAATCTCTTTGGAAATTCACCCGTCAGAACGTCTGAGATCCATCTTGTTTAAGGTGAAGTTATACTGTATCAGTAAAGATCTTGCTATATCCATGTACACTTTTAAATCAGTATTTCAGTATCAGTGTACATTTTAGTAATATAATATCAGTGCACACTTTAGTACAAAATGTATTACAGTATCGGTGTACACTTTGTAGTATCGGTGTACATCTTGCTGTATTCGCGTACACTTTAGTATTTCAGTATAGGTGTACACGTTATAATTACAGTTTCGGTGTACATGTACACTATACTATTTCAATATCGGTTTACACTTTAGTATTACAGTAATTGTGTACATTTTAGTATTACAGTATCAGTGTGCACTTTAGTATTACAGTATCAGTGAACACTTTGTAGTATTACACTTTGTAGTATCGGTGAAAACTTTAAGTATTTACATTAGTATAATACATGTGTGCAACTTTTTTAGTTTTCAAGATTGAGAGACAGTAATCAGAGAGCGGGGGGGGGGGGGAGGGGAGAGGAGAGAGAGGAGAGAGAGAGGGGGGGCCGTCAATTTGCATTACTGCCAATCTTTAGCTTGCTCACCATTATAGTATTAACAATACTCAATTTCGTCTTCTTGCAACTGTTTCGGTGCACATTTAAGTATTTTAACATTCAGATTATATATAAGAGGACTGGTTACCTTACCATAGTTCCTGGGGTAAACCAGAGTGTCAAGAACACTTCCTTCGCAAGAAACATTGGTATACTAAGGGTCAAGTGTTTGACATGGCCTTCACTTATTATAGTTAGTCAAAGGGGCATTCCTATTTCTGTTTTACTCGTAATCAGTTAGCCTCGCCACCAAGCTAGATGATAGGATATTTTCATTATTCAAGCAGAATATTTTCTGGCCCATATCTACTGACAGGGCTTGATCATCTAGCCTGGTGAAATCCGACAGGCACAAGAAATTCAATACCCTTGTTCAATTGAAACAACCGCTAACTGCCCATTAATTGACCAGGGAAGCCTAGAGGGGGGTCATAAATAAACATTGAGTAACAAGATCTTAACCACCAGTTCCAGGTACAGAAGGAAAATGTTTTTCGTCGGATTTTTGTATATCAAGAGTTGATTTCTGCAGGACTTATATTTATTGAATCAGCAGTAAAATCTGTGATTTCTGTTTATTTAGATGCAAATTGTAAAAAAACAACAATAAAAATTTGCTATTCTGAAATGTTTTGATATTATTTAGATTTGTTACTATATAATTTTTAAAAAAGAAGACAGGGCTTGGTAACAACTAAGGAACTACTTGTAGTATGTAAATCCGACGTAAGGCAAAATCTGTTAAATTCAGATAAATCGCGATCCTGATGTTCAATGGATGAAACAACGGATGCCTATGGCGCAAGCTTACTAAAAACCCACGTTCATATTGACCACGGTACGACCCATTTGAATCCAAATAAGGATAGCAAGCAGATGCTTCATGTTGATATCAAGCATAATTGCAGTATCTAATGACCCACTACCGAAACTTGCAAACTGTGTTAAAACAGACTTAATTTTGAAGAGTAGATATAGTTACTATCTACTCACATTCTCGCCGCATTCTCGAAAAATACAATGGAAACTGAAGAGTCTTTTATAGTGCACCTAGACTGAAACCCATGCATGGTTAGAACAGGTAAATAAGATAATGTGCAAGTTTTGATAGAAGATAACTATCTGTGAGTTGGTACTTCACCATTTATTAAAAGTCTTTAGACAGAGTTCCAGTTATATTAAACAATAGTGCTTAATCTTCCCCAATTAAGAACAATCGTGCCATGTACTTTAATTGTCATTCTCGTACATCTAGAGCGTTTATTACATAATTTCCTTTATTAGTTTGTCTGAAAGGTTGGCAAACCACTGATGCATGAGGATGTTAAATTGTATACATGTACTCAGCTGGTTTCGACTCTCATTCCACTTCAAATTTGGTAAGATTAGGTAAAGAATAACTTAATGAAAAAATGAACTATTAAAATTTACAAGTGATGCCTAATTTGTGGTTCAGTGTGCACTTTAAAATAATGACATTGTAATTAATGACAAACAAGAGGGCATTCAAGGCCCTATATCGCTCGCCTGAGTACCATTGCTCATCACGTCAAGGTTACTAAGTCGAACACCACGCAAACATGTATATATTAACTTATACATTGATGTGTATCCAAGTTTCTAAATAATGACTAAATTTTAAATGAACAGTGGTTTAACCCATTCTTCATTGTACCTTCCTATGGTATTTTCATTTGGTTCATGACATTAGCCTGTAGTAGTGTTGCCATGATTTTGTTGACTGACTTACATACACTCCGGAACATTTTTTTTTTAATCTTAACTCAAATAAAACAGGTTATTGTACAATGGAATAAAGGATTATTCCTTAGTTTAGTTTATACTAATTTATTTTAGCTCGATTGTGAAGAAAGCTTGTAGCTTATCGAGTCACTCTCGAGTCCGCTTCTTGGAAAAACCAGTATTGGTGTCATATGAGGAAGTACGGTCGTTATTCCTTGGCAATTTGTTTCAGAAAACATCATTAAATTTGAGCCCTAACACGAGAAAACCTGTATCAACATAAAATATTAGGCAGCAGTGAATTGGTAAAGAAGATGAGCAACCTTTTTATAGTATTATTCTGAAAATTTGAATGCAATCCTGATAACTCTGGTGAACTCGATTCCTATAAACCAAATTTATGAAAGCTATCGTAAGTACTACGAACTTTTTTTCAGTTCGGCGGTAATGTGTAAAATGGCATAAATAGTGGCTGTTGGAATTCACTCCCCTATTCGGGCATCCGTTCAAGATACCATACATAGCTATATTATACAAACTAATTTTAGTTAAATCATCTTATTCATAGAATATAATAGAGTACCTGACTGTGACATTATGCAGAATACGTCAGATTTTAGAACTTAACAAAGCAAACAATCGGTTTAATGCGTATCGCTAAACTGAACTGTACAACGTTTTAACGTGGAGTAATGACGTCAGTGTGATGACGTAAACGTTTTCATTCATTGTTTTGTCACCCGGAATCAAATCACTAGTGTGACGGTTAATCCTGAATTTTCTTGGCCTTTTTAAAGGAAAACAATGTAAAAGTATTCTAATGCTTAAATGTCGCAACCAAAAATAATATTTAGGTTCTTAATCACAACTATTTCATGGTGACTGTTGTATTAATAGATAATATTTCTATTTATATATTTTATTTTTCTGCGCGGGAGTAAATAAGAAATGTCGGAAGGAGCTACTTCTATGTCCGAAACTACGCCTACTTTTTCGAGTGCTTGAATCATATTAAAGCACTCGAATTGACTATAGAAATATACCAAAGGCATATTAGAATTATTGCTACAGTGTCACTCCGTCAAAAAGAAGACAAAGGAACTAGCTAATGGCGTGACCGGAACTAGCAAATACGCGCCTAGTAATGATGATCAGGAATTCCCGTCATGCTAACATACTATATAGATATGACTCAAGACGCAAACGCATAGAAATAACTACACTGATTAAGTGCAATCGGAAATATAATGGGATTGTTTGTTTGTTTCAATGCAGACATTTGACTTTTACTATTATATCAGAAAAACAATCCCACGCTAGATAGAAACACCATTAATTGACAGATAAACGTTGTCAATGAGTAATTTTTCGATATTTTAGCTCAAAAATATTGGTGTCAATCATGCATAAATTTGTAAAATCTTGCTTCCATGGATGATAATCATACGTGCTAACTCGGTCATCTCCGCCAGTCGTCTGTAAGAATATTGCATGCAGTAGTAATGTTCCGATAGATTTGTGAGATTCGCCGACGAAGGCCAAATTAGAATGACCTAGTTTGATGCTAACTTTAATCATTTTTGTGAGATTCGCTGCCGAAATCAAAATGAGAATGAGCAAGTCTTATGCTAACTTTAACCATGCTTACAGTCAATTCGACTTTAAACAATAGAAAAGTATCAGTTCAAACAAAGACACAAAATGTCTGATCTTTTTCTGGTATTCTATTTCTGGTACCATAATGATCATTGTAAGAAGACAATTATGATAATTTTAAAAAGAATATGTTTATCAAAAGACGTTGATGGTATGAATTAGAGGACGAGGATGTATTTAAGAAGCCGGTGTCGATGTTTTTTCCAAAGACGATGATGATATTTGTTAAAGAACTATGCATGTGTTGTCAAAATACTATGATGGTGTTCGTCAGAGAACTATGATGGTGTTGTCAGAGAAATATAATGGTATTGTCAGACAACTATGAAGTCATTGTCAGAGAACTATGATGACATTGTCAGAGAACTATGAGGTTATTGTCAGAGAACTATGTTGGCATTGTCAGAAAATTGTGATGTTTGTCAGACAAATATGATTGCATTGTCAGAAAACTATGATGGCATTGTCAGACAACTATAATGACATTGTCAGAGAACTATGATGGTATTGTCGGAGAACAATGCTGGTATTGTCAGAGAATTATGATGGCATTGTCAGAGAATTATGATGGCATTGTCAGAGAACTATGATGATGTTTGTCAGAGGACGATAATGATGATACTGTTGATTCTGAAGATAATGGGGACAACAATTACGACGATAACATGATAAAGACGGCCATGATGATGATAACGATGACGATAATGTTGAAGATGGTGATGATAATGTTGGTAGTTATTATGATATACATAGTTTCACTATCTAACGTTTCAAGTATGACAATAGTAGTCAACATTAACTGAATAAGCAGTTACCACATTCAGACGTAAATGAAATAGTGCTAGAGTTTGTTCAAACATGCTTAACATTCAAAACAATATTTGATCAGTTCAGATATGACCAAACGTATACTAAGTAAAGCATGTAACTTCGAAGTAAGGTGACAAACTGATTTCAATAGTCAATAGTTTAGGCGGGTAGCAATCAACATCCGGACAAAGAATGCTTTTCCATATCGTACACTGTCTATTCACAATATGACGAATAAGAAAGTGGACACTATATTTTAGCTCTCATTCAGCATGTTCTACTCCCTCTCATATGTGATACCCACTGAGCGAAATGAAGTGTTTAACTATTTAGTGAACCATCATCTTTTCATGATCGGGTAAACAATAGTATAGCCAAACAGTGTTTTTATTTCTTCATTTGAATCTTCGTACGCATTTTCTGAGAAGATTTTTGAACGCTTTGCGGAAACATTCGTTGAGAACCGTGTAAATGATGGGGTTGAGTAAACTGTTGCAATACCCTAGCCATAATGTTATACTTGATAATTCTTTGGGTATCTTCTCATTTGAGCTAATAAATGGTGTCATTATCATAAGTACAAAAAATGGTAGCCAGCAGAGTATGAATACTGCAGTTATTATTGTTAAGGTAAGCGCAAGTTTTCGTTCTCTTTTCCTTTTAAGCTTTTCCTTTTCTTTCTTCGCATGAAGTATATCTTCAACAGATTTTGACTGTGTAGGTGCAACACTTTTTTTGTCTGTACCACTTAACTTGCTTTCCAGGTTCTCACTGCTATCGCTTGCGTTACTTCCCTTGAACAGCCGTGAAGTAGTCTCTGTGTCTGATATCGAGGCTGAAGACTCGATTTGAGAAAATGTTATTTCCGGTGTGATAGTTTGCAGTTGGAACTGTTTGGCTTGACCTTCTTGCACAACTTGATATTCACGAGAAAATTTTTTTCTGAGAATTCTCTCTCTTGCAGCGATGAAAATTTTAACATTAATGATTAACAATACAGTAGTCGGTAAATAGAATGATCCGATAGTGGCGCATATGATGTAAATAGGATCTAGACTCATGATGCAGATGCCAGTTATAGACATATCATTATTGTCATCCTTAATTACGATGGAGGGAAGAGCAATTAGCATAGACACCAACCACACACCGGCGACCATGGTTAGAAAACGTTTCGTCGTCCGTTTCCGTGTGTACATATAGTCTACATCTCGAACAGCCCGGTATCTGTCGATAGAAATGGCAAGCAGACTAAGAATTGAAGCAGTGCAACAAAGGACGTCCATGTATATCCACATATGGCACACTTCAGTACCCAAAAACCATCTCTGGGTTACCTGTTTAAAGCATAAAAAAATCAGTAGGTAACTGTGGAACAGTATAACATATTTTTTTATATTTAAAGGACATATTTCTACGGTCACTGTTGCCCCTTTGTTCAAATCGTAAAACATGAACTATAACTTACAGATACAAATAACGAAAGTCAACAGTTTAAACTAATTAAGAGTCTAGCGCAGTATGTAATAAATCAAATATTACAAACCTCGTTTACAGCACTGATTGGCATTACTACACAAGCGATTATGAAATCTGCTACTGCTAACGACAAAATCAAATAATTTGCAGTGAAATGAAGATTCTTTTCCAAAATGATGGCAGCTATTACAAACGCGTTGCAAATTATTGCACACACGATGATTATTCCCAGGATTACAGAGGTTGGTATGAGATGCTCTATGCTCCAGATCTTTGGTCCGGAAATAACATCCGTAGAGCTCCTTATGACGTCAGTCGCGTTTATTAGTTCCATAGTTATTTTAACTGAAACATACACCGTGTAGTTTGCTGCCTTTTACGGGCTAAACTGAAGTGTTTATAGATCTCTATGTATTGGACAAATGAATTTGACTTATCCGTGTCTAAGATTTTTATCGGTAAATGCAATGCTACTTGTTCAATGAAACGCCTCTCCGGGTTTTAATTAAATTCCCCAATCCATGTATTGTCAAATCGGAAATAAGAGTCGTAATATTTACAAGTGGCTATAATGTATCTATCCGCTGTTCATTTTGACATTAAATCACGACCTTTGAAATATTTCGTTTAGCTTAACCACAAATTAAAGATACGTTGCCTGCTACACAGGACCAATGTCTAGTTTAACGACTTCCTTTCTGCTTCGCATATGCGTTAGCTTTCTCGTACAAAAGAATCACTCGCTCAGTTTAACGTGTTTCTTAGATGTGAATTCGGTTTTTCACTGCCGTGTCTCGTGAAATCCAAAATAGTCGTATCATTGGACTTTGTTGTAACCCTCGAATTATATAAGGTCAATTACGATTTATATCTTATACGGCTTGTGCGGGTTTTTCGTCGGTCCCAAGTTTTCCAGAGAACCATTCCTAGTGTTCCAAAGAACCAGACGGGGTGGGGTCCTAAGTCCGTCTATAACTGTCTCCATTTGGTGTAGTGGTTTAGGCATCCGCCTTGGGAGCGGGGGGTCGAAGGTTCAAATCCCAGCAGGGGACCATTCTGATATGGCCGTTTGGTGAGCCGCCATCTAGTTAAATAATGGTGACCGTGGCATTAAAGGATAGGATTCGGGAGGTAAATGTGCTCAGAAAGAATGTGTCTCATAAGTCAGAAATGACTGGCCCTTTAAGTAGGTATGAAACTATAATAAATAAACACTTTACTTTTTATAATCTGGTCTTCATTATTGACCTCTTAAATCAATTTCAAGAGAATACACAATCATGGTATTGCAATGTAAAATATATACTGCTCATATCCCACATAAAATGGTTGTTTCCTCTCAGCGCGTTTCTATACAGTGAATGGAATTATGACATATGAATACAACACTGGCTAAAGATAATCTGTAATGCTAGTATATCTGCAGTTATTTACAAGATTACAACTTAACATCATGATCAACATAACATGTACAACTTAACATCATGATCAACATTTAACATCGTGATCAACATTTAACACCATGTTCAACATAACATGTACAACTTAACATCATGATCAACATTTAACATCATGATCAACATTACATGCACAACTTAACATCATGATCAACATAACATGTACAACTTAACATCATTATCAACATTTAACATCATGATCAACATTACATGCACAACTTAACATCATGATCAACATAACATGTACAACTTAACATCATTATCAACATTTAACATCATGATCAACATTACATGCACAACTTAACATCATGATCAACATAACATGTACAACTTAACATCATGATCAACATTTGACATCATGATCAACATAACATGTACAACTTAACATCATGATCAACATTACATGTACAACTTAACATCATGATCAACATAACATGTACAACTTAACATCATGATCAACATAACATGTACAACTTAACATCATGATCAACATTTAACATCATGATCAACATAACATGTACAACTTAACATCATTATCAACATTACATGTACAACTTAACATCATTATCAACATTTAACATCATGATAAACTTTTAACATCATGATCAACATAACATGTACAACTTAACATCATGATCAACATAACATGTACAACTTAACATCATTATCAACATTTAACATCATGATCAACATTTAACATCATGATCAACATTACATGCACAATTTACTATCATGATCAACATTTAACATCATTATCAACATAACATGCACAACTTAACATCATGATCAACATTAAATGCACAATCTAATATCATGATCAACATTTAACATCATGATCAACATAAAATGCACAACTTAACATCATGATCAACATTTAACATCATTATCAACATAACATGCACAATTTCATATCATGATCAACATTTAACATCATGATCAACATAAAATGCACAACTTAACATCATGATCAACATTTAACATCATGATCAACATTACATGCACAATTTACTATCATGATCAACATTTAACATCATGATCAACATAACATGCACAACTTAACATCATGATCAACATTACATGAACAACTTAACATCATGATCAATATTTAACATCATTATCAACATAACATGTACAACTTAACATCATGATCAACATTTCATGCACAACTTAACATCATGATTAACATAATATCTACAACTTAACATTATGATCAACATTACATGCACAACTTAATATCATGATCAACATTTAACATCATGATCAACATGACATGCACAACTTAACATCATGATCAACATTTAACATCATTATCAACATAACATGCACAACTTAACATCATGATCAACATTACATGCACAACTTAACATCATGATCAACATTACATGCACAACTTAACATCATAATCAACATTTAACATCATGATAAACATTTAACATCATGATCAACATTTAACATCATGATCAGCATTTCGTGCACAACTTAACATCATGATCAACATAATATCGACAACTTAACATTATGATCAACATTACATGCACAACTTAACATCATTATCAACATAAAATACACAACTTAACATCATTATCAACTTTTAACAACATTATCAACATGACATGCACAACTTAACATCATGATCAACATTACATGCACAACTTAACATCATGATCAACATTTAACATTATGATCAACATTACATGCACAATTTAATATCCTGATCAACATAAAATGCACAACTGAGCATCATGATCAACAGAAAATTCACAGTTTAACATCATGATCAACATTACATTCACAAATTAACATCATGATCAACATTACATGCCAAACTACGGGATGAACTCTTTGTCTGTTTGATGTTACCCTATTTCAGTTTAAATTGATTTAATAAACTTACAAAGTTTCATATGTTCGTTTCTATTTTCCGTATTTAATAATTGTTCAATTTTAAGGTAGTAGACTCCTAATAAAAACCTCCACTTAAAATTTTCAATTTTAATGCTCTAGTCTAGGTTGTTAAGCATCGGACTGACGATCTTTTGAGGTTTTTAGGAAATATGGTTCGAATCCCGCCGGAATCAAAAATATTTTGTTTTTTACTTTTTCTTCTTTGTTTTCATTATTTTACATTTTTCTCCATATGTTTATATTGTTTTTAGATTAAAAAGAAATTATATATTTATTTACACATAAGTATTTGCTTATTTGAAGATTTTATTACTTGCAGACACGTCTAAAATCGCCGATTGAGATTTTCAAACTCTAATTATTTTAAATAGAGACGGTAAAACATTGTGAATTTTTGGCATGCTGTTTCCAAAATGTTATAGATAATTTTAAATATACAAAATGCCATGCCCTATCTCTAGAAAATGTTGATTTTTCGAAAAAACTTTGATGTTCAAAATTGAACAAAAAAAAAAAGTACATGAAAATTGTAATACTACCTAATTATTTCATAGAAGTTTTATAAAACTTGTTGATAATATTGTAAATGGTGTATAATTTCTGAAAGAAAATATAGATCTTGTTACTCTGATACCAAATCTGTACCAAATTATTGAATAATAAATTAAATACATGTATTTTCTTATCTCTCGTGTGATTTCATTTTATACATAATTCCAAAATGGGGGTAGAATTATTCAAATTCCTATAACTTAGTCTTTTCACGGTAATTTCTTTTAAAATTTGTTTTTAAATCCTGGAAATGATACAGATTAAGAAAATATTAAGCCTATTATGATTTGGATTGATGCCCATTAGGGGTCTACTACCTTAAAAGTAATTGGGTGTGTGCAATAATAGGGTTTTAACGGTTATGCTCTTTCAGTTTGGAAACTTATACATGTAAACAAGTGATGAAATTCATCACCATTTTCATAATTGCTGTTACATTTGTTGCAAATATGTCTATGTATATCTATTCTAGAGCAACTACCTATTTAAACCGAAAGTCTTTGGTTCCTTGTTCAGAAAAGAATCACATAGTACAAATATTGAATAGGGGTTTCGACTAGCCTAAGGTAATTTTGGAATACTAAGGATTTCTTAAAGATTCTGTGTGTGCCAGTCATTTAAATATAGATCTTTACTCTAAGTTTTAACCATTTGCTGTTTTTTAAATTGTTCCGAATTCCAAATACCAATATGACCACAACTGCTAAGAATGTAAACATAGGAAGTATTTTTTAATTCTTACCTGACTGAGTAGTGTAGAATAGTTATTGACGCCGCCGTTGAACGGCGGCGTCAGTATTAAATAGGTTTCAAATTTGTACCATGGGGTTGCATAATCGAATAGGGAGCAGCCAACATTATTATTGTAAATCTAAACTATGTTCTATGTATGAAAAATGACTTTTATGAATCATTAAATTGTATTAAGTCATAAAAAATACAATACAAAATACACATGTCTCCTTACCTTATTTCAAAACTTTGGACACATTTAATGAGTATTTAATAACTTTTCCACAAACTCGTAGACCACGGTTTTTTTATTGCTTTGTTTACGGACCTTACGACCCGATTCATCAAAGTTCAGAAAAAAAGATTCGGAAGATGTTTTGCTATCTTAAAACACTGAGATAATAGAAAACATGGCGCCAACGTGAAAAATCAATGAAAACCCATTTTAATTACTACATATTATACTATAATATTTAAACTGTAAAGAAAAGCCGTTCACCCAACTATGCAATACGTAGGGCCCTAACGGAATTCCATTCCATCATTTGTAAACAAAAACAATAATCAGCCAATGGAAGTTCTGTAAAATGTATACGTCACAGTGGATTTCGTCTCTTTCCGCCATATTGCTGGAGTGTATATATATGCTTCGGGAATAGAAAGAAAGAAAAATCCACATTACAAGCTACAGGGAGGGAGGGGCAGGTATATCTTTTTCACAATATTTAGACCCGGTGTAAATTATATTTGCACCGGTTTTTGCCTCTGCTTCCTATTACGCGACCTGTAGTCAGTGAAATTGTGGGAGGAGCCATAGTTATAAATAGTTTTGTGTATCAGTTCCTTGGTAGCCAGTGTAAAATTAGCATCCGAAAATAATTAATGTTGTGAGAAAAGAGGTATTTAATTATCACAATAGACAAACAATATGGAAGTTACATAAGGGTCTAGTATTATGCTAATTACTAATAAAAACTTTATCTTTATGAATCAGTTTCATAAACAAAAAGGATATACAGCTAAATACACAGAGGCACGGACCGGTATTACTGATTACCGAAAACAACTTTTTACCGGAAACAACCAAAAACAAATGAGATTACTAGAAACAAGGTCTTTCAAATAGTACTATTTGAAAGACCTTGCTAGAAACAAGTCTTAATATAATAATTTTTTATGTTAAATACACTTTTTATTATTCTAAATGATAAAAATTAATGTATTTGTACATGTAGAATATGTGTAATTTTAGAATGATACGTTAGATTTTAAGCGAATTAGTTCGATTGTAACTTAGTGTGTACTTTATGTTATAACGATTACCTCCCTTAGACGGTATTAAAACCCAAATTAATTGCACTCACGGACCTATATACACCTGTGTATAGGTCCGTGTTGAAAAGAAAGATCTTTATTAGAGAAAAAGTATTACTTTTCTTTTTTTGTATTTAAAGAGTTCGCTAAATTTTATCGTTATTTTTTGTTCAAGTTCTTTGACAGTTTAACAACTTATCTGCATTTCCAGTTACGAAAATTCCCATGAGTGAATGAAAATAAAAAACAGAAACTAGAAAATCATTTAAAATCTTTTTATTTGCATATATCATTACAAGGATGAATAAAAACATATAACATAATTAACATAATGTGTATATAGGTCCGTGACAGAGGTAATGATCATTTTATGTAGTAAAAAAGGGTTAGCTGATGTTTACCACGCACATTTTATATAGAAACCTGTCTCAGTGCCCATCTCCCAGCCATGCTTCGAAAACATGGGCGGCGTCTTTGATGCCTTGCATCAAAATTCGTCTTGTGAATTATCTTGTATAGTAAGCTGTATATTCAGACGAAGATGACGTTGTTTGTAAGTTATCAGAAGACGATGGTTATACTTCTTTGAGTGCAAAAAAGGGAACTGTCAGTGAACATGGATGATATTTGTCACACGACTATGATGATGATGATAATAATGATGATGATGGTTATGATGATGGTGGTGGTGGTGGTGAAGATAATTAGGATAACTTTTATGTTCATGATGACGATGGTGAAGTGGTTTGTTCTGAGACGATGGTGAGCTAATGAGAAATAGGATAACTTATGTTCATGATGACGATGGTGTAGCTAATGAGGAAAATTGTGATAATGATGATACTGCTGATATTTACTATGACATCAATACATTTGTAATGCTGGTATTTACTATGACATCAATACATTTGTAATGCTGGTATTTACTATGACATCAATACATTTGTAGTATATGAAGTTAAAAGTCACTACTCAATACAAAGGCAGTGATAAGAAGGTTATAACATTCAGACGTAAATCAAACAGAGCAGGGTTGACTTTCATTGACTCTATTCTAAAATGTTAACAGACAGTTGACAGAGATGTTAAGCGTATTGAATGCGTATTGAATGCAACATGCAGATTCCAAGTAACGCGACAGGCTGCATGAAATGGTTTGTTCAGGTAGGTAGCTTCCGGTTTCATATCGTCCACTGTCTGTTCGCGTGAGGACGAATAAAAAAGTTGTAAATATAAGCTCAAAAATAGAATGAAAACGTCAGCTCCCATTCAAAACATACCCTGTTGATATGTACATTTATACCCTCATTTTTGTTTTACCAAAATATATTACCAAAAAAAACAAGTGTTTAACTAAACGTGATGTTTTAGATTTAGATAAATAGTGTACTGTATTTTATTGTTTCATCTGGATCTTCGTATGCATTTTCTGAGAAGATTTTTGAACGCTTTGCGGAAATCTTCGCTGAAAATCGTGTATATGAAAGGGTTGAGTAGACTGTTGCAATATCCTAGCCATAATGTAATACTCAACAATTTCCTTGGTATTTTCTCGTTTGAGCTCATAAATGGAGTCATTATAGCAAGTACAAAAAATGGCACCCAGCAGATGATAAATGTTCCGGTAACTATTGTTAAGATTAGTGCAAGTTTCTTTTCTTTCTTCCTTTTAAGCTTTTCCTTTTCTTTCTTGGCAGAAAGAATATCTTCAACAGATTTTGACAGTGTATTTAATTGTGGAGTGGCAATATTTATCTGGTCTGTACTTCCGAGCTTATCGTCGATGTTATCACATTTGTCGCTTCCGCTACTTCCGCTGAATTGCCGTACAAAAACACCCGATTCTGATGTCGAAGCCATAGACTCGGTTTTAGAGTATGACATTTCCTGTGCGTTGTTTTGTAGTTGGAGCTCTTTACTTTGACCATCTTGGAATGGTGTGTATTTATGCGAAAACTTTTTTCTGAGAATTCTCTCTCTTGCAGCGATGAAAATTTTAATATAAATGATTAACAATACTGTGGAAGGTAAATAGAATGCTACAATAGTTGCACATGTTTGGTAAACAGGATCCTGACTTATCATACAGATGCCAGTTACGGTTGAGTCATTTTTATCATCCTTGATTACGACGGAGGGGACAGCTATCAGCACAGACACCAGCCAAACACCGGCGATCATAGTAAATGTATATTTGGTTTGTCGTGTCTTGGTATAGTTTATATCTCGGATAGTCCGGTATCTGTGTATAGAAATGGCGAGAAGGCTGAGAATTGAAGAGGTACAACACAGAACATCCATATATATCCAGATCTGGCAAACTTCAGAGCCCATAAACCATCTCTGGGTTACCTGTTTACAGCAAAATAAAATCGGTAAGTTTACGTGAAACATGTCATTTATTTTGTTTTGTTAAAGTTTATCAATCTCTCTGCAGCCAATCAGCGTCATGACATTTATTTAGCTTTGTATAGTGTACAATTCGACAGTACTGTCGACACAAAAAGCTTTTTGAATCAGTGACCAATCACATTGGGGGTTGGGGGGGGGCGAAGTTTAAATTGTTAGATAAAAATGCTTTATAAAGTTTTCATACTGGTCTTGTGGTCATTTTCGTCCCCTTGAAATTGTAGTACACGAACTATAACCAAATATTTGGTGTCTATAGTAGTCTACTGCAATATGTATTAAATCAAATATTGCAATATGTTTTATATCAAATGTTGCAATATGTATTAAATCAAATGTTGCAATATGTTTTATATAAAGTGTTGCAATATGTATCAAATCAAATATTGCAATATGTTTTATATCAAATGTTGCAATATGTATTAAATCAAATGTTGCAATATGTATTAAATCAAATGTTACAAACCTCGTTTACAGCACTGATTGGCATAACTACAGAGGCAATCATGAAGCCTGCAGTCGCTAACGACAGAATCAAATAATTCGCAACGCAGTGAAGATTTTTTTCCAAAGTGATGGCAGCTATTACAAACGCGTTACCAATCAGTGCACACAAGATGATAATTCCCAGGATTACAGAGGTCAGTATGAGATGCTCTGTGCTCCAGATCTTTGGTCCGGAAATGACATTCGTAGAGCTCCTTATGACGTCACTCGCGTTGATTGATTCCATGGTCATTGTCACTGAACTTGCTGTCTTTTACAGACTAAACGGTATGTATTAGACGAATGAATGCTATATCGCGAACATATTTCTAATTATTATTGGTATATCAAGCGAAAGTTAGATAACGCCTTTTGTGCAGTATCGTACTGTTTGATCTCAATTTCATGTCCGGGCCATGCAAACAGAAATCGGAAGTTACTTATATACGATAGTAATACTAAGTACAATTTACGAGTGGCTATACATTTATCTTTCCGCTGTTAAACTCAGGGTAAAATTTTCACATTAAATCACGCTCTTGAAAATATTTAAGTTTACCTTTACCACAATTTAAAGATGTATGGCCTGCTGTAAAGGACCAAGCCGTTTAGTTCAACGACTTTCTTTTTGTTTCACGAACGCGTTAGCTTTTCTCGTTAAAAAACAGCTCACTTTTAACATGTTTCTTATTTGTAAAGACATTTTTTGACTGCGTGTCTCATTAAATCTCAAAGGTCGAATTACTGGAGTTTCATTTAAATCTTGAAATATATAAGGCCACTTACGACTTAGATCACAGTGAAACTTGTGTGCGTAGTATTCGTCGTTCTTCTCGTTCCGGTTACCAGTGTTCTAGGGAATCAGACAGGGCGGGGTCCTTCGTCCTTTCTATTAACTGATCTTCATTAATAACCTCCTTAATCAATTTTAAGACATTCAATACTTAAACTAGTCATATCCCACATCATACGGTTCTGTTTTCTTCTCAGTGTCACTTGAGCCTGGCTTGACAAAGTGAATGGAATTATGGCATATAAATACATCACTTCTATAATGCTAGTAATCTGCAGCAATTTACAAGATTAGTCTATGTAACAGAAACCGGGTATTATACTCTGACAAAGTAGTTCTAGAAACTTAGTATATACACAAATGTACATTGTACAACCAGGTGTTTTAGTTGACAGTTGTTTTTATATAAGCGAATACACATGTATATCAAAAATAAGTTGAAAAACGCGTATAGGTGCATTTTGGAGTAGGGGTATATCACACTGTGGAATATACTTAGGAGAAAAACATCCAATATCAGTAAGACGTGTAGACTATTGTGTCACTAGTATACTTTCAGCAGCTTTTTATGGATGCGCTTTGGTATTGTCTCACCAAAATAATTTATAAAACTATAAACCAAACATCCCTGATCCTTATAAACATTACTGTAAAGTTCCATGACTCTTCGTCATACGCATTTGTAGTTACATATGCGGCATAAGATTACCAAGATCTGTTCACTATACCCTATATACCAAAAGGAAAAAAAACCATAATACTGGCAAAACTGGTTGCATACGAAGACCTTTTCATCCTAAGGTAGTTAATCTGTGAAAGCTTCAAGCAACTCCATTTAAGAGTTTGTGGGAAGTTGAACACACACACTTTCGGGAAATACGAACGGATGGACTTACTTTCGGATTTATGATGGTCATGATGTGTAGGTATGTTATTGTATTTATAGGGCTTGTTTGGTATACTGGATGCTGGTTTTTACGAAGACACTATGATAGGATATGCGTAAGTAGGGATGAACATCTCTTGCTATATCATCAAGATATTTTTAGCGTGATTTTTGTAAGCACATACTTTCGGATAGCGAGGAGTACTAGGTAGATATATGGCAAAGTAGTATTCTGTAGTGTTCAGTGAATACTTTTTATTTGAAAATGTATTTTGGACGACAGTAAAACATGTTTTGGTTATCTGCTTGGTTTTGGTGTCCTTGAGTAATACCGGTAGTTTGCAAATATGTGCGTAGTTCTTGTCTTTTATTATAAAGAAGTAGTGTCGTGTGCCTTCTAGAACACCGTATGTGAATGATTTTTCTCTTCTGCATTGAATGAACTACATCTCATTCTTAATCCAGAAGTAGATTTTTCCATTCTGTAATAGTTGACGGGAGGACAGACTTGAAATACAGCTGGATAAAGGTAAAGTAAGATCATGATTAAGTTACCTGGATTTCAGAGATTAATACTTCGTCTCCTCACTGAGTTTCTCTGACCGTGTGTCCTGTCTGTTAAACTTCTTTGTGTGTGTGATAGTGAGTGTCAACATTAATTCTGACCTAATGTTTGTAACACTTACATGTCGCTGTGAACAATATCTTGGTCTGAAAACGTGCATAATCGATACTTGCTTAAAGAATATTCATAAAGATTCATAAATATTACATATCCTGTATAGCAAACCGTTTTTATCTCTTTTTCAGTGCATTACACTGCGTAGCACATACTTTTGAGTTAGGTACATTTATCAGTTAGGCTCTTCTTTATTAATACATTTACATCACTTATTTCTTATCTGTGTCTTTCCGACAAACACGGATGTCTCGTTTAAAAGGTCTTCCCGGTTCGATATTTATAATTATTTTCAATAATCAATATACACCTATACGTAAATGTATGAATTACGCCAACTTTCTAATATTTAAATGCGTTTCATTCATTGGGAAATGAAAAGAGATTCAACAAACTTCTATCAAATTCAATCAGTTTTCACAAATAGTATACAATAAAGTCCGCTCATGTTCGGGTAGGTATAATGTACTTGTAAATGCGGGATAACAATTTGAAGTTTGAAGCGATGTTTACCTGTTGCAAAGGATGTAATTACATGCATTTTAAGTATCCTGTATTGTGTTTTCAAGGAAACAGAAACTTTCAAAACTAAAGTAGATTAAATAGATTTGTTAGATTCAGCTGACATTGTTAAACTTAACAGTTATGGCTGACAAAAGAGAATATATAGTTATAAAGGCAAAGTTATGTGAGGCTGCAAGTCGGTTTGAAGAAATGGTTGACGAAATCAGAGAACTTGTAACTGTTCTACCGAAAAACCAAAATCTTACCGAGGAGGAGAGAAACTTGCTAGCTGTAGCTTTTAAAAACGAAGTAGGTATCCGTCGCAAGGCATTGAAAACATTACACAAGATTAATGCAGCAGCCAGAATGATGAATCCTTGGAAAACAAAGGTGTTGAATGATTACAAGGACATGATATCTAGAGAACTAGAGGACTTGTGTCATGATATAATATTGATGATAGATTCAAAATTGTTACTGGATGTTAATGAACCTTCAGCGGATATATTCTATCACAAACTAAAGGGAGATTACTACCGATATTTAGCAGAAGTGGAAGAAAACACAAATACAGCTGCAGAATACATAGATAAGGCAAAGGGATGCTACGAAGGTATATTTACAATGTCGAACAGAGCTATATAATCATTAAGTATTGTCTGGTTCAAACGAAATGTGATTATTTTTAAAAATAAACTACATCATGTTGTCAATTTGCATTACATTTGAATATTAATTTCCTGATGTAATAAGCATTTATTACTTTAATTTGTCCTTATTCAAAGATTTTAGTTTGAAATTCATGATTATACTGAATTACTACTATCATGAGTAATAAATACAACTGACGTAATTAGACTTGAACAAAAGTAATTTAAAAATTAACAAGTTGAACACCATATACGCAGTCCTATAAAATCCACGTTAAATAGTGGTAAATATGGTTTATAAGAAATTCAAAATTCGCTTTTATTACATTCGTTGCAGGGGCGACGGAGTATTCAGTGAAGGATTTAGCTGCAACACACCCCCTGCGTATTGGACTGGCTATGAACTATTCTGTGTTTATACAAGAAATGCTTAAAGATACCAACAAGGCACACAGCCACGCTAAACGTTTTTATGACGACGCCTTAGATGAAATGGAGCAGGTCCGTCATGTAGATGAAGGACGTTATAACGAATGTGCATACCTACTTAAGCTAATGCATGTGAATATTAGAATGTGGTCGCAACAGTTAGGTCAGACTCAGTCGAATTATTCAATGAAATATTAAAAGGATGAAGAAAATTCAATTCAAGTAGGATTGTTGATACTATACATGATTAAAATATTGCGTCTAAAAGGGGGTTGTACTTTTTAGTAATTACTATCTGTTGATGTTCTTTCTCAGAAAGCTGGAGTAAGAGTCAGATCATTTATGTAGTAGTGTCAAATACACAGCACTTGATGTTTCCCTATCTCAACATTGGTTATCAAATTGAAATTCACAATTTTGAAGTTATTCCTTACAACGATATTTCATTTTGCTGTCGTTATCTTTGAAATTAACATTTCACATTTTCATCATTTACTAGTATTTTGTATATTTATACCAAGTACCTGCCGAGATAATGAAATAAATTTAGCATACTGAACTTCCTTTGTCAGCAAGTTTGTCGTTCACTACCATCAGATAATGTACTAACTGTAATCTAAAATTAGCCGCTCATCCCGGAGGTTGTGGGATCGAACGACCTCATATGACACCAGTACTGGTTTTTCCAGGAAGCGGACTCGAGAGTGCCACGATAAGCTAAAAGCTCAAAGCTTTCTTCACAATCGTGCTAAAATAAATTAGTATAAACTATGAGAGGAGATTACAAGTGTTTTTAAGTCAGCGACTTTAACCACTCGACCACAGAGACGGACTAAGGACCGTGGTCTAGCATGTTTAATGGCTGCCTTTCTGTGTCGCTAATCCATGCATGGACTTTGTTCATGAAAAAAACCTAGCTTATTTTGTTTAAAAATATAATGTGAAACAGGCCTCATGAAATCCCAGTAATAAAATTACCGAAGTTTGGTCTAGATCTTGACATGTATAAGGCCGTTTACAATTAATGTCAGGGCATTACTAGTTGTCTATGTGGAAATTGTCGTTCTCCTGCTTGTTCCGAGTACTGCTGGGAACCTGATCTTCATTAGCGACCGCTTGAATCAATTACAGGACAGTCCTTATGGCAATGTAGTACTACTAGTATTCACGTCTCACGTCAGCAGACATTTTCTCTATACATGCCTAGACGCATTTAATACATCATGGACAATAGACATTTCTGTAATGCTAGTAAAATGTTCTTGCTGTTTTAATTATTCAGTGAATCCTTTTGATTTGAGAATACATTTTTGGACAGTAAGGAAAATATTTCGTTGTATGCTGCTTGTTCTAAATGTTGGTTGCAAAAGAGGAACTTGTTGTTAGTCATAGATCTAGTTAATATATGCGAAGTTCTTGCCGTTCCATTGAGTACTTTGGACATTGAACGAGTCATCTTCATCACCACAGACTTAAATAAACTTACTCTACATAGTTCCGTATTGAGTGAAACACAATTAATCCTTAACCTGGCATACAAGACATGTCGATGGCGGTCACTCATATAGTAGACGAGGCGACTTTTTCACGGATGTGATGGATTAATCTGGAACTTAAAATGCTTAGTGATCGTGTATTTCTGATATCATTATGTATAATATTCCATTCTGTGATAGTTGACGGGAGGAAACACTTCAGATACAGCTGGCAGTTGCAATGTAAAGTCCGTGAGTTGTTTGCATTTTGCAAATTGTACGAAATGCACGGACCTATAAAAAAAAATATACAGTGTGTATATAGGTCCGTGAGAGATGTCTCACCAATGTTAAAGGAATAAGATATGCACTTAGCATTTTGTACAAAAAGTAAGTTTATGATTGAGCCTCCTAGATTTCAGAGAATCACGTTTCGTCACCTCACTGAGTTTGTCTTGTTTGTCCGACTGTCTGTCTGTCCTGTCTTTAAACTTCTTTGTGTGTATGATTGATTGTTAACTTTTATTCTGACCGAATGTTTCTAACTGAACTTACACTTTCGCTGTGAACAATATCTTGGTGCATACTTGCTGAAATAAAAATACATATTCAGAAGAGTCTTACAGTGCCATTACAGCAATAGGCCTAGCCTTTACACTAATCAATTATATACCTGGAATAAACATGCACACTCGCTGTTGCATTTCGTATTGTTTGTTTAATTACAACTGCATAAAATATATACAATTCTAATGGTGATGCTTTAATAGGTTGTTTCACTTTAAAAGTTGTGATCGTCAGAATGTTGTTGAAGTATAATATTCCAGCTTAAGCATGATGTCGTTGATCATAGGAGACGCCTTCACAAACTTTCATTTTATGGGATCAGGTTTTAGGACCTCTTCTATTTCTCCTCTTTATGAACGACCTCCCCTACAGTGTCTGTTCTAACGGGTCATACCGCTTACGAGGACGGTGGACCCAAAAAACACATATACAACGTGTCTGTTCTAATGTCCGACTATTTGCTGATGACTGCATCATCTACCGAGAAATACACTCAGCAATAGACACTCAGATCCTTCAAGACGACCCTAACAACCTGGAAGGGTGGGAGAAGAAGTGGAAGATTTCTTTCAATATGGACAAGTGTCATATTATGCATGTTTCGAAATCTCGGCAAACCAACATGTCAAAGTACACTCTTCACAATCAGCCACTATCACCTGTACAACAAGCTACATATCTTGGTATTGAACTATCTTCAAACCTCTCATGCACACATCATATAAATAAAATTACCAGCAAAGCTAGCCTAAACCTTTGATTCCTAAAGCGAAACTTCCACTCAGCAAAACCAGAAACCAAAACAGCAACATACAAATCCATCGTCAGACCAACCCTAGCATACAGTTCATCAGTTTGGGACCCTTACCATGAGAATGATATTCAGAAACTTAACAACGCTCAAAGAAGAGCTGCACGCTTTTTAACCAACAACTACTTGAAGGCTCCTGGAACAGTAACAGACAGCCTTAACCTGCTACAGTGGGAATCCCTAGAGAGAAGAAAACAGAACAGCCGTTCTATTTTAAGGTCCGTCGTCCTCATTTGAGGTATATGGGTGTTGAGACCTTTTTACAAGATGCCATATACTCGCTTCATTACATCCGCTTATTTTCAAAATTTTTAATCGAAGACTTCGCTGTTCATATTATAACTACATTCAATAATCAATATACCGCTATACGTATGTAAAACTTACACCAACTTTTCAATATATAAATGTCAACAAACTACCAACAATTTCAATCTTTTCTCACAAGTGGTGTACAATAAAGTCAGCTCATGTATAGTTAGGTATAATGTGCTTTTCAATACTGGATAATACATGTAAAAACAAAAATTGAATAAAATGGTGTTTAACTGTTACAAAGGAGGCAATCAAGAGCATTTTAGGTAACCTGTATCGTGTTTGCCAGAAGTAACTCGAAACTGACAGAATTAAAGATTCTTGTTAGGTTCAGCGGATATGTTTGAATGTGACTTCAAACATTTATGGCTGCCAAAAGAGAGTATTTAGATATTAAGGCAAAGTAAAGCGAGGCTACAAGTAGGTATGGTTCAATGGTTGACAACATCTGAGAACTTGTAACTGTTCTACCGATAAAACAAAACCTTAAGCCTACCGAGGAGAGAAACGTGCTAGCTGTAGCTTTTAAAAACGAAGTAGGTATCCGCCGCAAGGCATGAAGAAAATACAATCCAAGTAGGAGTGTTGCTACTACATATAAAAAACATTGGGTCTCAGAGGGGTTGTACTTTTTTGGTAATAAATATTTGTTGCCGTTCTTTCTCTGGAAAGCTGGAGTAGGCGTCAGAACAGTTGTGTAGTAATGTCAAATAGACATGTATGCTTTCTGATGACGTTTCCTGCGATTTCAAGCATTTCATGGAAACAAACTCAACAGAAACAGAGTCTTGAACAAAAATGAACAGACACATAATGACATTGTATCAATGTAATATCACGTTATAATTTCACCACCGAGTGGGCACCAAAGTGATATTTTCAAAATTTTCCTCTATATACATGTACAAAATGCTCCCAAATCTAGCATACTGAAATTCCAAATTGGTTTATTCGTTGAGTAAGTTTCAGTAAGACTGTCTTTTATCAGCAAGTTTATCGTTAACTGCCATCAGATAATGCACTAACTGTAACAAGACGATCACCATGTACTCAATCATATAACATTCATACTGAATAGTCGTAAATAGGCCAGAAGCCTTAACAACCATTCAGCCAAGGATCAGAAAGAAGAAGGTCAAGAACTACCGATAATATTTCACTTTTATTTTTCATTTATCAATCTTAGATTTGTTTCTCATAATCACATGTACACACAATTTCAAATATTTCTCATTTTAACGAAGTCATCTATACAAAATAAATATTGACAGGCTTATACTTCTGTACAGCTTCTGTATCTAAAATGCAACAAGGGCATAATTCTACAAGAGTGTTTCCTATTACAATGTACAAGGAAACTCTATTTTCACTAAGTTTGCTAAGCAACAGTAAATCTACAAACTCTTAAAAATCAGTTGCCCTTTTGATTTGTTATAAATCTGCATTAACTCATTTGAACAAGCAAAACATGTGCACTACAGCCCTTAGTTTCTGAGCAAAACATAGGACATGGCTTCCAAATGGTTCTAAGCCAAACAAGAGAACTATACAAATGATGCTTAGTCGCTCACCAGATATCTATATGCTGAACTTTTGTACCCTTTACCCTGTACCTAAATCAAGACTTTCTCTGATTTGACAGCTAACTTTAGAAATTAATGTAACAGTTTTTGTAAATACTTACAGTAGTCGGAACGTAACAGTTGTCACACGGAGTGCACGATACACGCACGATGTACGCACGATACACGCACGTTAGACGCACGTTGCACGTTCGGTAAATACACGATGAGCGATTCAGAACGATACACGATATACACGATGTACGAAGCGCACGCTACACGATAAACGGATTATACACGTTATACGATCACTTTGAGATTTCACATTTTATCTAGACTTAGACCTTTTAATCAGACCGAAAGAATAAGATCAATTAGAAGTTTCATACCTTAACAATAAAAAATGACATCGATAAGTGTCAAAGATCCACAGTTTTCATATCACAGTATGTGTCAAATTTGAACACCTGTCGGAGTGACTTTGGCAGGAAATTGATCCCGATGTGCGAGAAAACGGGCGTAATTAATGTTAATTGCCATCTACACTTTTCGTTAAATAAATTATACATTAAAGACACTTTTTAGGACCGTGTTCAAGTATAATAATTTTATACTGGAACCTTGAATTGATATGTTGATGGGTGTCAAGTGGGTGGGGTAAATTGACATTGAAGAAACTGAAAGCTTGAAATGGCGTTTTCGAATAAATCAAGCATTTGGAACGGGGTTTTTAATGTTATTTTGTAGTATTTATAGTTGTGATGATTATACAGCCCCTAATTTTGTCCAATGTTTTAATAGAAAAAAGTTTTGAACAATATTTAGGTTTTTTCCGGTAGCCCGAAAGTGAAAAATGTCCCTCTAGAAATCTAAGATTATTCTTAGAGGAGAGAAGATAATTAAAGCGCAATGCAGTATTTATGTACTGTGGACTATGGTGATTAATTCTATGTAAAGTTTTATATCATGTTACTTTATATTGTGTTTTAGTGGGCCTATTCTATAGGTGGGGTATATAAAAAACACATAGAACAAATGAACCTGTAGGAAACAGTGATATTTTCTAGAGTGAAGAGGGTTATTAAAGTTAATCTTTATTTCAATGTAGTTTAATTCTTGGCACGCAGTTTCATATACTTTATTCCACTGCTACCATTCTTTTAGATTCAGAACCCCTGTTGAGGTGGTTTGAGTAATACTTTATTGGGGTAGTAATAAATTTAAAGTAAAATTAAACAGACTGTTATGTATTATAAATTTTCTCACCCATTTTGGGATAAAATTTATCAAACTTTCTAGGAAATGAACCAAAAAACAGATTAAAAATCATTTGCAAAATTATTTTGGACCCTCTGTAGAATAATGGAATGGTCCAATTGCATGACACAACTCTGCATCCAGTGGTGGATAGCAGATTCAATTAGAACCCTGGAGAAGACACATCTCACAGCCTAGATTATACAGTCTCACAATGCCATATATGGTGTTAACATATACATGTATGTACATGAAACATATAATCTTATATGGAATTATATGTTTATTTGATATACTGATGATGAAGAAGATACAATGAACTTCAATGGATGGTTAATTACTGGGCAGAAAAATGATGTACATTCCAATATCTAATTTATCTGATGGCATTTTTTTACATAAGTAGTTTCATCAGTATAAAGGCTATGAGATAATAGCATTTAGATTTTGTTTGCATATCCTATGTACATAAGTCTGATGATATTATGAGGTGGTAACACATGTACATATACCGTCTCCCTTGGTCTAGTGGTTTAGGCATCCGCCTTTGGAGTGGGAGGTCGAAGGTTCGAGCCCACCAGGGGTCCGTTCTGATATAGCTGGTTGGTGAGCCGCCAGCTAGTTAAATAATGGTTACCGTATGCCTACCTGCCTGGTGCCTGGCATTAAATGGTAGGATTCGGGAGGTACATGTGCTCAAAAAGTCTCTCATAAGTCAGAAATGGCTGGCCCTTTAAATAGGGGTGACACTATAATAAAAAAGCAAATAGAGCTCAGCAATGATGGTACTCATGTTTTGTTTTAGTTATTTTGGAATTTAGATATGTAGAAAGAACTTAAAAGATCTATATTTGTTCAAATTGATGTAAGCTAGGCATTTTAAGGAAACTATCAGAGATGAGGAACAAATTTAATAAACCGGACAGAGTTCAAGCACCACCTCTGCCACACTTACAGGAAAAAAGGCCCTTTGAAAGATTTCTAAAATGGTTTCAATTTATGAAACTAACCAGAGGAGATCAGTGTCAGAAGTACTATATGACTACATAACTATACAACGGGTCTACTGAGACCAGAGTAAATTGTGACTTAGTAATAGATGTGATTTTCATATTATTTTCTTTATTAAGCTATTAAGATTACAAACTACACACAATTAATATAGAGGTTTTCAAAAATAAAACTACAAAAAAATAGGTGTTAGCCGGTATCACTGCTTTACGGGAAGTCCACACAAGCACAATTTTGCCATCTTAGCCTTAAAAGAAATCTTATTTTTTAAAATGTTTTATTCATTTTATACAACATGATTATGGTACTCTTTTAGTGATATTATACTATTGTATACTTAAATATTGAGCTCTTTGCAGAACTTACTACTTAATTTAATTAGGATCTTCAGTAAAAGAACTACTTGTAATACTAAAATACAATTATTAATCAAGTGTGAGGGTTCCACAAGACTGATATATATTACAAATCTAATAAAACCTATTTCAAGGTATACAACTTGATTAAAATCAATTTTTTCTATGTGCCTCCTTCTGAAGTAAGAGAGTAAGAGTCTGTTATAGTTAAACTGGTAAGAAAGATGCAGGTGATCAGATGTAGCATCTGTATGGCCAGTGGCCAGTCCAAACCTGCAAGGATCTACTTACTGATCATGATAAAAGGGTTGATGTTTCATTCAATTGGAGGTAGTACAAGTAGGTTTGTAAGTAGAAACCGGCTTACATTTATCCTGAACCCGCCCCCCTACCCCCTCCGTCCCCAACATATTACAGATAATAGCCAGTGAAATTTTGTTTAATTATAATATTATATGGTGCCATACAGACAGTGCAAACTACCATACAGTATTAAATTATATATAAAATATAAATTACAGTTACAGTATTTTATAACTGAAACAGGCATGTAACAGGTACAGTGGTTGGGCAACCCCTACCAACATGTCACCCGTCACTCCCTGCTAATTTCTGTTATGTGCAGACTATGATTTGCTAAATAATAACAAGATTGAATTTTTATGTTTTGGGTTGCCAATTTAAATCAACACCCACTAACCAGTGAAACAGCATGTTTACTACTACAATTAAAATACTAAGAACTTACTGAATATAAAAAATTGCATTTATACAAAAATTGTTTAGGATTTTGACTAGTGACCTACAGGATGGGGTCTGATAGCAACTGGAGTAAATTAGATAACTAATTTTATCAGTCATTTGACAGTCTACTATGTTATTCTCCAACAACCTTTATACACATTAACTTAGGGCTTTTCTTAGACTGAGAATAATTATTAATAGTGAAACCATGCAAGTCCAAGCTTATCCATTTCTGGCTTGAATTTTAGTCTCTGTGTGGTGAAAGCTATGCAGTCAAATAGCCAGTGAGGGGTGTTACATTTTACAATGCACTAGATGCAAACCTGGTCAACCCAAAGTATGTACCAACCCATGCTGGTTGGTAGTAAGTTTGCGCCCAGTCTAAGACGTGTGATTGATTTGTCCATTTTGTAATTTGTCAAGTATCCCATAGGACGGCCAGGTCGCACTGTTTTGCGGCAAAATGTGTTTGTTTTAAGTTTCAATTCTCTACACCATCCATCCAGGATAGTGGTTCGAATCCCGGCATATATTTCTGTGGGTGAGTATGGTATGTCCTGGATCATGGCCCCTAAACCAGGCCCCTTTTGTCTGCATCATCTGCTCTCATTACCAGATATTATCATAAACCTACATGAGCTGGGCACTATAACATGGTAACTGGTAAGCCTGTTTTTAGGCATTGATAAAATTTATGAATAATAATAATGTATTCAATAACTCTTGTCTAGAATGACTGTTTTTTTATTTCATTGAGAACAGAGATGATAGTGAATCTGAAAATATATACAATATAGCAAGTTTTTTAGGTTGATGATGTAAAAGACAGCTCAATGCAGTGTCTATTGTTATCATTTCTGGTATAAATGCAGGAACAGGTTATAGAGTATTCCTGATAAATGGAACAATAATTTGTCAATCTTCCTATGATGGCAACATACATGTTTAGATGGATTACAACAGCTGAAGCTAATATACCAGAGCCTGGTTTTTTAGACCCATCTGTGTATATATGTAGATGTCCAGAATAAAAATATCTGATCTATCATTTGAGTTTCTAACTTTGCGAGATGCGGTATGTCAGATTTGATCATTTTGTTTTCATAGGGCACTTGTAGGAGGATCTTACAAAATAGCCGTGCCTTATGATCTCACTGACCAAAACCTTGACTTTCGCTCAATATTTGAGAATCTATTCCTGGCGCCCCAGTCTAAGGGGCGAACCCCAGCCTCAAGTTCAAACAGGTAGGCAGGAGTAGAGGACAACGCACAAAGGGCCAGCTGGAGGCCTTAATTACTTTTGGACGAGTGTACTTCAAAATCCCCTTGGTCATAATCCCCTTGGTCCAAAAATGGCATAGTAGTCATAATCCCCTTAATGAATTTTACAAGTGGAAAAGCATATATTGAATAAAAAAAATTACTAAATGTTTTATTTGTCTCTAGTTTAACTTTACTATAGCGAATGATTGAAAAAAATTAAAATTATTGAAATTAAAATGTAAAATCCATCAAGGGGATTATGACTACTATGCCATTTTTGGACCAAGGGGATTATGACCAAGGGGATTTTGAGTGTCTCCCCTTTTGGACAATATTCAGACCCTGTTTTGAATGACAATGAGGCATTTGATGAGACTCAAACTAATTATTCAGTCAAAGACAATACCTAATTACCTTTCTCTTTATGTCAGCTAACGGATATATTATTCCAATCAGGCAGTATAGGGGACATTTTGGTCATATGGGGGGACGTTTTGGTCTGGGGACGTTTTGTTTTGGGGACGTTTTGGATTGCTTCGGACTTTAAATATTTTTGTAAAAGTGTAGTTGATTCGGCGTATTATTTGCATATAGCCAATAAAACACTTGTTAACTTCATACCTACGATATGTTGCTTCGATACAGGCGTACCTTGTCTGCTGCACTTTAAGGAATGCATTGACAACAGCAGTTTAGATAAAAAAGATGTCCTTTCCGTTGCAAAAATAGACCTAAATTTCGGATATGAGGTGAAAATGTCTTGGACCTGTCCCGGAAGTCTTTCTCGCTGCAACTACACCAAATAATATAAACCAAATCAGCACTTTTTGGGGGGAGATGTGCACGCTAAGTAAAACGATTAACTACTGAAATACACCAAACATGTCACTATACAGTTATGGTTTCTGGCAAGCGAATCGTCGGATCGTGTATAGTAAATGGTGCAGCCAACAAGATGAATGATACGATATGATACACCAGATATCGATTGACAAAATACACGATGAGTGCACGCACGTTATACGTACGTTGTCAAGACGTTCTCGTTTGACAGCGATATACTTAAAATTTTGACAACTGTTACGTTCCGACTACTGTACAGTTTTTTAAATTTATTTACAAAGTTTCATTTTAAGTCGAGTCTAACACAGCCTTGCATGAATGTTTTATCAGGCTGAAATAAGAAACCTGGAGTTCATTTAAATACAGTGGTATGTTATAGAATCAAACAAAAATATGGGTGCTTTGAAAGCAAGTATTTAAATTTAGAATTGCTTATTATTTTCGTCATCAGGGGTTTGCAAGTCAATCTGAAGAAACCAGAAAATTACCACATGTCATGGTATATAAAATATGACATCCACCAAGATAACAGACAAAAGTGGTCACATTACATCAATGGTAAAGACTAGCTAAATGTCAACATTTACATAGCCATTGTATGTATTTGTATTTATTTATATAGCTACTTCACTTTGGCAATTACTCAGCCATCTCTATTGGTCATGGAATAAAACTTGGAAAACATACACTCATTGCCATAATAAATACATTAGTAAACTATTGCTAAAATTCAAATCATCCAGAACGGATTTGCTTTTCAAGCAAGGGGCTGCCATCATACTTCTATACATACATGTTTATAATCTCTCCAAAATATTACAATTGCCATATTAATGCGTTGAACAGAGATTGAGATTCAAGAATTTTACCTTTTAACAACTTTCAAATAAACCAAATGAACAAACACATATGCCAGTTGTAAAAAGCATAAGCTTGCATCAAAATAACAAAAAAACAAGACCAACCTTAACTGTTTCTTAACAAATCATACCTTCAAAAATAGCATTCACCATAATAGTAACAAAAACAAAGAAGAACGAAGAAGTAAACTTAAAGTATGCTATTTACCTTCTTTTATTGTGATAGTTCTACTACCTAATGTGCAATGCCTGACACAAAAGAATCAAGATATAAAAAACTTTCACAGAAGTTTAAGCAAAATAAAAACAGAAAAAGTTTCAACAGAAACATACAAATGAATGTATTTATAAAAGTTTTAAACCCATGGTTACCATGGTGATTGATTGACTGGCATTTAATCAACACTATCTCAATTATGTGACAAAGTGATGTCTCACACTAATGTAAAACTGGTTCTCATAATCTTAATGTATACTATTTGGACAGACTCAGAATTTAAGTAGTCGTGAAAGCTACTTTCACCAGTAAAAACATCATATATTTTTCAAGTACTCTATATACACATTTTACTCTCTGTTCACCTCGGCAACATAGCACTTTATCATGTACACAATGAACTTACATCTGACTAGAAGAATATCAAATGTTTATGCTGTACAAAATATTTTGAAAAACTATGAAAAAACTTTATTCTAAAATACTGATCTATGAATAAAAGATGATAGAGAGGCAACCATTTATAAACTGCTGAATTTTATCCATAGTCCTGTATAAGCGGTAAAGTAAGACAATTCCTTGATCTGAATTGAAAAATCTCCTTTGCACTAATATTTGATTTCAGAAAAACATTAATTGAGCAATGTTAACCTGTACTTCTCATTTCTGAGCAACATATTCCTGAGCTCCTGCATTTGACGCATGTTAATATATGCTCCAACATTTCCTACAAATGTTAACATATGATTTTGTATTTCTTGTGTTAACCTGTGCTCCTGCATTTCTGCCCCATGTTAACCTGTGCTCCTCGGAGTTTGTGGCATACAAAGTGAGAAAGTATTGAACTATCTGTCTCCACTATCATTTCATCACCACTGGGTCCGGGGGTTATTTGTATGATTACTGACCCCGGTATTAATCAAGGCTAAGACTCATGATAATTGGTCTAATACTCAGTGACCAAAACTACAATCAGGCAACAATAGTTAGAAACAAAGCCAGTACACATAATAATATGTCTTAATTGCTGTATTGGTATGTGTTACTTGAATACGCACTATACATAGGCACACATATAAAAAACATCCAGCAGTTAAATAAACAGTTGCCAGAAAAATGAAGTATGTACAAAACTGCTGAGAAGTGTTATTGCACTAATAGTCCAGAAAAAATGTATACAACTAAAAATCATTATGGCACATCAATAAAATACTGCACAGCTATAAAACCAGTGAGTAGAATATCCCATCTAAAGTCTGTAAACTGGGAAATAAAATGCTTCCCATACAAATGAACTGTATAAAATATCATCATGTCAGTTTTTCAATTATTTCTATTACTAGTCTACTGTAATGCTATCAGTCAGTCTTTGCATAAAGCCGTCACTACCCACAGAAAATATCCAGGAATTATTGGAAAAAATTTGAAGAGAATTATATCTGAGTGGTTTACCCAACTTTGGGATAAGTTGGGAGAGTTGCAATAAAGGATGCCAAATTTTCTGAGCGAGGTAAACTCTTCAAGTAATAATTTAATCTATACCACACTGGAACATTTAAAATGCATAATCTGACAGATACCTGTATATGTAATCTCTATATGACAGCACAAAAACCTACAATCACTTTTTCA
Source organism: Saxidomus purpurata (assembly GCA_022818135.1). Classification (NCBI taxonomy): domain Eukaryota; kingdom Metazoa; phylum Mollusca; class Bivalvia; order Venerida; family Veneridae; genus Saxidomus; species Saxidomus purpurata. Next base: position 11,059,812 of record JAFMSR010000013.1, on the reverse strand, counting down.
CAATTGGTATTTTTTGCAGTAATACTTTTGATTAAAAACGTCAACCAACTAAACATGAATCAGATGGAAGAGTAGATGGAAAAAACATGATCAAAAATGATGTTTTTGAGCTGACTTTGCTAACTGAAATTGTCAAAAAAGTCACAAAGTAAATGTTAACATATTTCAATACTGACGTTTTGATTATCTTTTGACAGGTGGGTTATCTACTTCATGTATATAATGAGAGTGTATTGTACTACATGTATATGATGTGTTATGTTGTTTTTTGTTGAAGATTTCAATTTCTCTGTCGGTGATACTGTGCAAACTACTGCAGATTACCTTTGACCTTGCGAATATTCTGTGGTGGTAAACCTATTGTAAACCTGCTTTCAGTTCATTAAATACTGTTCAATACGACACCAAACCTGCCTTATATCTATTGTCAGGGCAAAATCACTTCTTCGTATCAACTCTGGGCAAAAACATGCTTAAAAACTCAATTTTACCCTTTGTAAGCCAACATAAGTGATAGGGTGCTTTCAATGGGTAAATTTTTCAACATATTTGTTATAATAAAAATGCCATTTTGTCCTGTAATCTTGATATGAAAAAATAGAAGAAAAGCTAAGCCCCTGTCAAGCGGAAGTTTGGTAAAATTATGGAAAGAAGCTTCCAACAAGAACGTTGCATTTATTAGGGACATTATATAAACCCATTTTGCTGCGGGGTAAGAAAACCTGCACCTTATCTCATTTACATCATGTACAATTGGATTTTTCAAGTCTTATGATTGTGCCTTAAAAATTAAGATATTCATGAAGAAAACTTCTTGCTAAATGGAATGAGTATTTAACTAACAATCACTCTGTTATGTTACATTGTCACAGAGATGAAATGACAGGAAATATCAGTCTGACACATTGTAAATCATTACAAAAAACACGATTGTTTATAACAAACTGTTCAAGGTTAACTTCTAGACTACACTAACTGTAATTTGTCTTCAATTTTATAAACTGATCTCACATAAAACCAGTCTATATGTATTATATACATATCAGAACCCCTCCAAGCATCAGCAACCCAATATGACAAGGGGAGTTACTCCTGGTAGCACAAAGTCAAACAACTTTTCTTTGTTATTTCCCTTTACCAATTAAGCTACCAAGTACTCAATATAATTATAGTTAAATGAAGCATTAAACGACTTACATAGAAAATATGATTTCTACTTTTTTGTGTAATAAATTCAGATAAAACTGGAGAAAGAGAATGTTCTAGACCTATGCCAGACAAAATGCCAGCAGGTAAAAGAGAAAACGTAAGTTGTTCTTAATCTCAAAGAATTCTATCAATTTTTTTTACAATAATTTATCATCCAATAAATACCTAAATGTCTGATGTAAAATACATTATTTCTCAAATGATGTTAATCTATTACTGCACTGGCATCAAGTGATCGGCAACCAGTGCAGATCATGATCAGCCTGCACATCTGTACAGTCCATCCCTGATCTTCAGTGATCAGTATCCTGTTGTACAAGAGTTGGAAAAAGGTTCAATCCTGTCGTACAAGGGTTCAATCCTGTCGTACAAGGGTTCATTCAGTACTATCACTGACTAATGGTACTGTCTAAAGTGGAAGACAGACAAGCCTACTTTTAATATTTAGCAAGGTAAGAGTTTCTTTTGACTTCTTTTAAATTACATGTTCTGGTGATGAAAATATCTATGAAAGGCCGTACTTTGTATTTCAATGAAATGCCACTCTGTAGAAATTTACCCTGTCGGAGACCTTTTATTCGCTCTTCTAAACTGCTGAAGTACCATGCTATTAAACTGAATTTTCATATTTATTTAAAAAACAACAGAGTATCCCCCCTTGTACATATATAAAGAAAAACAAATTCCATACATGGTCAGATCTAATATCCTTATCATATCCATGCCTTATTAAGTCTTCTACACAATAATAGATTTGTTTCTGTATAAAGCTTACTTGTAAAGTAAGACAAAACATCTGGTTAAAGTCACTTGTGTATAATTCACCAATGTTTAGTCAAACATAATCCATTAAGCAAATATGCTTTGTCACACATACTTTAAAATAAAATCAATTAAGCTGTAACGCTTTGTCACGGTGACCTCCAACATAATCTATTAAGCCAACAGGCATTGTCACACTTACTTTCAAACATAAGGAGTTGAGCTAACAGGCTCACATGGTTTTACTTAACCACGGTCACAGAAAGTCTTTTACAAATAAAATAATAGTACTTCAGCATAAAGAACAGATAAAAATGACTCTAAAAATTGTTAAAAAGTACTCTATCACAACACACAGGACTAGGAGGAGGACAACTGTGTCTCTCTGTTACGTTTTGGAGGGGGTGGTGGTGGCGCTTTCACCTTTCCTGACCTTTGACCCTCCTCACACTGACTTTCATGATCTTGACCTTCACCTGTGAAGTCCTCTAAAAGTTCAGGTGGCGGAGGGGGGAGTTCAGAAATGTCTAAAATTCCGTCACAATTGTCATATATAGGGTCTATATGCTCCTGCTCATTTGGCACATTGGAAATTTCAGCTGCACTAGTTTGAGAATTTAAAGATGTTGATAATTTAGTATTTTCACTTCTCTTTGGCGGCTGTGGCGGTGTATGTTTCTTTGACTGCTGTGACGATGACAATGGTCTATTTGAAATATCAGGTATGACTGGATTTGAACTATAATTATATGGATATGAACTGCTGTTATAGTCCAGTTGGCAAGCACTTATATTCCCATTTGTTCTTTGGTCTGTTGGTTTTGGCAATGTTTGAGGTGGAATTCTAGAGTCGTGTTGTTGAAGGGAGGTCTCTGGCTTTTGTACTTGAGAGAAATGCATATGGTGGCTTAACTCTGCCATAAATGGAAGAGGTGCATAGTTTGTATCTTCACTGTTATTTACATTATGACCTTGAGGTTCTGAGGTCACGACCTGCTGTGACCTCTGTGTGGCAACAATGTCAGGGTACTGTGCACCTTGTGTACCTGACATTACCTGGTTGCCATTGACAACAATGCTTCCCCCAGAAGGTCGTTTCTTGTGAGTTTTGACTGTAGCTGCTGGATTTCTAGGTGCTGGAGGGACCAGGGCTGGGGGGTCTGGGGCCGTGACAGGAACTATGGGTGGGGCAACAGGTTTTGGGATAGAACTACGATGGCCAGATAACCTAGGAGACAGGCATCCGATAGCACTTGTGGGTACTGGTGATGCTTGCTGGGGCTGGGGAGTTGCTGGGGCCGAATGTGACCCCGTTGTCACTTGAGATTGGGTCAAGTCCACCCTTGGATGCTGATTTGGATATTTGGGGGCTGATTGTGTAACTGCTGGAGTGCTAGGATTAGACTGGGGTCGGTTTTGACTCTGTTGTGGAACAGGGGGTGAGGGACCAACAGCTCTTGGAGGAATTGGAGATAAAACAGGACCCTGATATTCCATTTCTCTTGGGATTTCTTCTACAGATTCAAGACTTGACTTTGATGTGTTTCTTTTATGTCCCATTTCAACTGAGCCAGTGGATGACCCTGAATGTGGCCTTACTTTTTTAATACTAGCAGGCTTTTGTGCTGTCGGTGGCCCCTGTTTCCCAAGCTGACCTGGACCCTTCTGGTAATTGTTTTCTTCCATTTTCGCCCATGGTGACTGATTTAGATCACTATACAGATTGTCTCCACCAGGGACACTAGTTGTTGGGCTTGTTATATAACCCTGATATGAATCTGAGGAGTCCACTGAAGAAATGGAAGAACCCCTTGAATGTGTTTTGGTCCCTTTATGTGGTGGAGGGGACATAATACCTTTTGAACTCTTAAACTGAAACTGAGCTGATGTAATTGGTGAAGATGGAGACATAGGGAGCTGATCATAGGGGACTGTCTGAGACATTGACCTGTAGGCTTTAACATGACCCTCTGACCTATCAGGGTACATGTCGCCACATAGCGGTGCACTTTTCCTTCGCTCAGCTACATCCTTCTGAACGGGACTGGTGATATTTGGTCTCCATTCTTCAGTCGAGCTGTCCATGGAGCCAATGCTACCCCCGTCTAATGAAGTTTGCACCATTTCCGATAAATGTTTTGTAGTTCCGGTGGTAACCGGAAGTTTAGCACGTAATTTACTACTTCTGTGAGACATTACACCACATCTGCCTTCACCGCTCGATGTAGAATCTTCACTAGAATCCGTGGAAGCACTAGTTATTGAATCACGATGACGTACCGGCAACACCTCTTCACCGGAATCATTAATCACACTATGTGTATTACTAAATGACACCCTTTTAACAGGAGCTTTCTCAATCCTTATTGGTTCGCTAATTTGCGCACTTGTTAACGATGTCTTCCTTTCCAGTAATTTATCAGTTTTATCAATTTCTAAACACAGAACATCGTCACTACTACATCCATCAGTAGAATCGCGTACTAACATACAGTTTTTTACGTTAACTATAGAATGCCTAGAGCCAGGTTCTGGCATTGACATTCGACTGTCAGTCAGATCTCCCTGCTGGTTTAGCCCGGCGAGAGCCTCGGCAGCGTCCTGTTGATCTGACACACTTGTACGTAGATCACGAGTATCCCATGTTAAAATCTCTCGGTGTAAATTCTGATAATTGCTCAACAGTTGCTTCCCAAACTGAAACGAGTAAAAAAATATTTCCAGTCACATCTTACATTATAATAGATTAATGAAAAAGTGTTAACTTTTCAAACTGTAATAACAAAATATGTACTTCACTTTGTTAACTAAAGTTTTCCAACAAAAAAAACCCAACAAACTATCGATACCTGAAACAGTTAAAACATATGTATACTAAACATAAAGCAAAGAACACTTTACAATAATTACTGCATATCCTTAACCTTTGGTGTTTGTATCTTTACTTAAACAGCTAGAAAAAGTCAATGGTAAGGCAATGTTCAACAGTAAAAGCACTTGTACGGATATACATGCATAGACAACACAGCTTCTTCCTTGTTGATAGGTCTCAACAATTGTATCAACAGACAGTGCACTTCCAGTTTATAATCTGCCAAGTTTAGCAATAACAAACAAACAGTGAAAAGGAAGAAAAAGAAAAGTGTTTTTATTATGGTTCTAAACAAAGCTACTGTATAAGTGGTTATGTTTGCTGGTCAAAAACTTTGAAAAATTGAAAATTTCCGACTTTTCGCTGGCAGAAATGTTCACGAATCCCAAAATATGAATGTGTGTAGTATTTACATGTTGTGAAAATCGCATAAGCGTTGTCATGGAGCTGATCAATAACGGGGCCCGTTTATAATAAGTACAAAGATTTGGTCAAATAATGTAAGCTGTAACCATGCAGTAATTATGAGATGATTATTTTATTGTATGCTGAACACCTTGTACAAGCAAGCTTTAATTAGGCAGGCATTTAACAGTTAGTTATTTTTGCGAAAATTCGCAAACATTTCCACGTCGCAAACTTAACCACTTATGCAGTATAACTAGAGCTATCACTGGAAATGATTAATATCCCTACTTATGCACTGATCACGATGATACTAGAGTACTCTATAATACTGTAAAATACTGCAGTACATGTACTCTATATTACTGTAGTACTCTATATTTCTAATTGGTACTGTACTCGAAAATATGTAGAGTTATGTAGTATTCTAAATTATTGTAATGCAGTATGATATAATTTGACGCCACCTGTATTTGGAATGCAAAATAAGTTTGATCCATGGACTCGAGTCTATGAATAGCTTCGTAAAAAATTAAAAACATAATTTTTCTACATTTGAGGCCTCCAGGACATGTACTATGATTTATACACAAACTTTAAGAAAAGATACGTATATCAGAACCATATTTGCAAACTAAACTCCTTAATACATACAATAAAATAAGACTAATAAAATGACATGAAGAAAATCACACACTGAATAGATTTTTCAAGAGTTGAAACGTAAATTAGTGCTTACAACTGTATAAATTCAATAAAACTTACCCAAGGTGTTATATTTTGTATAATTTATAATTCATGTAAGTTATATTGATAAAGAATATCATTTACCATTCTGATAAATAAGTATTAGATAGAGTACTGTTTGCGAGAATAATTATGTTATTTCGAGGGGTGTATCCCCCGAGAAATGTTGGAAATATTTAGCAAACTACTTATCTGATTTTATTATGGCACGTTGATAATGGCATTACCATCATGTACATTTTGATTGACAGCTCACAGGCCCTGAAACAGCAGTGACGTAACAATGGGTGGGATCATGTTTAAATTGTCTGGTCACTCTGATCTTTGTCAGTTCCCTTAAAAACAACGCTAAGAAGGATAGATGAACACTGCATTATGGATATTTAAGAATAATGTTTTGTTACAGATGGCTAATGAACTTGAATTAAGTCAATTAGAAGAATTAGATTCAATTCTTTTTTCACACATTCCTTTATTTGTCATCATGTTTCACAAATGAAAACTGCATGATAGGTAAACTGCCAGTGACTCGTGATTGACACCTGGCGTATGTATGTCCACATTCCATTCCTCTAAACATTTAAGTTTAAGTCAATTTTACAGAGCTACATTTTTTTTTTTTTGGCAATTGTGCTTGGTTTTTTTAAAAAAAAAAACTGAAAAGTGTTCTCTATTGCAGATAGATCATGTGCTCTATTGTAGATAGAGCACGGTCTAAGCTCCGCCCCCATACACAATGCAAATTATCACAAATACAGTACAGTGTTTTCCTATACAAATATGCATTAGCCATGATACAAAGACAATTTCGTTAACAGAAATCCATTCTCAGACTGTTGGAAAATAAACTATTAATAGAATTTTGCATTCTAATACGCATTCTATTATTATATCGGTTGCGAAGCAACACCAGTCCTGTGTCGGACATGTTTAAAATGTGACTCACATTACGGTCTTATTGCAGTCCTATAACAGAAAGCGCAGCCCAGCGGAAATGTTTTGATTTTTGTTAATAGAATAAACTGTTTATATAACTTGAAATAATTTTTATCTATTTATAGCAACAGCTGCCCTCTAAAGCAAGGATGCTACAGAGCAAGTTTCAAAAGAATATCTTTATCACTTCCAGAGATATTCATTAGGAACCACTTCTAGACGGGAAGTAACAGGATGTCACAGGTTGTGATGGATAAGCAAACAGTTTGGGTTGAGAACACACTGCACAGACATACAGACTGATCTGGGCTTCACAAACATACAGACTGATCTGGGCTTCACAGACATACAGACTGATCTGGGCTTCACAGACATACAGACTGATCTGGGCTTCACAGACATACAGACTGATCTGGGCTTCACAGACATACAGACTGACCTGGGCTTCCTACTAGTCACACTGGCCTAATGTTGATTTCTGCCCAGTGTGGCAGACATGTATTTATCACATACAGACATAAGTTAGAAATCGGCAGTTGTATATTGCTTCTGATTAGGTAAACTTTTATGTTGAACACATTGTCAATATTTTATGTAATATACTGATACAGTCACACTTGACCATGATGTGACATTAAATTACCTAAAACTTCCTGTGGTACCATAAAAGGTGTATAATTGTCATAGACAAGAAATGATGTATACTGCATACTGTATCATTATCAGCGTTTTTATTTAAGTAATGTCTTAATGACATGAATCATTAGAATGTTGACTTTTCTCCTTCAGCTAGTAGTACAAATTAACATTATATTACTGTTACATTATATTTTATCAATCTTTAGAAATATACTGCCAACCATTTTTCTAAAGTCTAATAGCAAATAAAGCAAAACATTACCTTCATTATGACAAAAATAACTTTGTTCAAGATTTAAAATCAAAACCAAGATTTTTTAATAAATCCATTTAAACAAACTAAAGAATCTTCCATCTTGGTAAATGCACATGAAAATGAAATCAATGACTAAACTCTAATCACTAATCAAGAATGATGACTCTTAAATTAAAACCACTCAAGTAGAAAGACACAAAAAAGCAATAACTTAAGCTGTTTTATACCCTACCTTGACTTGTAGTGCATTCTGACTCATTATAAATCTTTTGTATCTAAATCTGACCCATAAAAACAGCCGCTCCTTTGCCACTTGACTGGCTTAAGGGGTAACAACAAAGGGGTTCATTTACAAATCACCGTTTGCTCAATATGTCAAAATTACTATAATCTTATTTAAAAACATCCTTTGTCGCAATCTGGTAGTTTCCTTTTACATTCTTTTTTTAAAAAAAAATTATGAATGAAATAATTATGCAGATTGTACTAAAGAAATCTGCCAGATTCAATTTGATTCTTTTTCTAAAAAATAAAAAAAATTGAAAATCATTTGGCAATTTAAAAATCACTGAAATAGGTATAAGGTCCTAAGTTCACTGATGTTATCTACGGTATAATTTTGCTGAAAAATATTTGCAATTTTTTCCGTTAATTACAAAAATATGTGTATTTTTAAAGCTATATATATCCTTGTATTCAAACCTTTATGTGTATTTATAACAAAAACTGATACTTTAACCTAATTAGCACCTAATGACCATAATTTAGTTTAACTTGCTGCTATTTAAATAGACTGACTGTAACAAACATTTGTTTATTTCAACTGGCTTTGTTGTCAAACACATAGTTCAACCAGCCGGATAACAGTGGGCCACTAGTTGTATCCATATGTCATGAAATGTCATGTTTAATTCAATTGAAATTAAATCATGTGCATGATGATCTTTTGACCTCACCTTGCAAAAAGTACAATACAAAACTACCAGTGTGATAGCCTACAATCTGTGATTATCAATTTTCAAATAAAGCTGTATTTATTTAATTCATCTTTGTGGCAAATATCTGGTCTATATCTATCAAATTGAATACGTTATAAAAAAATTATTTGGTAAAAAGAAAAATGATGTGACAACAGTTTTCTGACTGTTAAAACTATTTTTTGAATTTTTCATTTTTACATAATTATATGTTTATAAAAGTTTCTATTCCTTTTTCATCATCAACAAAGCAATAGCAGACCGTTCACCTAACCAGCATTCCGAAGATATAAACATCTTTAACTCTGCCATAAACTGCAAGCTGGTTATATCTTGAATAGGGCTCAAACCTGCGACATGTTACAGTGCTGACCCAATCATTGACCTAAACAACATGCCCATAAAAGCAGATTTTCAAATAATCGGCATGATTTACTTTCAACTATAACTAATTGTTACCAGGTACTAATATTTTGTCAGGTTTAATTACCTTAAAGGTATTTAGTCATTGTTAACATTTAGTTAGTTGGAATTTAATTCACAGCACTTAAATGAAAGCATAATATTATATCTAGAGGAATGTCCGATGTCACCACTTCAAAACAGCTACTATATTATAAACAATATTTCTATCACATTTCCCTATCTTCCACCAGATAGTTATGTTTAGTTAAATGATTTTGTTAAAGTCATAATGTGTAATAAACATAATAAATAAATTATTTCCCCATTTTTCATAGTAACATAATAGTACATTTTTATAAAAGTACCTTCGTTTCTTTTGAATTTCCCATAAAATAATAATACGAAAATAAAATGTGTTGACATCCTCACCAACGTGTATAATATGCATGGGAAAATTCTGAACATGTGCAGAAACTGCAACATGCCAGATTGTTTATTATCAACAATGGTCAGCTAAAATTCTTTTCATCACAAAAAACAACAACAAAAAACAGTGTGGTACATAAATAATACAGTACTTAAGACCATATAACACAGTCAAATATCTCATCTTCAATGTTTACTGACACTTATTTGAATAATTGATTGTCCATTGAAGAGGTACTTGAGGACTTCCTCTATTCCTAGAGGATGGGCTAATAGTTTATAACTACGAAACACTTTAAGAATTTGGTTCAGGAACATGAACAAAGAGAATCATTATAAACCACTTAAAACCCTTGAAGACCTGTCACTGAAATAAACAATAAGTAGACTGAAGATGGGATTACCCGTCACCTCCCCTGATGTAGATTACACGCCACCTCCCCTGATGTAGATTACCCACCACCTCCCCTGATGTACATTACCAACCATCTCCCCTGATGTAGATTACCCACCACCTCCCCTGATGTACATTACCCACCACCTCCCCTGATGTAGATTACATGCCATCTCCCCTGATGTACATTACCCACCATCTCCCCCTGATGTAGATTACCCACCACCTCCCCTGATGTAGATTACCAACCATCTCCCCTGATATAGATTACCCACCATCTCCCCTGATGTACATTACCCACCACCTCCCCTGATGTAGATTACCCACCACCTCCCCTGATGTACATTACCCACCATCTCCCCCTGATGTAGATTACATGCCATCTCCCCTGATGTACATTACCCACCATCTCCCCTGATGTAGATTACCCACCATCTCCCCTGATGTAGATTACCCACCATCTCCCCTGATGTAGATTACCAACCATCTCCCCTGATATAGATTACCCACCATCTCCCCTGATGTACATTACCCACCACCTCCCCTGATGTAGATTACCCACCACCTCCCCTGATGTACATTACCCACCACCTCCCCTGATGTAGATTACATGCCATCTCCCCTGATGTACATTACCCACCATCTCCCCCTGATGTAGATTACCCACCACCTCCCCTGATGTAGATTACCAACCATCTCCCCTGATGTAGATTACCCACCACCTCCCCTGATGTACATTACCCACCACCTCCCCTGATGTAGATTACCCACCACCTCCCCTGATGTACATTACCCACCATCTCCCCCTGATGTAGATTACATGCCATCTCCCCTGATGTAGATTACCCACCATCTCCCCTGATGTAGATTACCCACCATCTCCCCTGATGTAGATTACCCACCATCTCCCCCTGATGTAGATTACCCACCATCTCCCCCTGATGTAGATTACCCACCATCTCCCCTGATGTAGATTACCCACCATCTCCCCCTGATGTAGATTACCCACCATCTCCCCCTGATGTAGATTACATGCCATCTCCCCTGATGTAGATTACCCACCATCTCCCCTGATGTAGATTACCCACCATCTCCCCCTGATGTAGATTACCCACCATCTCCCCCTGATGTAGATTACATGCCATCTCCCCTGATGTAGATTACACGCCATCTCCCCTGATGTAGATTACCCACCATCTCCCCTGATGTAGATTACCCACCACCTCCCCTGATGTACATTACCCACCATCTCCCCCTGATGTAGATTACATGCCATCTCCCCTGATGTAGATTACCCACCATCTCCCCTGATGTAGATTACCCACCACCTCCCCTGATGTACATTACCCACCATCTCCCCCTGATGTAGATTACCCACCATCTCCCCTGATGTAGATTGCCATGCCACCTCCCCGATGCGGATTACCAACCATCTCCCCTGATGTAGATTACCCACCACCTCCCCTGATGTAGATTACCCGCCACCTCCCCTGATGTAGATTACCCACCACCTCCCCTGATGTTCATTACCCACCATCTCCCCCTGATGTAGATTACACGCCATCTCCCCTGATGCAGATTACCCACCATCTCCCCTGATGTAGATTGCCATGCCACCTCCCCTGATGCGGATTACCAACCATCTCCCCTGATGTAGATTTCCCACCACCTCCCCTGATGTAGATTACCCGCCACCTCCCCTGATGTAGATTACCCGCCACCTCCCCTGATGTAGATTTCCCGCCACCTCCCCTGATGTAGATTACCTGCCACCTCCCCTGATGTAGATTACCCACCATCTCCCCTGATGTAGATTACCCACCATCTCCCCTGATGTAGATTACCCGCCACCTCCCCTGTTGTAGATTACCCGCCATCTCCCCTAATGTAGATTACCCGCCACCTCCCCTGATGTAGATTACCCGCCATCTCCCCTGATGTAGATTACCCGCCATCTCCCCTGATGTAGATTACCCACCATCTCCCCTGATGTAGATTGCCGCCACCTCCCCTGATGTAGATTACCAACCATCTCCCCTGATGTAGATTACCCACCACCTCCCCTGATGTAGATTACCCGCCACCTCCCCTGATGTAGATTACCCACCACCTCCCCTGATGTACATTACCCACCATCTCCCCCTGATGTAGATTACACGCCATCTCCCCTGATGTAGATTACCCACCATCTCCCCTGATGTAGATTGCCATGCCACCTCCCCTGATGCGGATTACCAACCATCTCCCCTGATGTAGATTACCCACCACCTCCCCTGATGTAGATTACCCGCCACCTCCCCTGATGTAGATTTCCCGCCACCTCCCCTGATGTAGATTACCCCCCCATCTCCCCTGATGTAGATTACCTGCCACCTCCCCTGATGCAGATTACCCACCATCTCCCCTGATGTAGATTACCCACCATCTCCCCTGATGTAGATTACCCGCCACCTCCCCTGATGTAGATTACCCGCCACCTCCCCTGATGGAGATTACCCACCACCTCCCTAACTCATAACGTAACTCATCAACTGAGTGAAACAAATAAAGCTCCAGTCACCCATACATGGAAGAATAACTCTTCCAGCTACGAGAAATAGCAGCAGACAAGGTTACATTCTGCAGCGATTACAATCTTTACAGAGGCAATGGTGAGGAAGCCTCACAACCTTACGTTACCTTGGCAATCCTGATTCCCATGATCCATTGGTCCAATGCTGCTTTATTTTCGGCGCACAAGTAGCGAATAAACTTTGATGTCTTCTTCTGTATCTGTGGATGCTGCAATGATTTGTAACAGAATAAGCATTAACACAGTCCTAATACAATCAAACTAACAATATGCTCTTTAAAAGTTTCTATTGTTTTGAAAGTTCACAGTACCTAGCGCATAAAGCAATGATAAGGTGATGATTCTTCATCCAGAATTACATGAAACAAAATGCTTGATACTCTCTCCAATTACTTTAACAACCTAACAGAACTCTGTACATAAACCTCCCTTTTATATGCCAGTACAGTGCTCTCCTTCTAACGTAAGTTAAGAGCTCTAATTTATACAGTATAGAGCTCTCTTTTATACACAAACACATAGCTTTAAATTAGTTTAGAGTTTTCTATTATACTCAAGCATAGGCCTTAGCTTCATACATGAATATAGAGCTCTCTGCTATACATCAGCATATACCTCTCCTTTTTAATGTATATCAGCACTGAGCTCTCCTTTAAACTAAAGAACAGAGCTCTAATTTATACGTTAGTATAGAGCTCTTCTTTTGAGTAAATGCTTTTCCTTTACACACAAGCATAGAGCTCTTATTTAAACACAAGTATAGAGCTCTCCTGTATACACAAGTAAAGAGAATTCAATCCAAATGTACAAGAGTACAGAGGTCTCGCAAGAAGTACATCAGGATAGAATTAAACATAAGATTCTATATATTTGCATGTCCTGAATTTTCACTCACTGTGGTAGACTGGGAGGGGGTCAAAATCATGGGAGGATAACTCATCTCTTCCAAAATTTTGATAGTCACTTTGCAAAACAGGGGAGGCACACGTCATAAACAGAGACGAGGGAGGATACCTGATGAGCCCCATGTACGGGCCATTGTTAGCTGCTGGGGACCAGTTTAGCAGCAAACCAGCCCTGTGACGTCATCTACCGTGAAGGTCACAGTTTGATGAAGGTTCTCCAATGGAGTATCAAAACTGTCAAAGCAAGGGAAAAAATATTCTTGATATGAAAATAGATTCTCATAGACTAAGAGAACAGACACCTCCTTTGTACAAGACAATTGAGTTCTCCTTTATTCTACGAAGAACTTAGTCAAGTGAACTGACAGACAACATTAGTCTTGAGAATTGAAAATTGGCAGAAAATCGGAGTTTGGTATCCTTTTATTATATTCCACTGCAGTCTTTATTTTGAGAGGTAAGTTTGAGAGGTAAGTTTGAGAGGTAAGTTTTTGTCATACCTTGAGTGCAAAGCAAAAGTCAGTCGGTGAGTGATATTTTTTCTTCCAGTGAAGTCCTATATATAACTCAACAAACTCAAACTGCACCAGACAAGTTAGATCCCTCGGCGACTGAAAAAGAAATACATTAATTTCTATAAACTGTATGAAACTTGTCTTTTTTTCATTTCATTCTTGATAACTTACTCCAATGCTCTGAAATCCAAGCTTGACTTGGTGCTCGGGATACTCACCTGAGGGGGCATATTCACTACATCACAATCTATACTTGTCATTACAAATACCACATGATCATTCTGCAATATTGTGATTAAATAACCACCTCCCCCCCACCCCCCCCCTCTCCCCCGTCCCTCCCTGAAATAGCGCTTTGTCACAGATTAACAGATATAGTTGGCTATGGTAGTATGTCACAGGAAAAAGGAAAGAGTTTGCTCCATAAACTACCTTTAACAACAGAAATGTGCAAGTTCAAAGGGACAGAACTCTGAAAACATACAGATGGCATATAGAAATGTTATACAACAAAAAATGATATCCAAGTCAGAACAATCAAATTCTAGACCAAAAACTTACTCAAGTAGAGAAATTAATCACCTGTTCTTCTCTAAAATGCTCTGGGCAAACTGAACAAAATTTAATGCAGCCATAAGAAAAACACATGCATAAGGAAGAATCTAGATTGGCAGGCTTTTTTCTGACAGTTGCCATAGAGTGTTTCTAATTTGCTTCCTCTCCTCTGGCAGCTGCAAAGTTTATGCCTCACTTTTCTTGGAAAATTACAGACAAGAAATATTGCACAGTAACAAAATACCAAGACTGGATATTGAGAATTTAGTTATCTACTGCAAAAGTCATTAGCTTTTAATGTTTACTTTTAAAAGAAAATCTGTGGTAAAATTGAAGTTGATAAAATTACATGGTATGCACCTGTGACAGTGGTCACATCTGTTAAACAACCAGCTTCCATTTGACACATCTAGTACCAACTGTTAATTGGGTAATATTCGACATTATCTTATTTTTTAGCAATTATTTGCAAATTTCCCAATTTAAAAATCTCGTGACAGATTAATCGGCAGAGGTTTATTATTACAGAACTCTTGAAATTCGCCAAAAAGTCAGTTTGCCCACAAAACTTACCCAGTTTTCAGTATTTGATTTAACTGTACTTAAAATTCCTTTTTACAATCATTTTCTTTAATTTGACAAAGTATAATCACTAAATCTATCAACTTAACTAACAAGAAAAATGTTGGATATAATATTTATCAGTTTTAAAACTAAAAAAACGCTCACATAATTATGTTAGGTCTTAGACTCGAGCCTGCCATAGCCCTGGAAAAATTACTGTGGTCTTAAATTCTGTCATACACAAGCTATCATAATGAATGAAATAATATTTAATTATAAAAAATGTGGTAAATGGAAAAAAGTGCCCCACAGTACAGTATCATAACAAGTTCAGTGAGTGTTCAGTAAAAAATATACTCAACTGTATAGCTAGTGCTGTAGATCATGATCAAACTATACTGGTAAATAGCAACATATCAAAGTTTACATTTTTGTTTCATATTACCTCAATTCTTTAAAGCTTTTTTATGTTAGCACTTTTCTACTAGACTGTGGCATACAATATCCCTCCAGTTTGACCAAATCCACGAAATCCTACCACCCTGTATAATGTGATGAGTGATGACAACATTTCCGTACTGAACAAAGTCTGTTAGAAGCTTACATCAGACAGACAATCTTGTCATAATGTGAAAATGGGTCTTCCAGACAACAAACTGTCCTATATATATATTGATCGTCAAGCACAGAAAAACATGTTTATTTTCCTTAAATTCTCCTAATTTGCAGTCAGACTCGCCCTGAGCAGTGTAACAATAATCGTACATTCGCAAATATGACACAGTTACACACGAGACTTAACTATATATGTATATAGTTTTCTTCAGTCAGAAGACTAAATTTGTGCAAAGTCATTCAAGTTATAAACTCCTCATTAATTGACCTTGGAGCAGATAACCTTTCAAAAAATCATCATCCAGTGTGTTTTTCAAGAAAATATCTATTCAAGATTTGAATCTATGAAACATTTCTGCATTTGTAAGTTCCTGCCAGCCTATGGAGTGTTTAGTTTTCACATACAAAGTTTAACAAGAACATGCACATTTCACTGCTCCATACTTTCTCCTCTTTGCACAAAATTAAAACTGCATTACTTTCATTTGCCTGTATTTTTTTTCCATTTGTTTTTACTGACAGTTATATGTTATAAATCACGTACTACTCTTAGAACAGCTTGGGGCAAAATGAAACGTTCTTTTAATAGCATTACTTATGTAATCCAACTTCTTACATAAAACATAAAATAATGACTATTTGATAAATACAGTTAAACTTCGTTCGCTCGAACTCAAAGGGACCGTCGATTTTAGTTTGAGGGATCGATGCTTCGAGCCATCGAGATCTGCAAGTCACGGGTATATATACATGTACATTTAACCAAGGTTTTATATTTTTCATCTTTCCAAGAATAAGTGCGTATTATACACCAAGATTGGATCTCAAGACAATTTGTCCAAGCATTTAAAAAAAGTTTAAATGCACGAAATTCAGCCAAATTATTGCCTTTCTTTTACTTTTTCATTTTTGAAGAGTTTTTATAGGTGGGTCTAAAAGCCAGTTTCCGATAGCGGTATATCTGACTTTCTTAAATCGAAAGACATTTCGGCATATTTTAAATCATTAGAAAGCTGTTAAAACACAAAATGTATTCTTTAATTGCATTGCTAGTTAGTCAAAATGACTAAATCGCTGTCAAATAACTTGCACTATTTTTATTAATCTTTTAGCAGCAACATGCCATTCCGTGAAAAAAACACTTAACTTAATGCCAATTGACTACTAATTTTTATCAACATTTATCAACAAAAAAATCAGTTTACCTTTGTTCATTAACTGAGGCGCTAAAAACATGCATCTTCAACAGAAGGTCTAATCAATGTGCAATTGTTTGTCCTACAGTTGAGACTGACACATTTCATTTTTCGAGTGGATGTAACTGACACTGAAATAGATCTGAAGAGACTGTCAAACAGGTTGGAGCCATCGAGAGATTGGGGTTTGAGGTTCAGAGGTGGAACAATATGATTTATATAGAGATTTTGCCGGGGACCGTTGTCTGAGTTCGAGCGAACAGTTGTATTCTAGCAAATGAAGTGTGAGCGAATAAAGTTTAACTGTATACAGTAAGTTTTTAATAAAATGCCAGAACTGTATTTCTTCTCAAACTGATACATATGGTTGTATATGTTTTTGATTTTGATTAACTTGAATTTCATTGAGCTATATGAAATGGCAAATGAATGAAGTCAAATATATGTAATAAGGCATATTCTGCTATTTGACTGGGATGGTTGTATATGAAGACAATTACTGGAAGTATTATTGCCTTCCAAACAGTAAAACCATTGCTGAGGACTTCATCAATACCCATTGGAAATATCTTATAGTTTAGACCTTTTGGCTGTAATTTCCCCGGAGAATTTGAACTGGATCTTTGTTTACTCAAAGTTTACGATTTATATCTTGCAGCTTCATTTTACACAAATAGATCGGGCCTTGCTGATGCCGAATGGAAAGAAAAACCTATACCTTACCTTGCTGACTTTACCCTTGGGATTGTAGTAGAGACCGGAAGCTCGCAGAACAAAGAAGTATTTCTTCCAAGCTTTTTTACCATCTGACTTTAAGTACAAAACTCCCTCAACCTCTGGTACTTGACTTGCAGATCCAGAGAAAAACTCCTGAAAATATAACAAAACTTACTGTTATAAAAAACTCATAAAAAGGGTCTTACCATAATATACCCCCATTTAAACACTCTGGGGAGGCTGCGTATACAATTATTTTCCCCAACCCAGGGGGCATTTATTCCAGAGCCAATCTTTTTCAAATATTTTGACCCAGGGGATGATTATTCTAAACCAAAAAAGAAAAGTAAGAGCGGTTCGATAAAATTAAACTTTGTGTTTTCTATTATTCATTGGATTAATCAATATTAATATTAACTTGAATATGGATTACTCACAGTGTTCAAAAACAGGGAGGGGCATTTATCAGGGGGAAGCATTTAAATGGGGGTACACGGTATTTGACATTTTAAATATGTACATTATGTAAGTTTTCATAAGCCACATTTTTAGATGTTGACAAAATTCCAAGAGGAGAAAAAATCAGTAGATATTGAAGTTCATTACACAAGACCATGTTATGTCAAAGAGTGAGAGCAAAGACAAAGTTTGCCCATAAGCAAAGAGATTTAAGCATGAAAGACAGACATACAGATAGATGGCTGAAGAGAAAGCCGAAGAGCGTGAAATACCAAAATATATATTATTACGTGTACTTTTGCCACTATAGTGTGCTATAAAAGTCCTCTTTATTAATCCAACCTGAATTTCATAACATAAAACTTACTTTAAAATTATAATCCTTTATCTCCTCAAATTAATTCTTGTTTACAAAATCTTTCATTTAACCAAAACACTGTAGCATCTTTACACTTGATATAACATCAATTTGTTGCTTTACTCTCTCATTATAAACTATTCTCACTACAACAGGCTTATCAGCTGCATCTGAACCTACACACATGCTTTGTTGAAGAATCAGTTTCAGAACGTTCCCTACACAGTCAAATCTGATCGGAAACACATGGTGTAAATCTCTAAAGAAATATATGGGATTTCCAACGATATATATAACTTGTAATTAAGTATTAACTGCCATTCTGGCAATATATACCACAGACAAGAGCTCCAGAAGTTTGTGATGCTAACCTTATTATAGTGAGATAGAGTGAAAAGTATACTGCAGCATGAAATAACAGACTCTAGGACTTTGCAACTTTCTTAGCAAAGTACTCATGCACTCACTCAGTCAGAATGACATTGTGGCAAATACATGATTGATTATTCGCAGGCATTTATTCAAAATAATTTGTACAACCAAAATGTATCTATATAAAACAAAAACTCTTCTGTTGGCTCATCATGCCACCGAAATCTCAGTACAACTTCAAAGAAAACTTACTCAATTTAAAATGTCTTTATTTCCATTCATCATAACTGATAAAGCAGGAAAAGACAGAAGTTACACCCAACATGTACAATATTCTGAGGCTCTGTTTTTATCTATTTTGGAAAGCTACTAAGCCAGTTTCAATTACCTGCTTCATTAAAATGAATTAAAACATCTTTAGAGTCTAGTTAATGGCACAAGAGGATCATGATGTTTATCATTATACACCTTGTTAGACACACCCTGCACAATTTAACATGATTTTTTTTAGTTTTTACATCTTTTCACTTATATCTTTTTAATCTTCGAAATAAGTGTGATTTTTTTTTTTGCAATGTCATGCATTTCCTCTCAGATTTATAAAATCAATCGATCAATCAATACAGTAACAGCTGACTACAATATCTAAATACAGCTTTTTGTGCCATATTTGCCAATTTGTTCGTCCTTCTGTCTATCAATATTTGTGTGATTGTGAGGACAATAGGTAACAGTAATTAAGTTTTCTTTGAACAGTTAAATATCCTTGATGCCTTTCATAAACATTCACATAAATGGATTCTTGGGTTTACGTGGTTAAAAGAAGGATAGTGTCCCACCTCCATGGTCAAGTGGTTAGAGATGCTGACTTGAAATTACTGTAACCTCTCATAGACTGAGGGTAATGGGTTTGAGCCCTACTACCAACCAAGTCTCTTTATGTGAAAAAATTGGCAGTTTCTTACGGAGGATAGTAGTCTAGAACTGGTTCTTCCCAGAACGATGGTGACAGGTAAACTGACAACCTGTAAAAATTACCAAAATATGGTTGGAACAGACATTAAACTCCTACAACAACAGAGAGCGAGAGCGAAGGAGTAGCTGACATAAATCCAAAATATTGGAATGTCTGTCTGTCACAATTTTTTGCTTTTACAGAACCTAACTACATAACTTTTCAATAGAATGACATACTTAGACACAATACATATTTTTGAATTATCTTCATTCATAGTATGAAATAAAAAACTCCAAAATTATTTAAGTGATTTTAAACCTGACATTACAAACAGTGATAGAGTATCTGCTATATCCAAGAACCATAACTCTAGTTTGCCCCATTTATGAACAACTTCTATTTTGATTTTGTTGAGCTAAAAATTATACAAATGAAACCCTAATTTATAATAACTAATTAGAATCCTTACTTTGGAGCTCATTATCTTTTTTCTTCTAAAATAATCATTTCTCCCTGAATCTTCATGAATGAAATCAGACTTAATGACTGAATGTATCTATCATGATCATGATAAAACATGATGTAGGAAGCTGTTACACCCAGTCAATGTGGTAATATTGAGCTGACTTATCTCTGTATGAGAACCACATCATACAATCAACAGCTGCTGTATTATCTAACATAATGTTGCAGTAATTGTCACAAACTGTCATGGCCGAGTATTGTTCAGAATTTAACGCCCTGCCTTCCATCCATCATTAAAAAAGTGCAACATCAAACCTTAGTTTGAACAAAAACCACCGGATGGAGGAAGCTAAATGTGTCTTTGTTGTCAGGAGATCTTTATTCACAACTGTTTGCTTCAAAAGCCTGCTGTTAATTGGGTCATTTTAGTATAACAAAAATTTCACGATTTGTGTTCACGAATTTTATGTTCGCATCAGGATAATTCTCTAACAATAAATGTATGTGAAATGAATCTTTCATGACATCAAAAATAGCAAATTGGAAATTTGCGAACATAGCTCAAATTAAATCATCACAAATAATATTTGGTTCCAACTTCACTGGCCGATCTCAGTATCAAACTTCTCCAGTTTAGTACTAATCATCTATTTGATAATTGTCTCACTAGCTGAGCTTATAAATTTGTTGCACTTTTTTGTATAGTGCTTTGATATATATGCACTGCATTCCTTATTTTCTGCAAACCTTCGGGCCATCTGTGCCAAACTTTATGTTGAATATTCACTCATACAGCAGTTACACCAAAAGACCTGCAATTACCAACAATGTTTTCAAGCAAATTTGTTTTTGCATTAATTCTGTATGTATCTGAAATGTCTAACTGTATTTAGCAGACAAATGTAAGAAACAGTCAGGTTACATAATTCCACCAAACTATACCAGGACATCAAAGTACCTGTATCTGAACAGTAGATATGGTATCACAGACCACACTCATTACTGATTCCCCTCATAATCATACAGACAATTTCATTGAGCGAATAAAAAGAGGAGTTAATAATGTACACACGAATGTTACAGTCAGTTTTTGCCAATTAATGTCACTTTACCATTTCATGATAAGGCAGCTGAATAAAAGTTCTAAAGTATATATGTGTTAGAACTGTAGACTGCTATAGTTTCTTTCGAATCCACCAACAAGACTGGCAGTCATTCATTGGCCGAGGAAAGATTATATGTAACCTGTCTTTTAAACCAAGGTCACCTATATGAAACAAATATTTTACAGTTTATACATATATTAAAAGTATCTTGAACAATAGGAAGCGGGGCCCATACAAGAAACTTCGTAATCATATAACGACTCCAGATATAGTGAAATTTTGGATAAAAGGAACAAATTTTTTCATTTCTTTATTTTATATGAAAATGATATATGGATATAACAAACTCCGGATATAAGGAACAAATTTAAATAGTCCCAAAGAGTTCATTATTAACAGAGTTTACTGTATCACTTAACAAGTGGGGCAGTAAATTAAAATGTCCAAACACCTGTCTGGTCATTTCAAGTGGTATACTCTACAGAGCTATTTGTTCATCAATCTCCTATCATAATAATATATACAATCATTCCAGAGAGCTTTTCAAGCAAACAAAAACAACCAGACCAGAATCATGTCTGAAAATATACCAGTCTACAGGAAACAAATGGAAAATAAAGAAACACATTCATGACATTAGAAGTGATCGAATGGTGACCAGTCTACAGGAAACACATGGAAAGTAATGAAATAGTAACCAGTCTAGTTAACATCAGAAAAATATTTCATTCTAATGGTGACCAGTGTACAGTTAACCCATGAAAACTAATCTTATGGTGACCTGTATATTTGAAACACATGGAAAGTAATTAAACAATAACCAGTCTAGAGTTAACACACTGAAAGTAATGTAAAAGCGACCAGTCTACAAGAAGCACATAGAAAGTAATCTTATAGTAACCAATCTGGGGGTTAAACATGTGTTTGTAAGTGTTGTCAATGAGTGAAAGTACAGTAAAATCATGAACCGGTCTGATTTTAACAAATTCCTTGAGAAATTGATTGGCTGATTGTGAAATGATTGGTTTAACAATGGAGGTGGTCTCAATACTGAGTGGTCCTCAGTGCGCAAATTGATCCCCAAAGGCATGGACAGTGACTCACATGACTGTCATGTCAGATAAAATTATCATGGTGGTCTTGTCAAAAACTGTAGCATTACACTGTACCACTACATAATTTAGAGTTTTGTTACCGTTACATAAAAACCTTGTTTATATTAGGCAGTAAAATCTACCACCATCCTTCCTCAACATACCCCTGGGAACACTATCAATTTGAAAAATTACTTTTCCATCAATATGGCTACTTTATCTTTTTGTCCATTTTCATCTCATGCTGGTCATATTTTATGTTTTCCCATACAATTACAATGTAAAAACTGACAAACAAAATGTCAAGGGAATTCTAAATGACATAGAAAATCATCTTGACATTTTTGCAGTAGCAGTTGGTTATGTGTTAATAACACACTGATAGCTTTTCATTTTGATAATATGTCACTTCTCTAACACAAATAAAACCACTGAAATATATGCTCTTTTTTCAAAGGGGTTTGAATGCCTGGTGTTATATACAGGCAGGCGGTTTGTTGTTCCTGGGAAAGACTGTTGAATAAGACACACTTTACTGTATATGTACTGGCCCCCAATACCCTGTATACAAGAATTGGTACTACTTGATTTACTAACAACAAAAAATATTCTCTACTGGTTTCACCAATGGTTATATAAACCTTACAGTGTTAATTGGTAGCATGCTGTTCCCAATACCACAAATTAGCAAGTGATAGCAAGTGATACTAAGCCAGAAATGTCTCTAATCATTGTCCATCCCAAACTTTGCACAGGCTAACATTCAGTCCTTACATTTACCTTCCACTATTTTGTGATTATCTGCCAACTTATTTCTAACAAAATTCCATCCCATTGCCACAAAAATGTAAGACAATAAAGCCCTTTTCGAAAAAAAGGGTTGTAAGTTTTAATGAAATATATTTCTTATCATACAGCTTAGTGATAAGGCTTCAAACTTTGGAATGCTTGATCACATATACATCCTGGCTATTGATCAATTAACTACAGTAAGTGAGTCCAAGAACCAACAATCAAAGTCAATGCTGCTCATCCCAGAGGTTGTGGGTTCGAGCCCCACTGTAGTCACGACCGAACCTCCTCATATGACACCAGTACTGGTTTTTCCAGGAAGCGAACTCGAGAGTGACTCAATAAGCTGCAAGCTTTCTTCACAACCTAGCTAAAATAAATAAGTATATAACTAAAACTGCTGCACTGAGTTGTTGTTGTTGGTGGTGATGGTGGTAGGGGCAGCAGGGAACTAAAAGGGGTGGGGGTCGCGATGGGTGGCAAGTGTGTGTTGGGATCGGAGGGGGGAATAACATTGAAGAATGCTTTTAAATCAAGATAATTAGAAAAATGAAGTAACATTGTATGGCTTAGAAACTGTTAATCAAACATTTGATCTGAGTCACTCATCCATTGTAGAGCAATGAGTCAGGCGTTACTGAGGCAGATCTCTGTCTATAACTGACATAGTTACAACTGTTTTATGAAACTTGTTGGTCCACGTCTCTGGTCATAACAATATTTCATGCATACAATCTACATATTTGCAAAACACATCTTTTACAGCAGTGAAATATGCAAATGATGTACGTGATAATGAGGCATGTATATGATTCGCATATAAAGGCAATACAAATGTGAGACAGATGTACACGAAACTTCAATTAGCATAAACGAAAAAATTCATTCTCGTTTTAAATTGCTGTGGATACGATCAATACTATTCTATTGCGTGTAAAATGTCATTGGTGTCATATTGGCCCACCAGTGTACAGATATTATCAATCTTTGCTAATATCTATAATGTGGATGCACATCAAAGAGATTTTTTCAATAAATGATCAACAAAATAATTGATGTTCATAACGGTTTGGTTCAAGTTCAATAAATTAAACATTTTTTTTACGTATAATTAATATATCAATGTGAAAATACCATTTTAACCTGAAGGATCATACTATTACATAACACAAAGAAATTAAATCAATATGACCTTTTGTTGTTGTTGTTATTGAATAGTCAAATTTGCAATAATCAAATACACTGACCTATTATAAAGATTCCTTCATCATTTCTAATCCTTTCAAAAAATATTCAGTTTCACTAGATTTCAGTACCCTCTTCATATAATGTGTACATACAGTATCCAGCTATAATGCCGTATTCCACATGGAATAAATCATACTGCACTTTACAAACTAACTCCGATCCTATTTGTGTTAACATAAGCACAGCATGTGCACTATTTACCCCACCCTATTGAGAACGGTTTATTGAGAACGTTTTTTTTTTCTTTGTGTTTGTAGAACATTTCACTTGTCTGCTGTACACCCTGAGACAGGATGCTGAGAGAGAAACTATTTGAAAATCCTGCAGAGAGAGAAGTACAGTACAGTACACACACAACAAAATGAAACACTCACACAATAAAATACTCTACTAAATTTAGATACAGCAAATTAATTCAAGGCATCAACAAAGCAAATATCCTATCACCTGCCCCAAGTTCATCATGCAGTGTTTGGTATGCATACAGTGTCAATGTTACAGTATTGTAACGTGTGTGCCCCGTGTGTGCCCGGCATATAATCAATGTCAGATCATCAACATGAACTAAGGGGATAAACGGTTAAATTGTCCAATCAAAAGCCACTGAAACTTGACCTTACGATGGGGTGACTGCATCAACAACTGGTGAAATTTTAGGGGACACCAAGTTTTTGGAAAAAGTATTTGCAACTGCTCGAGAATTTCATGGATAAAATAGTAAGCTGTAAAAAATAAGAAAATTTACTCCTGCGAGTGTATACAGCCCCTTCCATAAATTCCAAGTTTGTTTCAAAATTACATCAATCAGTATTACTATTGAATATTATTAAAATCCTGCTTATGTTACTTTAAGTTTCACAGCTGTGTGAGAAGGGCAATTTACTGACACGGACTAATGAAGCACCCTCTCTCACTGACTGACTGGCATTTCCTCATTACACTAGAGTTAGGTCACAAGACCTGTGGTGTAATTGACATACATGACAGCACCATCTCTGCATGTCTTACGATTTGATTTGTACGGGGATATAAATTAGCCCTCATATTTCCTAATTTTCAAACAGTGTAGATCATGATCTGCACTGTTAATTATATTGGCAAGTGTCTGAAGTGATCTGCATTATAGCAAAAGTTTAGATAGAAGGTAATGAGGAGGAAATGAAGGTAAACTATTACAGATACCAGTTACTTACTTGTGCAGCACATGTTGCAATGACTGAATAATGAGCTCTTTAATGTATTTAATTCTTTCTACACGATTTGTCGAAAAACTATAAAATTCCGGCAAGTCGGAAATTATTTTAGAAAAAACTTTGCATGCGATGTTTAGTCTTTAAAATGTTTTTCCTCTATGGCTGAGAGGTTTATGTTAGTGAGGCCTGTGCTGGAAGTTGCCTGTATTAACAATCACTTTCTGAATCATAGCTTGTTTTTCATCAAATAAGAGATGGTTATTGTAAGTGACAATTGCCCCTTGAATTGGCTCTAGTATTAGCACAGTGTGTGAACCTAACCTTTGATCCGACCACCCAACTATACACAACACATCTTACTGTGATGCAATTCTGTATTATCTTAACTGAAATATTAACAGTGATGAAATTATGCTTAATAAACAACCAAAATATTTGTCTATGTGATTCACCTTTCCCTAACTTTTTAAGTGGAATGTTGGTTTTCCTCTCATTTATAAAACATAATTGAAACTGTAAAATTTTAAGAATTGATCAACTATTTGTTTTCAATAATTTTAATTGATACCTCCAACGATGACTCATGGACAATACTCAATCAACAAGTCAAGGGCAAAAAATATTTGAGCCTAAGCTGTGTGAAAACCAACAACTGTGGATTTCAGACCAGCCTGTATATTGAGGCAGCTTAGATTGTCATCCATACTGTTTGTTTACCTGTAACAGATAACCTGGAGAGTTGTAATGAAAAATGTGTTAAAAGATGATTACACTTCTTTCTCCGCACAGTGGTAGCACGTTCCTCTGCGATCGGAGGGTCCCTAGTTCGATCCCCACCAGTGCTTTGTAAAAATAGTGTCACTTGGCATGACATAATTCTCTCTTTTTTAGGTAGATTCAATCTAGAGAGTGTCCACAGAGCAATTAATACAAGTTGTAAAAATTAGTTTCACAATTGATAATAAATACATTATAAGGTGAATATCTTCTAAACTAAAGTTGGTTTCTGTACAGCAAGGCTCAGTTAAGCAACAATGAGTATTGATTTTGTTCACCAGCCTCCCACACCACCTGTTACTGCAGCAGGAGAGAGACACATGTTACTATTTTCAGATCAAAATCTAAACTAGGATTTTAATTCAGTTGCTACTTTTATTTTATGTTCTTATAGTGACATCTCTATAGTTCAGGCAACAGCAATTAAGGTTTCCAATTTCCCCACATTTGTGAGGACATCATTTGTGAGGACATTATTCCATCAAACATTACAATATCAACAAGTTTTTCTATTATACTTGGGTCAAGTATACTTGTAAGAATCCTGAGTGACTGTGGCCTGTCTTTATACATAGTTGCATCATGGCTAGTTAAGATTAAACTAATCTATTTATGATACCTTGCTTTGTGCAAGGGGGCGGAGCTTAAAACTATACTCTATCTGAAATAAAGCATAGTTTCAATGGTATAGAATAGGAAATTGACCCTGATACAAATCAAAGTCTCTTCAAAATAACCGCAATAATTCTGTAAGTACTCTATAACTAAATCCCTCACTGTATATTTTATGACAGTAATCATGTGATGGTATTTGCATGGCAGTAATTATGAGACATCATTCATGTGACTGTTTCCTGTCACAAGATTTAAAATTCAGGATCAATAAGAACAGGTCCTAACCATTTCTTCTACATGTACTCTTTTCCTTAAAATAATGCGTAACTGTTTTCCTAAAAATAACGCGTAGCTGTTTAACTTAAAAATCCAGAACTAGGATATTACATACAATCTGTGATAATTGGAAATTAATCTGTTCTTTTTCACAAAGTATTTGAAATCATCAGTGAAAAAAAAGTACTTTCAACCACTTTGAGAAGCTTTGTATGGACGTAATTTCCTACAAATAGGATTAGTCCTTGATTCATTACCTAAAACAAATTGTTTTCATTCTAGGATTAATTTCACTATCAGGACCAGCAGGCCCTGTAAAGATTTAATACAATCCATTCTGTAGAACTGTTATGCTGTTAGACCAACAACCAAACAGGCTGTTGAAGTCGTTGTATGAGTTTAAAGCCGCCTGTTCCAACTGTTTTTTAGTCAATTTTGCAGGCAGGCAGTTTACTTCACCAGCATTCCTGGGTAGACACCTATCTTCCACAAGGAACTGCATGTCAAAAGACTTAGCCCAGTAGCAGGACTTGAACCCATGACCCTCAGTCTATCAAGGGTAACAGTGATTTCGAATCTGAGTGACTCTAACCACTTGACCACAGAGGTGAACAGATATGTATACCAAGGTTTTAAATACACAGAATCTCTAACAGTTCCTCACAACTTATCAGGACGATGTGGAAGTTTAAGCATGGAGCGTTTCAGAAAGGTCAACTGCAGCAGAACTTGCAGCAGCAGAACTTGCAACAGCAGCAGAACTTGTTTGCTGCCAAAGTGGAGCTTCCTCTTGTACCTAGAGAAATATTAAAGCATCCTGGGATACAGATGTTTCTTTAATAAAACATTCATAGGTATTACCTGTATAAGATTTTCCCTTCGCTTGGGGTCCAATGAGGCCCCTTTTTCTGATGATGAAGACACCAACAAGTACCTCTGAAAATACACATATTCACATGGATCAGTTTTGTGACAATTATTAACAATGTGTACTATGGTGAATACACTTTCTAATGTTCAGCATCTGGATTAAGCACCCATTGGTCTTTAGCAGCCCTTATTGATATTCCCCAAAAATCCAGTTCAATTTTAAAGATAAACATCTATTAAGAAACCAATGTTTTAGCAGCTATATTTCTTATAATCCTTTATTTGCTTGCTAAATACAACTTTCCAATGTATTTGTTCCAGTATTGCACAATGAAAGTCAGCACTCAGTACATTTTGAATTCTTAAAAGGACATAGAACTTTAAAATCTATTAACTAATTAAACAAGTGAGAGGGTCTGCTATTCTCAAGATAACAGCATGGTTTGTTTTGTCCAATCATTCATCTTGAATGTTAAACAAGAGGGTCATTAGATGGCCCTATATCACTCACCTGGATACCATTGACCACTACTACACGGTCAACAACAGGGTTGTAGAAAACAAAGTGAAGGTACAAGATTTTTAAAGTATGTCCTTATAATAGTCTACATAAAACAAATGAACAATGAGGTGAGGACAATTTTGACCCCTGGGGCATGCTTTGAACAAATACCACACAATGCTACACACCAAATATCTAAGCTTTTGCCCTTGCAGTTTCTGACAATAAAATTTTTAAAGTTTTACTTTATATTTCTATGTATAATATATGATACTCAAGCGGGGCCAATTTTGGCCCAGGGGCATTATTTCAACACTCTTGATAGAGGTTCACTAGACATTGCCACACACCAAATATCTAAGATCTGGATGTTTAAAGTTTTTTCCTGTTTGTTGCCATATCAACCAGAGTTCTTAATGGAGCTTCATGCAAGGAACATCCCTGCCAAGTTTCATCAACACTGCCCAAGTGGTTTTTAGAGGAGTTTGAAGGGAATGGTTGACAGACGGACGTATGTTGGACATCGAGTTATATCCTACTAGCCCAACGGCAAAAGTGAGCTAAAAATTAACATAGCTTCTAAAAACCCTACTGCGCTCTTACAATATACTACCATGCAAAAAAAACAATGCTATTTCAAGAGCAAGGTGGTAAAATGACTTATGTCTCCTGGCGCATCAATAAAGACATACATGTATATAATTATGGTACTTCATATAAATCAGAGAAGGCAGCTGTATTTGCAATTTCTAGCAGCTATAACCTAATTTCTCATCTTTTACTGTAAATTATTCCACATTTCATCTATAGTAATAGTCTAATAGAAATTTCAGAACACCTAAAATTTGCAGACAAGATAAAAATAGGATAGAGGAGTTGTATGTATTCAAATACTGACATAGGAATTCCTCCAATATCAGACAGTCTTACAAGTAAATACTGACATAGGAATTCCTCCAATATCAGACAGTCTTACAAGTAAATACTGACATAGGAATTCCTCCAATATCAGACAGTCTTACAAGTAAATACTGACATAGGAATTCCTCCAATATCAGACAGTCTTACAAGTAAATACTGACATAGGAATTCCTCCAATATCAGACAGTCTTACAAGTAAATACTGACATAGGAATTCCTCCAATATCAGACAGTCTTACAAGTAAATACTGACATAGGAATTCCTCCAATATCAGACAGTCTTACAAGTAAATTCACTGCTGCTTCACAATTTTACTCAGTCCTGACATGAAACTGTTAATTTAAATTTATTTCTGAATTAGTCTGAGTAAGGTCGGGAGTGCTGCTCTACAATACAGAAAGAATTGTTTAATGGTGGAATGAGAAAAGAAAGACCTAATGATGTGACAGAAAACATCACATGATGTGAAAAAATGGTTGACTAAAGCATGTGCTGAACGTTATGTGATATAACAAAATGGTTAACTAAAGCATGTATCACATGATGTAACAAAATGGTTAACTAAGGCTGAACATCAACATGGTGGTAGTTCTAAAGCTCTGCTTTGGATTCTTTTCATGAAATCACAATAAATGTGCTGATGGGCTGTGCTCATTTCTACTTTGGCTTTGACTTCAAACTCCATAAAACTTTATGTTGCTGAAAAATATTTTTTCATAAAGTACCCCAATCAATTTGGAGATAACCATTTACATTTATGTAAACCTATCCCTTTACTCTGATTCTAAAAGCTGACAATTATTTCTAAAGAATCCATTTATATACATACCTCTGGACATTTAAAGAGATCATTTTTCTGTGGTCGAGATTCAAACATGATTTGATTTTTTGTGTCTCTAGTCCACATGACCATGTTTTCAACCAAGGAGTCGTGATCTTCTAAAACACGCTCTGTAATGTAAGATCCAAAGCATCAGATCATTTTATTCAACAGCCAATATCATTGTTACCATCACTTACAGCCAATATCTAACCATCACTCACAGCAAATATCATTTTGATTTCTTACATAAATTTGCCCTGGTCATTAACATGCTAATATCATTACTCACACTACAACAATATCATTGCATCCTAATTTATTTTCACTTACACAATGTCATTATCCCTTACACAAATTGTTTGCTTTAAATTGCCCTGGTCATGGATGGTGAACCGACAGGGCATAATATTTAAGAATCCTTTTTTTTGTTGGTGGTGCCGGCGGACCAATCAGAAGGCACATGGAATAAAAGGCTAGTCCAGGGTCTCAGGAACAGATTAATCACCACATTACTTTATGGAGTAAAAACTACAGAAATTGATGACCTCAAACTTATCTAAAATGTACTTTCATATTTAAATTATAGAAATTGATTGCATTTATTTTTAATTCTATTTTGGTCAAGAAAGTTCAAGCAATGTATCATTTTTTCTAAACTTTTTGCTTTTAAGACACCATCCTTGATGATACCAATTATATTATGTTTATATCATGAGAGGAAAGATCAGCAGCTTCAAACATTGGTACCCATTCACAGTTGGGTAAACTGAGGCAAATGTGTCAAACCCGAGGTCAAACCGGATGTAGGCCGACTGGATAGTGAACTGTGAAGCAAACGTAGTAACCACAAAACCACTTAGGTCCACATTTTAGCGGACATTTTTTTTCATAAAACTGACTTGCAAAAAATTACTATCTGAAATTACATTGAGGGCTGGTTTTATGACAAAACTAACTACTATTCCATACAATAATTCCCAGAAATTAAGAAACATGAGATGTGTGTTTGAAATAACGATTTCCCATGGCTGGTAAATCAACTCAAGATGAAATGAAAAAAAATATGAAAGCATTATCTGTAACAAGATTTGTAACATGAAATGACTTTGCTGTAGGGGTCTTCAGATATTCAGTAACTGAATTAAGGTGGCGGAAAACCAACAACTGGTGTATGTTTCTATAGCGTTTGTTTACAATAAAGCTAGATTGATGTTCAGAAGGACACTTGTGTCGCGCTCTTACACTTTGTCAGGATAACAAAATTTTGCGGCATCACAACCCTTTTGTCATAAGCCAACTTAGTTATACTTATACACTCATTCAGTTTTAAGTCTTCAAATTACTGTAGTGGAAAAACTGGACATTTTGACAAGATCTCATTTGTTCAACATTTCTAAGGAATGCTGTCCGTATGCATCTACGAAAATATAAGCTTTTATCATGTATAGATTGCAGCCGTGACCAATTGTCCTGAAATTACAGTACCATGTATCCTTTTCACATTGCAATTAAACTTACCCATGTACAGTTCTGGCATATGTTCGACAACTGCGAGATCAAGGTTAAGTCGTACATGATTCTTGTCGGCTAACATTGCTATCACTTCAAGAATGGTCATCTTCTCATCCACCATAATACTTTTACTGCTTCCATCACTTGCAAAGGCTCGTACAAATAACTGTAAATGACAACCAGATAGCTGTGTAATATTGTAGATGGCACACGTTATACACCAGTCCTACCATATGTCAAATATGGCAGACTATGGGATATAAACAGAACCTCCATATTTTCCTAATGTTGGTCAATAATGCTTGGAAATATTACTGCATAGAGTCAATTCAGCATTTATACACCACTGTAGAGAACTGTAGAAAAGATTAAGCATTCGCTTAGGTATTTATTTGAATAATAACATGTTTGGTAAAGAAAGCACGGCTATTTAAGGTTTCTGAGATAGAGAACAGTCAGCGGTACTTGGTAAATTTCATCCAGGGCAAAAACTCCTAAGTGCCTTAAGCAATCTGACTGTTCATAATGACCATGAATGTTGTAACCTTATTTGGTGGTCCTTTGATCAAAGATAAAAAAAAATTGTGATTAAAGGGCAGTAACTCCAGAGCGTCACATGTGTGATCTGGCAAGTTCTCAAACATGGCCCTACTATATCATGCTTATAACAATAATGTAACCAGGATTCAGGATTGTATTGATTATGCTCTAAAAAAGACTATTTAAGCTTGAGGGCCCACACGGCTAATTCTTTCAAACTGGCATATTTATCACACTGTGTGTTATGATTCCTAGACGGAGCCCTAACAGTGGAACTTTTTAGGAAAGAAAATGTGTTTTTATACTCATAATCATAACTGATACAACAGTCAGAGGAAGTTTACTGACCGGTTGCCCTGTACAACAGTGGTTATCAGATCTGATTTGTGTGTCTAGACATACTGGGTAATAAATGGCAGGCCAATTTCCTTGACAACTGAACTGACTCAAAACAATGCTGGTTTGTAAATGAAGCTATTGTCTGTAATTAGAGATTGTCAATGCTGAATGACTCATAAGTTGACTTTATGATGTTACTCTCATTTATTCTTTGCTGACTAAAACAAGAATTTTATCTGGAACTTGGCCCCTCTTGCAAACAGATTTCACTCATTCTTGCCTATGCGTTGCATTCTGATACTTTTCTATGATGTTCACTTATTATTCTTTTCAATATAATGCTGCTTATTTTTAGAACAAAATCCCATGACAAATTTAACTGTTTTGCCAATGTCTCTCTGCAAAAGTGAAGTACAAATTTCCAATCTGAAATTGAGGATTTGATCTTAGTTCATCACTGTTGTATCTCGACCAACTTACAATACATACAGACAGAACATTGTTTGCAGGGTTTAGTGTACTTTTGATAATCCATTAGTAATCATGAAAACTTAAACTGAAGAATTCACTATATCAGAAAGATGGAGTGAAAAAATAGGCCGCTTTACAAACATTGAGATTTACCTTTTTAATTTTAGCTTCTTTAATTTTTTCCAGGGCTATTCTGATTTTCTCAGCTTTGAGTTTGGCTTTTGTTTCTTCCTGAAATGCAAGAGAAAATTCTTTATTTTTACTTTGTCTGACTGCAGTAAAACGAGATCAAAACAGCAGAAGTATTAACTCTAGGACATGCAATTGCTACTATAGGATCTGAATATTTACATTGACTGATACGACACCTTAATATACTATGCAATATTTTTGAAAAGACATTATACCATGAGAGAAAGGACATTTCGATAAGAAATTTTCAGGAGAATACTTTTTTCCATCATTTACTCCAAATAACAGGGATGCGAACTCTCATTTTTTAATGAATATGATCTTACATGGAGTACACTCAAGTTGGTACCATTCTTGGACTTACTGGTGCAAATGTATTGACCACAGAGAGCCGACATGTTTTGATACGGCACTTGGCAGACATGAGAGGTGCAACGATACGGTCAACCCTTATTTACATAATAGTACAGTGAGTATAATTCATAAAACTCTGAATACCGCAGTATGGGAATTTGAACTGTGGTATGTATCGGCCCGCATCTGTATTGCAATATACCAGTACATGGTTTCACCACTAGCAGCCTTGCTTGTCTTTGTAAACATGGAAATGATGTCATGCTACTTTCAGTTTCATGTCGGCAAAAAGACTGAGCTTTAACATGAATGAAGGAATTTCCTTGGTCCATCCTGTCTGTAGCACATGGATATCTTTTTTTATGCTCAAGAGAGGTCAATTTTAAGCTTTCTACACCTCTCCAAAGAATATGCCATACAAGGCAATTTAAAACATGCTAGCTTGAATACAGTACACACAAAATTTTAATACACACAGACATAAAACCAGTTTGTTTTTGCACTGCAAAGAAGACTACGGAAAAGACTAATTCTCCACTTCAGAGAAGATTAATGATGCTAGAGGGAAGCTGGCAAAGAAACAAACGTAGGTGCACACACTATCAAGTTTTGTCTGGTATGCTATTTCTGTCTGTATCAATTAACCAGGTTCTGAAATCAATACAAGGCTCAAGACAGTAAGAAAGTGAACTTTCTTCACATGACATTTTGCAGTATTCACAATTGGTATTCAAATAGGACACACGATGTCATTTACAATTCCCATGAAAGGCTCCACTCTGTAGCTGCATTTCAAAGGCTGTATTTCACAAAATACCACAGATTACTGCAGCTTATTGAAAAATAAAAAAAATTATGAAGTTCAAAAATACAACAAAAACTCATTGGGGGCAAGCTTAGGTAATATATTCATCACATGTAAAGAAATACAACTTAAACTAAGGGGTTCTGGGGCTTTGAGGAAGCAATGTGGTGATTAACATGTCTCTGTAACTGATTTTAAGGCTAAAGTTTAGAATTTATAATTATTGATATGTTGAAGGTGAGCAGTGAATATTGTTTCCTATAGAGCTCTGAGTTCCTCAATACCTCAGCACTAATTAATTCTCGCTGATTAAATGAACAGATCTACTGTTTATTGGCCAGTATATCAGAGATGCTCACCACTCTACCCATGGTTCTGGACTTCTATCAATAGCTTAACCTCTAAATGTAACCTTGACCTAGGACCCACAGGGATTGGTCTTGCATGCCACATAAACTCTATTTGTGATGAACATCTTGTGTGTAATCATTTGAAAAGTTTTCAAAGTGTTCCGAAGACATGCTCGAGAAATAAAACACTGTCTAAATAAGCATCCTGCCTTTATGAATAAAGTACAAGCATGTACACACAACTTGATGCTTTGTTACCATGATGTCAATAAATATAGAATGACTCATTTACCTGTATCATGCATGTACCTGCACTGTTTCATGGAGCACTCTCTAAACTGTATTTACAGACAATGTCAGTCAGTCAGTTACCTGTTCTGGTCTATGGCAGAAAAGTTTGATTTCATATTTCTTGAAAGAAATTACACTTGCTAATGCATAATAATGTCATGCATTCTTAGGTGACAAGACTTGCCAATTAATTACTACTGACTTGATGCAACAGAAGACAGTACTGAGAAGGCATCAAAAGTTTCACCATTCGTCTAAATATGATTTGGAAAGTGAAGAACTGCTGGTCCTAGAATACAAGTATCTCCATATAGCATTACTTTTATAAATCCGGGGCCTATAACTCAAGATATATTTGTCCGATTTAGCCCATGATATTTAATTCAATTTAACCAGATTTTCTGTCAATATCATTGGTTTGATTAAGATTGCTTCAAAGATATGGTGGCCGGTGTGTAAACCAACTGCTGATGACGGACATCCATCAGTCACAATAGCTCATCACTATATGCTCAGGTTAACTATTCAAACCAAACAAGAATTCTAATTGGAAAAAAAATGACGGCTCCCTCCAGAAAATCGGAAATTAAGGCATGAGCTGTGCCTCCATATCTCCACTCAATAGTCAAACAAAGTGTGAGAAGTATGGTTGAATTACAGCCAAATGTGGCTGAGAAAGTGTGGCTAACAATTGTCCATAATACTACATGCAACAATAATCAAAAGGTCATAACTTCATCAAACTATTGTGCTGGACCATACTGGTACTTTCTGTTCTCCAGAAGTTTTGTACAATTCCAGCCAGTGGGTCTGGGGAAAACAAGATGAATGGGTCGGATGAAGTGGCTACTAAATGCTTCCCCTTTGGATGGCATAAAAAGGAAATATCATCTCCTGCATGCTAAGTAGTTAACAATCATCTAGATGACAACAGACATCCAACAGAAGCAGGCCAACAACAGAAACAAGCAAAGTCATCACATTGATGATTCTATCAAACACTTGTAATCCCTTGTTACCTTTGAGCTCATGGGAGTCTTGCATGCGCAGATTTCAGTCTCACGACGTGATCATTTTTATCAAGATATTTGAAATTCCATAATATGTATAAAACACACAAAATAAACAGAACTGCATGCATCAGCCGAGTACTTAAATACACAACAGTAATAATATTAGTAACAATTTAAATATTCATTTATAGAGGCGTGGTCCTCCCTGTGAGCCTCCTACCGACATAGACTTACATGTTCTTGCAGTACAACCACTGGCTGATATGAAATCTCTGGCCACAGGTCTCTGATACACGTGTTAGTGTTTGAGTTAGCAAAACGCATACAGGGACACGATGCAATCTAAAAGAAAGGAGGTATAAGATGCATACATAATACACTGCAGATTAACATAAAGAAAGCTTAGCAACTGGTTATATATATATATATATGTACTTCCATGCAAAAGATTCAGTAACAGAGGTGTTTTACAATAATATTTTGTTTCCTGATATGAGCCTGTTTAGGTAACGGGAATCATCTATATACTTCTAGATGCTTTACGTAAGGTATAAATGCAATGATACTAAACCTATCTTTTTTATTGTAACAAATTTGCACCTCTGTAACTGTGAGAGGTATTCATATTGTTATATATGTCAGTTACGATAAGTTGATAGTAAGCACGGTGAAACTATTAATCCCTGTAGTAGAACAATACAAATAGATTATCATTAAGTTATCACTATACACTGAATACAATATAGCAAATCATTACATCTATTATTTGTAGATACCTCTTTAGTGCAAGGCGTTATGTACTGTACTATCATACACAATGGTAAGGTTCAATCGCGTCCTGTGCATAACAATATTTATTAAAATCATATGTTGATTCATAACTTTTCCTTCAAAATAAGATTTGAAAACAGACTTTTAGATAATCTACTTTTTATATTGTTATTTTATTTATAAATTATGATTTATTTATTTCCATTCTTTTTGGGTTTTGTTTTGAACCAAAGTTAACAGAGATTCGGCCCCTTAGGCCGAACGGACAACATACAAACAAGTAGTTAAATATAAACAGTTGTTAGGCATTATAGCGATTTCTGTTTTCAAAATTATATAATAGTAAATCTAAATAATTTAAAAACATTTCAGAATAGAATAATATTATTTCGTTGTTATTCTTTAAATGTGTAATAATCGTAAATACTATTAATGCGCGAACGAACGACTTGGACATACAAATTTATAACAACTCGTTTTTACCTATAACTCTATAGTCGGCGGACATAGAGCGTTGGTAGAGATGCTGGAAATTGAAATGCGCTGACTTACTGCGGCGGATGCCAGTTCGAAACCTATCTGATACAGTATATTTTTTTACATTTTTTTTTCTGTTTTACTTATAATTTTAAGACTTTAAACCATTTTCAATGTTTTACAGCAAATAATCATAGAAAACTTCATTCATGTCAAACTTATAAGGATAAGTTAATAAGACATACTGTAAACATATTATTGATAACAGTAAAAGTTCAGTCAGTAGTCGTGTCAGGTCTTGCTTGTACAACCAGAATTGGTTTCCTTGGGTCTTTTGGGCCATGCCTCAACATCAATCATCACCAATTTCTAGAATATTTACAGTCAGTTTTGTTTGTGGGCCCGCTGTATACTTTGTATCACTGTTTTTCTTGTTCAGTTATTAATTTACTCTGTGTATTCTTTGATCTTGCTCATTGTTCAGTTTTTGCCTAAAATTTAGGATAGGAATTTATTTTGTATTATTGACACAATACACTCAACCCTATGGGCAAGTCCCATAACTTTTGAAGACATTAAAAGTTGTGCAAACTTTGAATTTTCAGTTCAGGTTTGTAAAATTCCACTTCTCAGTTACCATTCACAGCTATGATACTTTATAGGGTAGTTGAACATACATGTAGTCACTGAATGCAAAAAGGTAAGCACATGGGTTCCTATCAAAAGTAAAAGTTTACACATATGGTTAAAGGTCAAACTCTGTGGACATTTGTGTCTCCAGTTTGTTGATAACTTTACTCATGCATGGGTTGCCCTGATATTTACACATGTATGTGTACAGTCTGTGTTGTTCAGAGACAATCGACCCTCCAGCACTTTCAGTCCTTTGATTTTATTTATTTACATACTTAATTATAACTCCTTGTCAAAATAATATTACATAATACATGTCAAGAATAACAAGAAATTATCATTTCTTCAGCAGTGACTGTGTCCAAGTTGTCTTCATTTTCGCTAACATGCAAAATGCGAACATGCCTTTTCTGAAGCCATTCGTACGATATCAAACAGAAATGAATGAAACCCTAACATACACTTTGTATTTTGTCATGTAATACTGTGAGTTCAAACAAATTAAACATGCTTTCAGAATGCATGATTATAGTTTACACTGACCATAAATTTCCATTACACAAACTGACATACATAAACATATTGCACTCTGTGGGATTCGAACCAGCTGAGTAACAGAAATAGCACTATCCGTGCTAACCACTGCACTATTTCTTCATCTGAATGGAGATGAGATTAAATTCAAATATAACATTGTTGTTGATGGTTTCAATAATAACAGCCTGTCTTAAATATGTAAATATAACACAACGTCACTATCAACTTATCCAAACTGACTTATAACATGCAGTACAAATATATTCAACTCTTTACCCTGTTGGCCAAAACAATACTCTGACTGGAGTATTAAAATCCTGGGCAGCCTGGCAGATATTTGCAGTCTGATCATGATCTGCACTGATCTCTATTCAGCCAGAAACTTTTCAATGTGCGTCCCTTATAATGAACAATTAATGGTGCTGTCCCATTTGTAAGATGGACCAGTCCATTTGATAGATTTAGCAAGGTTGGGGTAAACAGTATGTTTTGGTACTAGCTTGATGACCAGTCTGGACACGCCCCCTACAAACGAACTGGTCTTGATCCTCTTTTTATCAACATGAGTGAAAACTAGATCATATACATGCAGCTAATCCAGATCAAGGTCAAAGATATCTTTTTTAATGTGTACAGCGATCAAAGATCTAAAAGACTACCTAAGGGTCAATGTCAAATAATCTGGTAATGCAGTAAGTAAGAAGAGAGCTATAACTGTGCAATAAACATGTTATTGTTACACTTTGGAATCAACATCAGTGAGATGCAATGACCACTGCAAGATTTTACCCAGAATTCAACCAAGCTTACAGAAACATCACTAAGTCTTGTTCTATTTTTACAACCACATGGCTAAACTTAAATTATGCAGAACTTTCTATATTAAAGTTATTAAGTGAAAAACATAAACAGCCATGGCAAGTTGCATAGACTTCTTCACAACATTTCATTGTGGAGCCACAGTGGCGCAGTAGTAGTGTTTTTGCCACAGGATTGGAAGGCCCCGTGTTTGATCCACTGCAGTAGTGTCCTTAGGCACGACACCGATATTTCCACATTGCCTCTCTAGCTTCAAGAGGGATTCTTTCTGGAGTGAGTCTTGAGAGCAACTAAATTGTAAGAACTTGTTTCTAGTTGAGAATAAATAAATTAGTATAAATAAATAAATGTTCCCTTGCTGCTCATAAAAACAAAGCTGTTTCCTACTTAAGAACATTGTTATACATTAAAGGCAGATATATACGTACATCACACTGCAGAGAATGTGGCGTAATTGTGCTCCCACTTCCAGTGCTACTTGCATCTCCCATTCCGGCAGTTTCAGCTGACGATGACACAGTTACCATTGAAGTGAATGATTCTGATGACGGTAACGATGCGGACTCGGAGAATGCCGAATCTGTCTCCGCAATATCCAACATGGCGTCCGAATAACCTCCTAAATCACCAGGGTAATGTGTTCTAAAATATTCCAGTTCACCCATTGATCGTTTTTTATTATATGCTAAATTACGTGTTATTTCCGACGCTAACGCGTCCAGTTCATTTTGAGCAAGGTCACTGCCACTATCACGATTTTCATCTTTGACAATATTTGGAATTCCATGTCCACTGTAGTAATTCAGTTCTGTTTGGGCGTTACCTAGTTGGGTCTCTAACTCGCACAGCTCTCCTAGAATTGCATCGAAATTTACATCTTGATTTTCTGAAATGACAAAAATATACTGATAACTGCAAACAAACTGAAAAAAAAACAAACAAAAACAACAGAAAACTGTTGAAAAGATTATTTAGATTATAGAATCCAAACTTCTTTCTTTGAAGAAATCTGGGTGATTACTTTTTTGCTTTCAAAAATTTTTATGTTGCATGCTGTTAAATCCAGAATTTTTCAATTTCTTAATTTTTCATAAACTTCTTCTTATATTTTAAATGCACAGAACTGACTTCATCATAGCTATTTGGTAAAATTAAATGTACCATCACTTAACCTACTACATAGGATTATGTATATAGTAGCTGAACTAAATGTCCCCACAAAAACACGCTGAATTTCAGTGAAATTATACAGAACATTTCTGGCACATGCATATCACACATACATAATAATACCCGAGGCCATAAATCTGCCATTGGAAGGAAATTGCTTCTGCTGTTTATTTGTTTACATTTATTTGTTTATCTATCTTTACTAAATAAACAATTTAGTCAGATAAATCAAACACATTATCCTAAATTACCTTTCAGATATTCCATAAATTTGGCAAACTGCTCCATAATGTAACTTATTGAAGTCTGTTCGAATTTATTATCCCTGGTAAAAGATGCTACTGCACTTCAATCAAATGCACAAATGAGAAGTCACTATCCATCAAACATAACATGCAGAATATGACACTAACCTATCGGAGAATGTCACATCGACAAAAAACACTATAGATAATAAACTATCAATTTTCAAAATAAAAACAAGAAAAATATGAAAATTACCGACTTCCAAATGTTTGTTTTCAAAAGAAATTTTGTGTATGGGCTATGAAAATGATTGTATGTATTCATTATTTTCCCATTTTGTATTATGGAAATAACAGAAAATTTCACATAAATTATACAATTACTTGTAATTTATCACAGAACAGTGGCCCACTATCTTTGGTGACACATTTTATTTAACAAACAATAATAGTAGCAATCATAAAGATAATACTGTACCAGTAGATTTGGTACAGCTCAGCCTAGATTATTTTGTTTTATTTAAAAATGTCAGCGTAAAATAAAATTCTTTACAATAAACTGTTTTTTGCTTTGTTTTTTGAAGTCAACTTACATAAAATATACTATATTAGGACTAAACTTCCCTGCAAAATATTTTTTTCTATCAACTGAAAAAACAACTTTGTTATACATGGATATATCCACTATAACTATGTGTTTGTAGAGAAAAAAACTTTCTTATAAACTCACTATTTTGTAGAGTAACTAGGCATATTTGCAGCAAAGGGGTCACCCAAGTACAACAATAAGTATCAGACATTGAAATGTCCATGAAGTCTGGAACAGTTTCATAATTTTGGTGCAGGCAACAAAATACAAGATGGCTTCCAAGATGGCCACCAGTTTCTGTCAAACAGGCAAACACGAAAGCTTAAGAAACAGAAACTTCAGTAATAATTTCTTATAAAATGTATTGCTCATATATTATTGTAATCATATAGAAGTTTATCATTTCAAATATTGAGGGCTGAGAACAGAATTGTTGTTTGTGCATGAAACAGAGTCAGGACAGAGTCATGGTACTTGACCATAATCAGCAAGAAAATATTTTATAGCGTTGGACACCTGGCATATTTTGATACACACCTAGCATATTTTGATACACACCTGGCATATTTTGATACACACCTGGCATATTTTGATACACAGTCTGCAGACAGGAGTGTGACGCCACTTACAGTGTCATTGGATATGTTCGTTGTAAACAGGGGCCGAGTTTCAAAATGAAAGTAGGCTTTTCATTAGTCCGACTACAGGGGTCGAATGCATGGGCCTCACGGTATTTGAATATAGGCAACTTAAAATGTTCAAATTTTGTCAAATCCAAGTGTCAAAATTTGCCTCAGGTGTCTGATTTTTCAGTATTCAGTTGTTGGCACATAGCCTTTTACTTGATTTAGTTCTGTACAGTAATTGTGGATTCTATGGAAGCGGAAAGAATATCTTAGGTTTACCATTGACATGGTGGAGAATTACATGATCAAAATAACCTCTAAACAAAAGAAGATTTGTAAAAAATAAAAGAAAATAGTGAAAGCCATTTAGATATTAAAATGTAATACATGGCTACATAAAAGTATTCTAGAAACCAACAGTTCTTAATCACAGTCACCTTCCAATTGTGCTGAATACTTTAAAAATAAATTATTTCAGATTTTTGAAGTGTTCATCACAATCGGAAGGTGACTATAACTGAGACATGTGTAGTTCTAGAATACTCATATGGCTACATTTTACATTTACAGATAAACGGCTTTCATTATTTTCTAACACATAGATCCAATTCGATATTCGTAACTGTTTCAAATGAGATCGTCATTAATTTTCTTCTTTATAACATTTCAGAGCAGAAAACTATTACTAAAGTATTGTAGCATATATTTAACTTCACATTGGTACCCATTACAAATTCATCCATGCGTGAAATCCACAGCAATCACCCATAACATAAACATGAAATGAGCGCAAATAGCAAATTTTACCTATACTTCATAGATTTACTTTTGTTTAGAGATTATTTTGATCATGTGATTCTCCATCGTGATTGAAAGTGAAAAGTGATCATCCAACAATCACTGCATTCGAAAGGGAAGGCTCCAGCGTCTTCACTGAACATTATCTTGTTTATTTATTATTCATATTTAGTAAAGTTTGGAAAAAGCAACCTTCCATAAACAGAAACAGAAATGACTATTACCACTCATAAAGGAGTATCTAAAACTCTCCATTGCCATCTTTGGGGTCACTACAGTCTTCTGCCTCCGTCGGACTGTCCCAGTATC
This sequence comes from Saxidomus purpurata, assembly GCA_022818135.1. Taxonomy (NCBI): domain Eukaryota; kingdom Metazoa; phylum Mollusca; class Bivalvia; order Venerida; family Veneridae; genus Saxidomus; species Saxidomus purpurata. The sequence goes on along the minus strand of JAFMSR010000013.1, from coordinate 11,016,474 downwards.
ACCAGCTTCCAGATCCTGAAACAAGAGAACAAATGAAAATATTGAAGCCTGTACAGTATTAACAAAGTTTGCTTTAGTGTTTAGGTTTTCACCCAAATCTCCCATTATTTCTAAACAGATAATGTACGGTTTAATATAACTGCCGTAAATCTTTAACCTCAAAATCAGATCTGACCTAAAATCAAACCTGACCAAGCTCATGTGAACATACAGATGATCATTTCCTGGGTTTAGACAAGGTTATACAGTTATGTTAAATTTCTTTGAATCAGGGGCAATAACTGTTGATATACTCATCTGATTAAGCCTATGACCAAACCTGACCAAGACCTGGCAGCCATATACTTCATGTAAAAGTTTAATTAAGATTGCTATAGAAATGTGGCTGCTACAGTATAAACAAACTAACTGATGACATACATCCATCCGCCTGACATGTGACCAAGGAAGCTAAAAGTTAACGCATGATAACCAATCCTGCTACACTATACAATTATAGACTAATTTTGAGGTCAATACAAATTTTTGTTGACCTGTTAAAAGTATATCATTTTTTCACAGGTCTGCAAAACTATGTAATGACCGAAACATTAGTCTAAAATTATCATATCGTATACCAATGTAAAGAGTACCGAAAATCATGCAAAAATATACACATCATTTTCCAGGTCTACACATACTTTTGCGGACCTAGTGGCACGTGAGTGCTATCGGCCAATCAGGATTAAGTATTTATGACAGGTAAACAATATTGCTTTTTGTAAATTAGTCTTTGCAAAAACAACTAAGAGAAATTAAACTGAACAGAACTTGAGTAAAGTTATACATAAATGTCAGATTTCACCAAGCAAGGGAGGCAACTCAGTTAGGTTTACTTTTTCTCTCACTGATGATTGCAGTGATTATCACAAGCAAGAAGCAAAACTAACCGCTTGAGTACAAGTTACCATTAAATATGAATTTATGACAATTGTTTTTTTTTACTCTTGAGTACATTAACATCCCCGCACTGGTGTAACAATGACAGAAAGCTGTCTCTAGGGTAACTGATTCACCTACGGTTAATAGCCTGTGTAATACCGTTGCCAGGGCAAACTGCCATGATCATTATGTTATCATGACAACTACTATCATGACTCGTCATACAGTAGGTTACCTTACTCAAACACTTGCCAAGTTCATTAAATATTGAGTTGGTTAACATTGGACAGGGGCAAAAATATAAATTGAGGAACCTAACTAACACACTTGCTAACTTCATTAAATATTTAGTTGGTTTGCATTAAAGTCCCAGGATCACTTTGAATTTACTGATATAGTGAAATACTTTTATTGATAGTATAATGATAGAACCATGTTCTATTCACTCTATAAGAATGTTGACATATGCCTGTCTTTTGTATTCAAGTCATTTCTTTAAGTAAAAGAGTTGTCAGAAAGCCTTTCTAAATTTGCAATATCATTGAAAAAAATACTGTGCTATGTTTCTAATATGTACTTATCGATTTAAAAAGCTACTTTAGGAATGTTTTTGGTACAAATGAAGGTCATTTCTGTCAGTAAGACATCTTTCTTGATAAAATGAGAGCTACTTGTAAATGTGATTCTTGGACTTTAAGTTTTGACAGGGGCAAAAATCCAATTTGTTCTGAAACTAATATCTGTTAAGAAATAAAACAACTTTTTGAATAAGGGTTTTAAATATAGCATAGATACAGGCAAACTTTTCTCAATGAACTGTTTACTGTTTGGTTTGACTGAACAACTATTTCACCTCTCTATAAATTACTTCCCTTTAACTACAGAGAGTTCATGCCCTTGAATTCAAGCTTATCAAATTAAAAGTATTCAAATTTTAGACAAGAAGAAATAAAATTTCTTTAACTATTTCGGATGAAGCACTAAAACAACAAATCCAGGACTTCTTCAAAATGTCTATGCATTTAGATTAGACCTATTTAACGCAAGAAACCATAATGGATCCCTTAATTATTACAACTTGTCTGAAAACTACACTTATTTTCCAAGATATGACAATTTAGTTGTAATAAAAAGTCTAATGGTTCCATCTCCAATCCACTGTCTGCCGAAAATGAGCTTACGCAACTAGGGAACTGTCGCAACATAAAAATAGTTTGCCGGGGAAATCGATTGATCATGAGACTAAAGACGTCTCAGAAAAAAAACTTCATCTGTGGTAACAGATCAATAGAACTGAAATCAGAACAAATGCAAATACTGGACAAATTGAGAAGACCACAACAGTAAATACATCGTGGTAATCCAACCAGTATCAAAATCATAGTATCGATTGCTGTAAGAACTGTTTTCCCCTGAAACAAGGAACAATTGCCAATAGAGTAATGATAACCCACTTGTCTGTGATAATAGTTGTCCCTTAATAACAGAAAGTGGCCGATGAACAATGAACGACTGATAACTGTACAAAATACAGTACCTGCTAAATGAACGGATAGAGACATTATACTTTTTTTACGAAGTGTTAATCAATTGGCTCATTCATTACTGAGCTTCATCAGACAAGTGCACTGTTGTTGTTGTTATTGTCAGATGTTTTACAGACCAAGAACTCAGACCATGTCAGGCGAAAACAGAATTACAAATGTCATGTACAGTCATGATCTTGATCACTATAAAATCTTCTAAAACTAAACTACTTGTAAATCAATTCATGCAGTGTAAAAAATTATATTAAACTTTCATATTTTTCCTTGTTTAGGAGCTACGTTCAACAACAAGGTCTGTGCTGTTGAAACAGAACTGTATGTTCGAGGAAAGACGTCAATGTTAACAGTGGGTGAAAACTTATTTGCTCTGCCTTCTATGGCCGAATTGTGACACACAGTTCAAGAACTCATGGCAACAAGTCTGTCGCCAAGATGTATTTCTTACATCTATAGGCTATTTCTTTATAACAGGGCAAGTTTGATAAACAAGAGGGCCATGATGGCCCTGTATCGCTCACCTGTCTACCATTGGTTATTAATAGCAGAAAGGATCAATTTTTACCTTTGGCTCATGATATCCTCTTAATAAGCCTATGTAAAATCAAAAGACCCCCCGCCCCAGGCAGGGTTAATTTTGACTCTGAGGTCAGGATTTGAACAATCTTGGTAGAGAGTCAATTTTGCCACATGCGAATATCTAAGCTCTAGGCCTCATTATTTTGCTGTCTGATCATGATCTGCACTGTTGGCTATTCATTTTTGCTGTCGATCATGATCTGCACTGTAAGCTGTTCATTGTATGTTGGCTGGTCATGATCTGCACTGTCAGCTTTTATTTTTGCTGTCTGATCATGATCGCACTGTTTGCTATGCATTATTTAGCTGTCTGATCATGATCTGCACTTTCATAATTAAGCTGTCTGATCATGATCTGCACTTTCATTATTTTGCTGTCTGATCATGATCTGCACTTTCTGACAAATTTCAAAGGATATCTGGGCTGAAAAGTAACATCTAGAGTGTTAACAAGGTTTTTCCATATTTGGGCTGTGACCTAGTTTTTGACCCCAGATGACCCATATTCGAACTTGGGCTAGAAATCAACTTAACAACCTTTCTGACAAATTTCCAGGATATTTGGGCTAAAAATGTTACCTCTAGAGTGTTAACAAGGTTTTTCCATATTTGGGCTGTGTGACCTAGTTTTTGACCCCAGGTGACCCATATTAAAACTTGAGCTAGAAATCATAGAAACAACCTTTCTGACAAATTGCCAGGATATTTGGACTGAAACAGTAGCCTCTAGAGCCTTAACAAGATTTTTCTATTTTTGGGCTCTGTGACCTAGTTTTTGACCCCAGATGACCCATATTCGAACTCGTCCGAGTAATTACTGGGACAAACATCCTGACCAAGTTTCGTGACAATTGAGGAAAAGATGTGACCACTAGAGCGTTAACGAACTAAATGTGGACGGACGACGGACGACGTCCGACGGACGACAGACGACAGACATTCATCGATCCTAATAGCTCACCCTGAGCCAGCTCAGGTGAGCTAAAAAAAACTGAAAAGCAGTTTCAGAGAAGAGGGGGCATATTGACAGGAAATGTTGACAATTGGTAACCTACCTGTACTAACAGCTCATCCAGGGCAATAAACAGAGGCCTGTACTAACAGCTCATCCAGAGCAATATACAGAGGTCTGCACTAACAGCTCATCCAGGGCAATATACAGAGGCCTGTACTAACAGCTCATCCAGGGCAATATACAGAGGTCTGCACTAACAGCTCATCATGGGCATTATACAGAGGCCTGTACTAACAGCTCATCCAGGGCAATATACAGAGGCCTGTACTAACAGCTCATCCAGGGCAATATACAGAGGCCTGTACTAACAGCTCATCCAGGGCATTATACAGAGGCCTGTACTAACAGCTCATCCAGGGCAATATACAGAGGCCTGTACTAACAGCTCATCCAGGGCAATATACAAAGGCCTGTATTAACTGCTCATCCAGGGCAATATACAGAGGCCTGTACTAACAGCTCATCCAGGGCAATATACAGAGGCCTGTACTAACAGCTCATCCAGGGCAATATACAGAGGCCTGTACTAACAGCTCATCCAGGGCAATATACAGAGGCCTGTACAACAGCTCATCCAGGGCAATATACAGAGGCCTGTACTAACAGCTCATCCAGGGCAATATACAGAGGCCTGTACTAACAGCTCATCCAGGGCAATATACAGAGGCCTGCACTAACAGCTCATCCAGAGCAATATACAGAGGCCTGTACTAACAGCTCATCCAGGGCAATATACAGAGGCCTGCACTCCACTAATATAAATGACTCGATAGTTCTACAAGTTACAACTATCCCTTAACTGCCTCAATATCTTTAGCAATCTTTTAAGTGACTGAATAGTTCCATTGCACTCTAGCCAATGACTGAACAGTTTCACTGAACCCTATCAAATTACTGAATAGCTCCGTTGCACTCTATCAAATGACTAAATAATTCCACCATACTCTATTACACTACTTAATAGTTCTGCTGTACTTAATTTAAAGATTGAAGTTTCACTGTACTCTATGAAATGACTGGATAGTTCCAATGCACTTTATGAAGTAACTGGATAGTTCCAATGCACTCTATGAAATGACTGAATAGTTCCAATGCATGCTATGAAATGACTGGATAGTTCCAACTCACTCTATCACAAATGTCTGAAACAGCTCCACTAACTCTACAGATAAAATTCAAAAATCTAAAATGACTGAACAAATATGGAACAAAGTTATCAAGAATAAGGTCACAGCTCATTCAACATCTAACTCTTAGTTATGCAGACTATAATTACTCCTGCATTAAGCATAATTTTCTAACATTTAGGCACAATTACATGTCAGTAATCTCATAAATACAGGACAAACACATTGTAACAATCTGCAGATACAATAATCTATGGAACCATCTGCTGATACAATCACCTATGGAACAATCTGCTGATACAATCATCTATGGAACAAACTGCTGATACACTCATCTATGGAACAATCTGCTGATACAATCACCTATGGAACAATCTGCCACTACAATCATCTATGGAACATCTGCTGCTACACTTATCTATGGAACAATCTGCTGCTACAATCATCTATGGAACAATCTGCTGATACAATCATCTATGAAACAATCTGCTGATACAATCAACTATGGAACAATGAAGATACACTCATCTATGGAACAATCTGCTGATACATACAATCTGCTGATACAATCACCTATGGAACAATCTGCTGCTACAATCATCTATGGAACAATCTGCTGATACACTCATCTATGGAACAATCTGCTGATACAATCATCTATGGAATAATCTTCTGATACAATCATCTATGGAATGATGCAGATACACTCATCTATGGAACAATCTGCTGCTACAATCATTTATGGAACAATCTGCTGATACAATCATCTATGGAATGATGCAGATACACTCATCTATGGAACAATCTGCAGATACACTCATCTATGGAACAATCTGCTGATACAATCATCTATGGAACAATCTGCTGATACAATCATCTATGGAACGATGCAGATACACTCATCTCTGGAACAATCTGCTGATACAATCATCTATGGAACAATCTGCTGATACAATCATCTATGGAACGATGCTTATACAATCATCTATGGAACAATCTGCTGATACAATCATCTATGGAACAATCTGTAGATACATAAATATCTACGAAACAGCCTACAGATACACACAGGGACAACATGCAGATAGGATTTTTTCTTAAAAAGTCTGTTTTGAATACAACCTATTGAGAAATATTTTCACAGACTAAATTGTAGTACTTGTACATGCCCCCACTTTAGGATGGTTTTTACTACATTGTTTGGGAAGGCAGTAACTGTCAATTTGCAATTACTTAAAATAACCAAGGCATTATCCAGTTCTTTGATACTATATTAAGACATCTTGTCTGCATATAAAATCTTTTCAGGCAATAGTAGATGACATGATCACATTAGACATCTGTAAGAAAACCATTAACCTGATTTTCTTGTCCATACATCTACCATACAAAATGTCAAAATAAGATCCTGTACCAAAAATGGCACTTAACACCCATGGGAATCTCCCTAAGTCATACATCCCTCCCTTTACCTACCTCTACACCATCTTCCCTTCACACAACTCTACAAACACCTTCCTTCACCAGCCTCTACACCCCTATTCCTTTACCAATCCCAACACCTATCTCCCTTCAACCACCTCTACACCCTCCTCCCTTCACCTGGCTCACCACCATCTTCCCTTCACCTATCTTTACACCCTTCACCTGCCTCAACACCATCTTCCCTTCACCTATCTTTACACCCTTCACCTGCCTCAACACCATCTTCTCTTCACCTGCATCAACACCATCTTCCCTTCACCTGCCTCAACACCATCTTCTCTTCACCTGCATCAACACCATCTTCCCTTCACCTAGCTTTACACCTACCTCTACAACATCCTCCCTTAACCTATCTTTACACCCTCTTCCCTTCAACTACCTCTATACTTCCTTCACACAGCTCTACAAACACCTTCCTTCACCTACCTACACCCTCATTCCTTTAACCATCCCAACACCCATCTCCCTTCAACCACATCTACACCCTTCTCCATTCACATGTTTTACACCAACATCCCTTCACCCACATACACCCTTGTTCATTCACTTACCTCTACACCATCCTCCCTTTACCTGCCCCTACACCTTTCACCCATCCCCACACACATCTCCCTTCACCCACCCCTACTTCCTTGCCCATTCACTATTACCTCTACATCCTCATTCCTTCAGCCACCTTAACATCCTCGTTCCTAAACCCACCTGTACATCCTAGTCCATTTACTCGCATCTGTACCCTTGTCACATCACTCACATCTACATGCACCACCTCCCTTCATCCACATCTACACCCTCCTTCATTTACCTCTACACCTTCACACATCTCTACACAATAGTTTCTTCATCCACCTCTAAACCCTTCTCACTTCACCCACCTTTATACTATTCTCCCTTCACACCTCTCTACACTCTCTTCCCTTCATCTACCTGCTCTAAGAAGCATCTCAGATTTGTGTAGCTGACTCCAAGCATGCAGTATCACTATTTTTCACTGATTTAGCTGAGATTTTGTTCATACAGGCATGTTACATTTCACTCTCTGAAAAAAACTAAACTGTTTCATCTGATTTTATCAATATATAAGTCAAAGTATTGGAGGAGGTGAACGGGGGTTGACTGGTGGATATGCTACAAAGGCAAAGGTAAAGTGTTTGTTTATCTTAGTGTAACCCCTACTTAAAGGGCCAGCCATTTTTGACTTATGAGACACCTTCTTACCTCCGGAATCTTTAGTCATCACAGTGAGGTAGTCATATGGTAACCATTATTTAACTAGCTGGTGCGCTCACAAACCAGCCATATCAGATCAGACACCTGTTGGGGTTCAAACTTATCACCAGCTCCAAAGGAACTCCCAAGGCGGATGCCTAAACCACTAGACCAATGGAGACTTTAATAATTCTAGAAAACATTTTTCTACTAAAAATGTCTTTTAAAAAATTTTTGTTACAAAACTTTGCAAAATGAAAAAGAAGGAATTATAAGACTGAAACTTTGGCCTGGAATTTTATATCCAAGTATTTACAGATCTATCATGTGTAAGTCATGCATACACCTGCCAAAACCTGCAGGTTCCTAACAACATCTTCAAACCTTATTGCCTACATAAATCTTTATTATACTTCTATATGCTTCTGAAATCTTACAAAACCAGCATGAGAGAGAAATTCCTGAAAGCTACTTCTTGGAAGGGGACCTGTAATTTTAATACATTGTACTCCATTATTCCAAATTTTTTCTGTTACAGAACCAGAGGACTTTTTATGGAAAAGAAAATAACAGTAATAAGTAATCTAAAATTGTTCAGAAACAAATCATAAAATCAAAAAAATATTTAAACTTCCACTTTTTGTCGCCATGGTAATTGTATGTGTATCTTTTCATTTCCACTGCAACTAGAATTTTAAAGGGCATGAAATTTATAAAAATTATATCAACTAGAACTGTCTCAAGAGTGACGAATTATACCCCCACAATACAGCTTTGTCACAGAAGTATGGCAACCATAAGAAAGGAATGGCCACAAGGACATAGAGTTGAGTTATTATACAATAACTTGTGTAAATGTATTGTTTTAATAGCATACAAAATGTGTAAGGTTAGAAATTATCAATTATTGTTCAATTTAATAGGTTTATTTCAAACAAAAAATTGCGCCTGGATAAGCGTAAGACATAGAAACCATTCAAATGTTTCAAGTAAACCTTTTTACTGTAAACCATTTTACTGTTCAGGCTCACTGTGAACTTGACCTTTGACCTACTGACCCCAAAGTCGAACTTGACCTGTATTTCATAATGTTACAGCTGTGTACCGAAAATTATTTAAATCGGTCAAGCCTTTCATGAGTTATCATCCGGAAACTGTTTTACATTACAGTTCAGTCACTGTAACCTTGACCTTTGACCTACTGACCCCAAAGTCGAACTTGACCTGTATTTGATGATGTTACAGCTGTGTACCGAAAATTATTTAAATCGGTCAAGCCTTTCATGAGTTATCATTCGGAAACTCTTTTACAGTTCAGAGTCACTGTGACCTTGACCTTTGACCTACTGACCCCAAAGTCAAACTATTGAGGGCCATTAATTCTTTTAAAATCATTATTAATTAAGATATCCCAACTTTCATCATATCTCAGCAGAGGTGCAAGGTTTGGTGATGATCTGATAAAAACTGTTTCAGCTAGACAGGGAAAAGTGCTATTTTAGTGAAATTTCAACAATTCAAGCACCATAACAGCCAGACATCCTCTGGTTATAGGCTTACTATGAATCTTGGATAAGAGATCATGTCTATAAATATTGTGACCAAGAGACTTTGGCAATGGATTCAAGTTATAGCGCAGACAAAATCATTGGATGCAAGCAGCCTTCCAGCCTTTCTAGTATCTTATAATACATTTTGTTTCCAAGGACGGACATATAAAAGTTTTCAATGAGCAGTCGCCAATGTAAGGTTAATGTCTCAAAGAAACTTTGGACTACAACTTCTTTTCAATTCAAAACTATTTTAGATTAACAGAATGTGTAGAAAAGTGACTATTGTAAATGTCATATTATAAATAGCCAGAGGAAAAGCATACATCCTACATTAACTAAAGATCACAGTGTCTGTAGGAATAACTTGACCTATATTCCAGCAAAGCTCTCTAGAATATATAAGTTGAAGAAACAAGCTTATCATTTATCCCAATTAGCACCTTTCCTGACAGAAGATTATGATGTCTATATTGACCAGGTAATAACAAGGAGTTGCCAGACAGATAAATAGTAGTGATAAATGTAAAAAGTCTGAGCTTTGTGGCTTGTTTCTTAGAATGAATTCCAACGTAAATTACCAAGCTGCCATTAGGTCACAGTATGACAGAAGCAGTATCATGTTTTATTAGTCAATAGACAACTCTGCAACCTGTTGCATTGTAGAAGTGTTTTTTTTAATGCAGCCATTGCAATACCCCTTATATACCAGACAGTAAAAATGGTGCATTCTCATCTTTCAGCTCTCACAGGCACACATTTAATGAAATTCAAAAACAAATTGCAAAAACAGCACACAAAATACAACAGCTAAATTCTCTTTTTCAATTAGCTCAATAAAATGATCAAGCATTTATGAAAGACATTCTTTATACAAGCTATAAATATTATGTTAGATATTACCCAATATGTGTAATTCCATCAAAACATCTTTTTTCAACATTCTAAATTACGAGTAACTGTTTGCCCGATATCCACCATTCCCTACCAGTACAATCAAAATGGTGGCAGAACTGGGATAAAAAAACTCATATTACAGCCTTCCAATAAGATGTCATTTTTTTTCTAAGAACATCAAAGCCTTCATTGATCTGGTTTTCTTCTTCCCTTGTTACAGCATCAGCGAGTCCCAAATCTATAAAATACTGACAAGCAATTTGTTCAGGAAAATATTTTGATATCTTTACTACCGAAAAATGACACACTTTCTTTTCTCCATCTTTATGAGTATAATTTTGAGATCATATAAATGTTTTGCAGATCAATTTTCCCATAGATAATGATGCAAGTGCAATTTACCATATTTGTCATAATTAAGGCACAGGATCGGTGTCCTTGTACCAGTACTACAAGTTGAATGGGGGTGTTGAATCTTTGTCTATAAGTCAGCAAATTATATTTCAGATTTTTTTTGGAATTATTTAGTAAACAGCAGGCCTTCCCAAACACCCATACTACAAAATTAGTAACATTGACCTTGACTACTTCTGCTTGAAAACTTCAATTTTGTTGTTAAGTAACAGCCTATTTGTGGCACCTAATTGCATACCAATGTTCTTCCTGTTACATACAGAGCATAGATCTTCTACTTTAGTAACAACAATGACCTTTACCTTACAGTGAGTAGCAGCCTAAATTATACATATATAGTTCAAAGCTGGGTTTCTGTACTGCTAAATGCTATATACTGTACAAATTCATTGAGCTAGTCATTTCCAGGAAAATCTCAGTGTCACACCACCAGACTACCACTCTCTTCAAATCCCCTTCCCCCCTAAAACTCCCATTAAATAAAACGGTTACCAAAGGTTGCTTTAAATGAAGAGTTGTAGTAACATAAACCTTGCAAACAAACAAAAGAGATAGTTCTAGCAGTTCCTCTCATTGTGCTTGACCTTGTATGAAGTGTATTGAATTCCAACTTGTAGTTTTCAAAAAGCTCCAGACAGGGAAAAGTAACAAAGGGCAATAACACTGTAATTAGTCAAGATGGAGTATGGTTCCGTGCACGCACTCCCTCTCACTGTGCTGACCATTGTATGAAGTTGTTTGAATTCCAACCAGAAGTTTTCAAGTATGCTCCGGACAAGGAAAAGTAACAAAGGGTAAAACCTGTAATGAGTCAAGATGGAGTTATAGTTCCGGCACTGCACTTCCCTAAAGTGCTTGACCATTGTATGAAGTTGATGAATTCAAACCAGTAGTTTTCAAGTTAGCTCCGGACAAGGAAAAGTAACAAAGGGCAAAACCTGTAATTAGTGAAGATGGAGTATAGTTCTTGTGCACTGCACTTCCTCTCAAGTGCTTGACCATTGTATGAAGTGTATGAATTCCAACCAGTAGTTTTCAAGTTGTCCGGACAAGTAAAAGTAACAAAGGGCAATAACTCAGTAAATACTCAAGATAGAGTATAGTGTACACGCACTTCCTCTGAGTGTGCTGATCATTGTATGAACTTGTTGAATTCCAACTAGTAGTTTTCAAGAAGCCCGGACAAGGAAAAGTAACAAAGGGCAAAACTCGTAATTAGTCAAGAGGGATGGTCTGTGCACGCACTTCCTCTCAATTGCTGACCATTGTAGAAGTTGTATTGAATTCAAACCAGTAGTTTTCAAGTTAGCTCCGGACAAGGAAAAGTAACAAAGGGCAATAACTCTGAATTAGTCAAGATGGAGTTTGTTCTTGTGCACTGCACTTCCTCTCAAGTGCTTGACCATTGTATGAAGTGTATGAATTCCAACTAGTAGTTTTCAAGTTTGCTCGGACAAGGAAAAGCAACAGACCGCCCGACCGACCGACCGACCGACCAACCGACCGACCGACCAACCACCGTACTCCATAACCCCCTAACTTCTTTTGGGGTTAATAACAACATACCCTAATAGCCATAAAAACTCGCTTATTTCAGAAAAACAGGGTGCATGAAGTACTTTTTTCTTCCAGCAGAAAATAACATGTAAATCATGAGAAGCAAAAATTCCTATGACATGTTGAGACCTCTGGGAGCTAGATGTTGTCAATATGGAGACAGTGTACCTAGTTTATGACGTCTGGAGCACCAGAGAATACTGAACCATCACAACATCTCTCCAAACACGAAAGTTGCACTAAAAACGTGTCTGCAAATCTTATATTAACTACTCTAACTATTCCAAGACTGCCTCAAGACGCACTTCTATGAAGTTGAGATACAATTTCTATCTTGACCTTGCACTAAAAATCTAGTTGCTCATTTTTAAATGATAGTTTAATGGGGAAATTCAAGTCAAACCTATCACAGATCTACAGCCAAAGTATATCAGTTCCAATGAATAAGATGCCATGCAGACTGCAAGTATTTCTGGATTTGTTACCAGTGTAGATCATGATCAGCCTTCTCATCTGTGCAGTATGATAATGATTGCTATTTTTGGTGAGTATAACGCTTTGAAAAATTAACTATACTGTCAACATTGTAATATGGACAAGTCAGTATAAGAAATATAACAGCTAGGCAAGGGATAACAGAATTCAAGTATTAGAAACTCAACAGATTGATCTGCCCTGTAAAATCAAACAAAAGACTCACACACATTATGAATATATATCAAACAATAAGACTCAGGTACTCCCACATTAGTCCCCTAGTTTGCCAAACGAACTCTGGTCAATCACTGACCAAACTAATTCTACCCTGTACCTATACAATGTATTTCTATCTCATGTTGAAGCAAAACCTGCCAACTTTCATAATAAATTTTAAACATCAGATAATAAACAGTGGGAAAGATCTACCTGTCTGTGTGTACATGTTGATCAGAAACTATGATAAATATTATCATTTTCCCATTGGGAAGAATTTCTGTTGTTAAACAAATCTTCCAGCTGTGGAACCGGATAATCAAACTGATTTGCTCATCCTGATATCTCATTGGATAGATTCCTACTTGAGATTTGATCTTCAGGATCAATGAAACCTGTAGGAAACATTTGGTCAATGTCATGTTAAATGTGGTCAATGTCATATTAAATGTGGTCAATGTAATGATAAATGTCTTTAAAAAAAAGCAATTATTGTTCAATCAGGGTCAATAACTCTGGACAATTACCAGCTTGACCAATGATAAAGGTGTGTAAGACCATCTTACACAGATACTCTATCCACATAGACAAGAGCTGTCTGATGACCGGACTGTTCCAACTCACTCACTCAGCTTTTAAGTGAAAAACCTGAGCCACTCAATCTTGTTCAAAGAATATCTTGCATAAAAATGTCACCTGAAATTTCTAAGTACATCAAGGGTTATAATTTGGGATATATTCAGGCAAGAGTTATCAAACAAATGCATGTGTGATGTGTCTGAAGGGAATGTATAAGTTTCAAATCAGTCCCCTTTCAGGAAAATGAGATATGTGCATGATAGCAGCTGGCATGCCAAACTGACGTAACCAAAATTTCAGAGTCCAACAAGGGTCATACTTCTTATTAAATTCAGTCAGGGTTAAGTATCTAATAATTTATCAAAGTTATCTAACTACTGTTTTGCTCCCCTGGACACTTCAAGTAAGTTTCGAATTAACCCAATAGGTTGTTACTGTATGTCCATGATGGCAACTTACACGCAAAACTTAAACAAAATCATAATTAGCATGCACAACTAATTTAACCAAAACAAGGGCCATAATTTGAAATAAATTCAATCATGAGCTTTTAAACTTGACTGTCTGATTTCCCAGAAAACATCAGTAAAGTTTCAATCAGTCACACAGGAGACAAAAGAGATATATCAATGGCTTGAATGCAAAACTTCAACCAAAGGTGCGAGCACTGATACCCGAGGGCCAAAGCAAGGCTGACTGCAACATAGAATGCCTTATTCTTTGAATAGTCAGGCTACAGAATGTTGGTAGTCTCTCTTGGGTTAAAACTCTGCACATACTTGTCTGATCTAGCCAGTTATGGAACTTATAAACAAGATCTTGTGACCATGGTGACCACTATCTTAAGATTGCTTCTGAAATTTGGAAGCTTGCAATTAACAAATCAATTATAGAATTAAAACTGACAGATGTATCAGATAGATTGACATTGATTAATGCACCTATCCTTTCATCATGCACTTTTTTGACTACCCTCAAATTGTTATTAAATTTAATGAAGACATTTTCACTCTAAGCAATTATATACATATCAAGTATGTTTTAAAATGTTTCTATCTGCTGAAAATAATGTTTCTCGCAGGAGATCTATCTACAGAGTCATACCTCTATGTCAAACATCCAAATCTATCCAAAAAATGATTGTTTAAAAGTATTTATTATGAAGAAATTTCAGTGAAGTGTTTACATGCTGTAATACAGGAAGCCAATCATTTTCCCCAATGATTCATTAAAAACATATGCTCTGCCAGAGGCTGTAGAATGGTTCCTCTCCTTTGTCCCATTTCCAAATTACATTTTGAGAGAAAATTTGGGAACCAGTCAAGAAGCCTGGGAGAAAAATCTGTTACCATGGAAACCAATGACTACAAAATTTATCAATGCAGGCCTGTTTTATAGTTTTTCCAATACAGTTAGAATTTATATTGAGGTAGTTCATTTTTTGCATCAAATGAAATCAACTGACTACAAACACCAGACAATTATCTCCAAATTTCTGGGATGCCATATTAATTCTAAAATTCATTACTTCCGCATTTTAATTTCACTTAAATTCTCAGGCAACCTGTACTTGGTTATAAAATGATCAATAGCTTTCTTTTCACAGATCAAATTGTTCATTTCTATTTTTCTGCAAGCCCTATTTAAGAACTGCAGACAAAATGTTGTACTTTAATACAAGTTCTTATAAATGAAAGGACAGTTCATTTAATACTGGCCTCAAGAAGGAAATAGTGCCAGACAGATAGACCTTTAATTAGCTTTTATATAGCTAAATTACACTATAATTATAACTGGCCTACTTCTCCAGACAGAAGATATTAATGGAATATCATAACAGTACATTGATATATGGATAGTATGTTTTCAAGCCGGCTGTGATGTACCATATCACATGACTTTAAGGTGGGGCCAAGTTTCAAAACTCCAGGACTATCACCATGACAACAGTTCATACATTTGACATGTTACAGAACATAGGAAGCAGAATGTAGAAAATATCTATATTCCAACAATTTGACTGGTATTTAGTCTGCAGACCTATATTTGGGAACCAATTAACATAATTATGGCAATTAGTCTCTTTTAGACACTCGGTCCGTGCGAAGGTAACCAAATGAGAATAGACAGTATTCAGCCCACTCAAACACGATCCGTTCAGTGCAAGTTATGGGAAATCATGTTGATGAACAATACAACCCAATTTTTTCGTAACTTATTTTATAACCAATATTTTAGATAAAATATGTTGGAGATATGTAAAAACTTGGTAAATAGGATTCCTGCTACAAACTGGTTAGCTTTTGTCACTTGAATCAGTTATGTTGATGATGCACATCACAATGGTATCTCATATCACCCTGTGGTCAGTACATTACTACAATTTACAAACTAAAACCATGGGGGAAGCGTTATTTAGGGCAGACGTGGCAATACAGGAAAATACGTTTTTATGAGCAATAGCTAAGAAAATTCAAATAAGCATTTATGGGTACATGATAAAGATGTACATTCCATATGTAAGAAAGCAGTGGATGTTTCTCTTCAGCAAAATAATCTTGACAATACAACCTCAGTCTAGTGGTGCGTTGGTCAAGTGGTTGACGCTCTGGACTACCAATACGGAGGTCTCTGGTTCAAATTCTGACCGGGGCACTTCAGCGTTTCCCACCCATCTAAAAGTGAACTCGATAGAAACCCAGACGTAGTCTCACATGTATCAGTGCTATACATCGAGCATGTAAAAGAACCAAGGGATCTATGCGTAAAAGAACTAGGGTCTAGTACCCAGATTCCATTTATCTGCATCTTCAACCTGCCCCTGTCAGGAGTCCTGGCAAGTTATCCAAGGGTTGGTCAAGACTATAAACAATCTAAATGAAGTAGTCTAGAGCAATAAACTTCTACATGCACTTACTATAAAACTATTTACACTTTTACCACACTAATAATATTGTGACATTATTCTAGCATCCTCCATGCACTCATTATTTCCCTTACAGTACAATTTTCTCCTCTATTACTTTTAAAGGGAGATCACCATATCTGTAATGTAAGGTGTAGAATCCACAATGAAGAAAGGACATAACATCCACTTTGATCATCATCATTTATAAGGTACAGTTCGGCAAACAATAAGCTTTCACTGTGACCAAAAATTCACACGACAAATTGGCAAGATTTTATTTGTTGACAATGTTTAACTGTACTTTTAACCAGATCAGTTCACCATACTTTTAAGTAAGCACAATACCCTCTGAGATCAATACCTCAGCATGGGGAAAAGACTATAACTGTCAGGCAACTGGTGTCTGTCTTCTGTATCAACATGCTGCAGTACATTAAAATTCACAGATGTTTTAAGACATTGATCCCACTACATGCCACATGGCCCACACTGCTACATGCCACATGGCCCATACCGACAAAAATAATTCGGTAACAAAAAATCACACTTAAAATTATTATTCATTCTTGATTGCAAACAAGTTTTTACAACTTAGATTAATCCCTCTCACGACTCATTCCAGACGAAATCAATCTTGAAGAGAGAAAGGCAATGTGGAAATATCTATGTCTTGCCTTAGAACACAACCGCCCTGGCAATGCTAGGGATCGAACCAGGGGTCCTCAGAACCTAAGGTGAACGCGCTACCACTACGACACTCTGGCTCCACTTTGTTGAACTGTGTGTCATTGAGAATAGTTAGTGTATGTTGTAAAAACTTATTCTAAAATCATTGTAATATAAGCAAGCCTAAACTAACTTACTTCCGATATCTATATTCATCTGTCTTTCTTTTGAGCAGTTTTGAAAGTCCCAGAATCAGTTAATTTTTTGTTACTATATTAGTAAATCCAAAGTGATCCTGGGACTTTAAAGGTAAGAATGATAATATGAAGTAATAGTTGGTTCACTTCAGATTGTACTTGTATCATCACCATTCTACAACAGTGACATGCAAACTAAATAATCTACGTTCTTATACTAGTCTTTGCTTTCCTACGTAAATGTTTGCAAATCAAGTGACCCCTAAGTTTGATGAAGTTGTACGACCCTGGTTGAAGACTACTAAACATTGCTGCACCCTAAATTTCTAAGCTTCTGGCCTTGCAGCAATGGACAAAAATAAAATTCAAGTGTGTTTTTGGTTTCTATGTTATGGATACTGAGTAATAGCTGTTGATCCAAATAATGACGTCATTCTCGCAACCTCAAAGAAATGACGTCATTATTTGAGTCAGAAGTACTCTATCTATTTAGTACTCTGGCACATTTATTTTGCTCTGTTGCACAACTGTTACTGCTCCCTATTGTAGATCATGAGTACCATTTTACATTATATGCCTGTGAAGTTTGACTCAAACTGACTCATTAGCATTGGAGATGAGATTTGGAACAAACTTTGGAGGTTACCGATGATGACAGAGGTCCAACAATCCTAAACAGCTCACCCTCAAGTGAGCTTATAGCATTTTTGTCATTACTGGTAGTAAGCAACTGAAACAAAGCACACATACCTTTGCATAGTTTTCAAGTTCCCCTAGCCACTGACTGAGCTGTGACTCTGAGTCGGGGTCATCCACATCACTGTCGGGCTCGATCTCCGGTCCCAGGCGATAATCATCTTCAATCTCCATTCTGAAAATAAAAATGAGATTGTTTGACTTGTTTGTGTCAACATCTGATCTACCTCTATTTCTCCCTTTTATTTGTTTGTGATAAAAACTTCGACCCTACTGAAAATGAGTTTTTTTTTCTCCTTTTCTGATTGCATGATACTTCTTTTTACTTCAGATGATCTAGTTCAAATCCCAACAAACATTTTATCAGAACCAATATTATGACAAAGTTTCATCAAGATTTGATGATAACAAGAGTTCCTTATCTGTGCTAATCCACAATACATTTCACCTGCTGCACCATTACCATAGAAACTTTGCTGTTACAAATTCCACTCAAATTTCACTCTAGCATAATGAACTCTTCTAACACTTGTAATGTAGTATGTCTATCTCCTTCATTTATTAACCAGATGAAGCATTTAAGCACCAGTCAATTGATTTTTTGTTTTAAGGACAGTTGATCTATTTACATGAAACAAACATTGAAAATGACCAAATGTTTATTTTCCAGGTCATGTTGTAAGTGGCAGTTATTGACTGCTGAGGAAACTGTCACTTGTTTGCTTTATTCCTTTATCCTTAAAGCTGGCCTTTATCTGTTATATATACAAAGTGTTACCACGCAAACTTGTTTTAATCATACTCCATAACAAAATGCAGTAATATGATACAGCTAGATTACAACGTTCTATAGAAAAATTTCACCAAAATATTTTTTACATAATATTTCATTAAATGGGTCACATTTGATTTAATGCTGAAAGAGCCTCAACAAAGTGAGACAACCACAACTGGTTGAATTTTTCTTTTACACAGTTCAACATGAAAAAAGAAATGGATAAAGAATTGTCAGTATTTTATTTTATATTAAATGTCAATTCTAGTTAACACACAATTTCCAAGATAAAATCTTGTACATTGACAATGTAAGATTATATTGTCATAAACATAAGTAAACGTGACTAGCTGTCAGTCACAGTTGCCGGCATTCACAGGGTTCTACAGCAGTTATACAGTGCAATGTACTTGTACCAGACTTCATAATCTTGCATATAACTGTCAGAATAATTCAAAACAGTGTGACAGAATAAACAATTTGAATTCCAGCTTTAAAAATCATTAATCACTATGACATTACAGAGTTTAATTAATTATGTAAACAGTTAGAGATGGAATTCATGAAAACTATTCTATTATCAGCTGTCTCCATACATCTAGTGATCTTGTGTTTTACTCTGTAATGAGGTTATTCTGCAATGATTGTTACTGTCTTGAAACCATACGGTCAAACAGACACACAGACAGGCATACAGACAGACACACAAACATACAGACACAGACAGAAACAGACAGACATACAGCAGCAAAACAAACTTCTTCTGTTCATTAGAAAACATTATATACATTTTAGTTACTTTGAAAACAGATTACAAACTTGCATTAGCCAGAGCTGAAATCAGCAGGAATCCAAATCATGCATTATTTCAATCAATCTATTTATAGCAACAGCAATTAAGGTTGCAATTAATTTACCGATTTTATTTCAGATGGCTCCGCTACAATCTTTTTAATTACATTCATGAAGATTAAAGTCCCAGGATCACATTTACAAAAAGCTCTCATTTTATCAAGAAAGATGTCTTACTGACAGAAATGACCTTTATTTGTACCAAAAACATTCCTATCTTTGATAAGTACATAATAGAAACATAGTGCAGTATTTTTTTCAATGATTTGCAAAAAAAAGAAAGGCCTTCTGGCAGGGCTCGACTTAGGACTGAAAACTTGATTGGACCTTTGGTCCACCTCATCTAGACTTCACTTGGCCCGAGGTCAACTGACCTGGACCAAAATATTTGTATCAATAAAAGCTATTAATTCACTATGCAAAAACATGTTTAAAAAATAACGTGACTTCGAGTGGAGTTTTGAGTGAAAATATCGATCGCGGGACTATCACGTTTCTCTTCGCATTTCTGAGGGACTTTTTTATTACATCATGTAATTAAAATGTTGATAAAATACACCTGTAAAAGCGATCTGTTACAATTAGATTCTTTGAATCCCAAGGACTGATTCACACATCGCTGCCGCGGTATTTTCATTGCGAATCCGCGGTCGCTATACTATTACTGCGTCTTTGATATCATCGTTTCAAAAAATTATTTTTATCTGAACCTCAATGTATATGTAAAATATCTATTTCCGTGAAATATCCGCCGTAATTGGTCAATGTTTATTTTCCACTGTGCATTTGTCACTCGTGGTAGGTGTGAAAAATATGGCCTGTCATAAAGGATGACAAAATTAACTCTTTCAATTTTGAAATTGTTTGCAAGTCCAAGCTATGAGATACCACTGATTGATGAAAGCGAAAACTTATTTCTCTAACAATTAAATAGTTCCGAATGTTGTTTATTTAAAACAAAACTACCGGAGTAATTTGATCTGTTTGTTACAAAATCGTCCAGTTTCAGCGTGTCCGTATTTCCTTTGCCATTTATTGTGCTCTTTTTCAGCAACTGTGACTGTCGAATTTTTCCAGTACCAATTTTCTTATATTCATTTAAATGAATAACCTTCGCCGAATGAAGTGATTTTTACTGCAAACTTCTGTTAATAATAGAGATAAAGCCGCAGGTGTCACGAGATCAAAGAAGGTCGCCGACGCTTGTCGGCGTAGTCAAGTTTCTTTGATCTTAGTAAAGCACGTGGCATTAAAAAAGACAGATATATTTTGACAGTTTAAGACATGTACAAGTACTTGTTGACTTTGGATTATAAAAATATTAGTTTGGATGTGATTATGTTACGAGTAAGTTTTATTTTTTGTTGAAACAATATATCGAAAACGCTACACAAATGTACGTCGGTTGGCCTATGAATTTCAATTTAAAATGTATAAAAAGACACACAAAAAAAGCGTGTTTATAAATATCTATGGAAAAGAATTTAAATTTAATATATCGTAAACCCGTTCAATCACACGTCAAGTACGGCGATTTTATTAACCCCGCAAAGTGCCGCAATATTTCTCCGTGCTCGAAGTCCCTCCCAAGTTCTAAGTCACGCTATTTGGCGCATTGGAGGTGTATAGAACTCGATTTCAATTCGTTATAGATGGGTGTCGGTGACAAATCAGAAAGCACGTTATTAATTTGTTCTATAAACCCCTGACAAACAAAGATTTGTGCCATTGTCATCTCATTTTTGATGTGGACCGGCGGACCAGCTTACTGGACGGTCAGTTGGACCGTGGGCTTTTTAACTGGACACGGGCCAACGGTCCAGTGCTAAATCGAGCCCTGTTCTGGCAACTCTTTTCTTAAAGAAACAACTTAAAATAGAAAGAAAAGCATCTGTCGACATTGTTTATAAATAGAACATGGGTCTTTCATTTTCCTATCAATAAATTTATGTTATTTTATCAGCAAATTCAAAGTAATCCTGGGACTAAAAGCCAAAGTTAAGAAATCAATATAATCAATCAATCATTTGGAATTTTGAAGTTTTATTACAAGTTACTACACATTTCATATGACCAACATCTCAAAATGGCAGGTTTGGGGAGTTAGAAACCTGAGACCCTCCTGATGTCAATGCGTGGCACTGCACCAAGGTGGCATCCAATGGTCCTTTAACATGCGTGATGTAAAACACTGATCCATTGGACCTCCATTGTTTAGGGTCTCATCCAAAATACTGAAATGTATTAGTTTTGTTATGAAGCCTGTAAGGGCGCCCCTGTCCCCGCCCCTTTCCCAACTAGCCGAAGGCACATGACACTTAGATTTTCGCACATCATTCCCCATGAAATGATCATTTAAAACAATTTTCATGTAAATCCTTCATAATGTTTAAAAGAAATAGAGCCAAAAAGAACGTGTCTATTACCTTGAGCTGGACGAGTGTTCATTAGGGGAAGTAACAACAACTGGTTTAATTGAATTAAATGCTGTGAACTACTTCATATGAAAAATGAAAACCCAATTTCTTACAATGTAAACAATTCGCTCAGTCTCTGGCTAACTAAGTCATTCTCACCAGTCAGTACCGGTTAATTAATTTCATTAGGTGAAATCCGGCGCGTTATCATTAAAGGGTCTCGATATACTAGCGTACACCGGGCATATATTCAATATATGCCAGCATTTATGTAACGTAAAGCCCCTTTTTCTTTTGTAGTATTTTGAAATTTCATGCATTTTGTGAATTTTTAGGTCTCTAATTGCAAAAAAATGCAATAATTTCCAATATGAAGTACCTCTGCTAAGAAGGCAAAAAAGCCCTGTATTTGTGAACTTGACCTAGAGCTCAGTGGGGTGAAAAGTGAGTTCTGCACATAGTCTTGAAAATCCTTCAAAAACCAGTGACCCAAAAATGTGAGCAAATCAGTGGTCTCGTGGTAACGGGCAGGTCACTTGTAATCCAGGGGTCGCAGGTTTGATCCCCCACTCCTCCATTTACCTATCTAATGGTCTTCTGGATGAGACCTGAAAAACCTAGGTTTGATGTATCGATGCTGCACATCGTGCATGTTAAAGAACCAGATGGTGTCTCTGGAATGGGACACGTTCTGTATCTTGCACTAACCCCTGTAACCTAAAATAACTAACTTCTTCTGGAGGCGTTGGTCATGGATTATCCGGTACCAATGCTGAAACTCTTATATACATACATGTGACCTTTAAACCTGTTGATGTTGGAACATAAGCTCTGCAGGTCATCTTGATGAGGCAAAAATTTTATCTAAGTTTTATAATAATACTTTTAGGGGTTTAAGAGATATGGAATGAAAGACTGACTGATGGACAGACGGATAAAGACCATTCCTTATTACATCACCTGTCCCCGCTGCGGGAGGAAACCGTAACTGAAGGCAAACACGTATTTCCACAGTCTAAAACTTTGTTGCTTTGTTAGAATGTGGTTTCCTAAGTTATCTGTGCAAAATATCAACAATCTTACTGTCTGACAGTACTCCAGGCAAAATATTACATTCCACTCCTTGTTTTCATCTTCTCAACGATAACACTTAAGACTGTCAATTAAACACCCGACTTTCAAGCTGTGAGCTCAAACCTGAAGCTGCACTATCACTCTACATATTAAATTCATCTCTGAAAACTTACAAAAAATACTATAACAAAAAATTATATCAAAGACTATTAACGAAGATAAAAAAATCCAGTTCTAGACTCAAAAAATCCAAGTGAGAAACATACCCTGGTGTTAACATATTACAACTCTTGTGAAACACTTTTATCTATATTCAGGATCTCCATTATTTCTAGCAAAATGTGTGAAAGTTTCTTGAGAGTATGTTACATGTATAATCCAATTGCTGGAGCACACAAAAAGGCTGCGGAGCAATAAAACACAGTCTCCATACAGATGCTGTTTCAAGATTACTGAATAAACAAATCAATAAAGTGTCTGTTAGGGGTATATTTTATGGCAGGAATCATAGGCAAAGAGGATCATAATATCATATTGTTATACCAAATGTATGTAAACATTTTGCCAGGAAAACTAAATAAACTTCTGCCAAACACCGAAACAAAACTGGGCAACTTAATATTGTCTGGTTGTGGTCATTACTCAAGGGAGACAAATCTATTTAACTTGTGTAATCTTAAATATTGTAACCTTGAGTTGCAGTTCTTTTGTAGTGGTTTCCCTGATACTGATATTCCTACCTAGCTCCAGCTAACAATATATACCTTAAATGTTGGCACATTCTTGCACAGTCTCCTACCTATGTTTAGTGTGAATCAAATTTGAAAATTTTATAACCAAGACTTAATATGCTTATGTAGCATGTCCAGTGTGAAAAACATTAAATAAAGTGTTTCTACGAATTTTTCTAGGTTTACAATATGAGGACCACGCCCTTCTGCATCACACCCTAGGGTAGAGATGACTTGATTAATGTAAACGATTAAAAACTTTTACTATTAACCCTTAAATGAAGTGCATAAACATGTTCCTAAACCCAACAGTGGTGTAGGAGCAGTCAACGGTTTCAGGTTCAAATCTAATCAGTGTCAAAAATTGAACGGCTCTTCTGTGATCCTGAACCGGTGCACTAGAACTCTTGCTAGCAAACAGGGCTTAAAGATACAGTCTACAAATACGACAATAACTAATTGAAAACTGTAAATGTTGTTATATTTGTGAGGTTGTTTTTTTGCTAGTATTTGAACCACATTGCGAATTTATCAATCTCACTAAAATTGCTGTCTCCAATCTTATTTAGGTCTATGAGTCAAATTCAAGAAATCGCAAATAAATCGAAAATTAGGAAATCAGGATTTAAACAACAGAAGAATATATAAAGACCTTTACAGTAGACGCCACAGTCTGGGATGGTCTATATATAAGCACACCTGTCCCACCACCTGCTGTTCTACAGGTGATTTTACTCCCTACTAATTGCCAAGCTTTCTGGAATCTTGCAACAGTTTTTAGATTTAATTAAATTCACATCTGCCAAATTCTTAATACCAGAAATTCTTCACAGTTGTGGATGCCACATCAAAAAAAAAAGGTGCTTCACCAAAATTCATAGCCAACAGGTTTCATTTATCAAGTGAAAAAGATGATTGTATCAAACATTTTTGTTCATGCTTTTGTGATCACTGTACACAATGAACAGTCCAAATAACTGTAAATGTATATAGAAATAGAGGTAGAAAGGACAGTTTGGCTCTGAGCCCTATATTCAGACTCTGAACTTCTGATTTTGGTCTCTGCTGTTCGAAAATCTTGTACAGCCCAAACTGAAGTTGAAGCCATCCAACGTGTATATTCTTTACCGTGGAATCCAGCAAAATGCAATAAAACATCAGTTTCATGAAATCAAGAATATGTTATTAATTAATTAATTTATCGTAATTAACACCACAGGTCGCATAAACATGTTTTATTATGTACCTGTTTTCTATTAAATCATTGTATATTAACTTACTTTGGGCGGTTGGTGTTTACATCTTAAATTGCAAATATTAGTACAAGTTGTTTCAATAATGGACACAATGCAATGATTGTCTGCACCTTCTATTCAGATTATGTTTTGATATCACTATTCATCTTTAATAAATGCTACAACGATTGACTGAAACTCTTAATAATAGCATAAATTGCCAAGTGTATTTTTGAATATTTTTATGAGAAAATTATAATTATGATTTTCAATATTCCTGTAAGAGTGTTACTGAGAAGACACCCGGGAGAAGTGTGACAGAGCAGACTCCATGGAATAAGTGTGACCGAACAGACACCATGGAATGAGTGTAATCGAGCAGACACCATGGAACGAGTGTGACAGAGCAGACACCATGGAATGAGTCTGACAGAGCAGACTTCATGGAATGAGTGTGACAGAGCAGACACCATGGAATGAGTGTGATCTAGCAGACACCATGGAATGAGCGTGATCTAGCAGACACCACGGAATGAGTGTAACTGAGTAGATACCCTAGAGTGAGTGCGACAGAGCAGACACCATGGAATGAGTGTAACTGTGTAGAAGCCCTTGAGAAAGTGTGACAGAGCAGACACCATGGAATGAGTGTAACTGAGTAGATGCCCTAGAGAAAGTGTGACAGAGCAGACACCATGGAATGAGTGTAACTGATTAGATGCCCTAGAGTTAGAGTGACAGAGCAGACACCATGGAATGAGTGTAACTGAGTAGATGCCCTAGAGAAAGTGTGACAGAGCAGACACCATGGAATGAGTGCAACTGAGTACATACCCTAGAGAAAGTGTGACAGAGCAGACACCATGGAATGAGTGCAACTGAGTGGATGCCCTACAGTAAGTGTGACAGAGCAGACACCATGGAATGAGTGTAACTGAGTAGATGCCCTAGAGTAAGTGTGACAGAGCAGACACTATGGAATGAGTGTAACTGAGTAGATGCCCTAGAGAAAGTGTGAAAGAGCAGACACAATGGAATGAGTGTAACTGAGTAGATGCACAAGAGTTAGAGTGACAGAGCAGACACCACGGAATGAGTGTAACTGAGTAGATGCCCGAGAGAAAGTTTGACAGAGCAGACACCATGGAATGAGTGTAACTGAGTAGATGCCCTAGAGTTAGTGTGACAGAGCAGACACCATAAAATTAGTGCAACTGAGCAGATACCCTTCAGTGAGTGTGACAGAGCAGACACCATGGAGTGAGTGATACTTAACAGAGGCCCTGGAGTGAGTGTGAGAGAGCAGACACCATGGAGTGAGTGTAACTGGGCAGGTGCTCTGGAGTGAGCGTGAGAGAGCAGATACCATGGAGTGAGTGTGACAGAGCAGATGCCATGGAGTGAGTCTGACACAGTAGATGCCATGGAGTAAGTGAAACAGAGCAAAATACCCTGGAGTGAGTGTAACAGAGCAGATACCTTGGAGTGAGTGTGACACAGTAGATACCATGGAATGAGGGTGACAGAGCAGACACCATGGAGTGAGTGTAACTGAGCTGATGCCCTGGAGTAAGTATGACAGTGCTGACACCTATAGTAAGTGAAACTTAGCACACACCTGAGTGTAACTGAGCAATCACCATGGAGTGAGTGCGACAGAGCAGATACCATGGAATGAGTGAAACTTAGCAGATACCATGGAGTGAGTGTAACTGTGCAGATGCCCTGCAAAGTGTGAAAGAGCATATGCCCTAGAGTGAGTGAAACTTATCAGATGCCCTGAAGTGAGTGTTACTGAGCAGACATCATGGAGTAAGAATAACTGAGCAGATACCATCAAGTGAGTGTAACTGAGCAGATACTCTGGAGTAAGTGCAACAGAGCAGATACCATGGAGTGAGTGAAACTTAGCAGACACCATAGAGTGAGTGTAACTGAGCAGACACCGTGGAGTGAGTGTAACTGAGCAGATGCCCTGGTGTAAGTGTGGCAGAGCAGACAACATCGAGTAAGTGAAACTTAACAGACACCATCGAGAAAGTGTAACTTAACAGATGCCCTGGAATAAGTGTGACAGAGCAGACAACATGGAATGAGTGTGACAGAGCAGATGCCATGGAGTGAGTGTAACTGAGCAGACATCAATAATGACACTGACAGAGAAAACCTGCTTCTTTTGGTTAACTGTACATGTAAAAACTGCACACACAGCATACATGTGAGATATGATTTATCTAAACTCTGATGACTTCCGTCATGTGTCCTACTTGCACATATCCGTTACATGTGTCCCACTGGCACATATTGCAACAGAAACGAATGCTTGTTGTGGTTGACCAAGCCAAAACACTTAAATCTGTCCCATAAAAAAGGCAATCAAAGTCAAAGACAGATATTCCCGACACCTGACATATAACATTAAGTTACTAATGATGAACATAATTATAAAACAAATGGTATGTACTAGTCATAAGCATATATATTAGTTGACAGTGCTGCAGATAAAGCCTGTATGTCCCTGTCTGGTAAGAACAAGTACTAGAACTTACATATATAACTCACATTATCATATAGTTTCCTCAAGCTATTTTCACATTTTTTCAAGTTGATTTTAGCATACGACAAACAAAAATTTAAGAAATGCTCAAGAACAAAGCTTTTTAGAAAGCTAACACTCGAAAGAGACATACCCTAAAATGGGCAGCACATTTAAAAAGCCTCAAAACATTATCTATTTAAATACGATTGCCACGAAACCTTAAATTTTCTGTTAAAATTCCTACACATATCCTTAAATTAGAGGAATTGTGTGTGATGACATGGTAGCTCCATAAAACCTTCTTGAACAATTGTTTTGTACTTTTTCAATGAATAATGATTTATTACAAAAGGTTGTTTTATTGGAATTTCATGCAGAAATGAGAGATTTCTCAATATATGTTTGATTTGAAAAATGCATTTATTAATCATTCTACATACAATCATGATTTCCGGCATTTTGAGAAAATAATCTGCTAGTTGTAGGGAATGCCCCTTTAAGGTCTTTTCTGAGACTGCAGATGATAAAATATATCAACTTTACATGGGAAACATTCAATAGAGCATTATCAAAGAAGTACTTTTCCAGCTTCACATGACAAGTCTTATTCTACTGTGATTGTTGGATGTGTCTGATTCTCTGGAATTAAATCAATTCTGTCTGCATCCAGGCAGCTCTGCAAAGTATTCAAGAGTACAAATGGTCATAACAAATGAAGATTACCTCCCTTGTTTACAGTAAATTAAAGAGATAAATTAGATATTAAACAAGCGGTCCAGATTTTGGAGCTGTTCACTTCCCTGTGTTACTAAGGAAAGATGATAGTATCTTTTGATAAAAAGATGTACATACAATTCATATACATTGTTCTTGAGAAGGTTCTCGATGGAGACTGTTGAATATGCAGTCTACCTTAGAAAGGTGGCTACATCATTTATCAATGAAGCGATCACGTAATCAAGAGGGTCGTATACAAATTCCATTCACCTTGTTTCCATTCATAACATTTGCAAAAAGCAGGTCAAGGTCAAGACCGAGCAAATACAGCTTACGCGGAAAAAACACGCAATAGCTTTTCTTTGTGTGAAAGAAAGTACTTAAGAAAACATTTAAACGATCTGGATACATCAGATAAAGTTACATAATGAAGGGCAATACATTAATAAAAGTGTGAACGAATTTAGAGTGAAGGACAAAGTACATCAGGAAAAAATGCGAAGGACAATACATAAGAAGAAGTGTGAACGAAAGTAGAAAAGGAAAAGTTTGAAGGAAATCATGGAAGAACAAGAGACATTTTGCAAATCTCATACATGTATTCCTCCACTACTCACCCAACCCAAGTAGCAGCAAAACAACAAATAACTGATGACTTATTGACCGAACAGTCATAGGGGATCAACATGATCAATTTGGGGTCATGAAATTCTCAGAAGAAATAATCCTAGCTTTGTCAAATTATGACAAGTGTGGAAGCATTGTCGAAGTAATTGAGCAGAATCTGTTTTTAAATGCAAGGTCACTGTGACCTTGACCTTTGACCAAGTGTCCTCAAAATGGTATACCTTCTGTCTGTGACCAATGCTGCCACCAAGTCTAACACATCTAGGTCACCATTTTTAAATGCAAGGTCACTGTGACCTTGACCTTTAACTTGGTGATCTCAAAATGATGAGGATTCATCTACTGCCCATCACTGATGTTCCTATCAAGTTTGAGACCTCTGGGTCAGAGCCTTCCTAAGTTATGAAGCATAAACCAAAGATCTACTGGCAACCAACCTACCACCTGACAGGGAGCTGCCAAGCAATACACGCCAGGGGGCTGGGTGCATTAAAATTGTAGAGGAAAGCATAAAAGAAAGAAAATTTAAAGGCCAAAACCAAACAAACATCCAGCAAGTTTGACCTAGATAATGGCTATCAATACATGTAAAAGGGCCGGTTGCTCACCGTCTACATTGGCAAAAAAAAAAGGTTATTAATAGCAGAAAGGATCAATTTTTACCTTTGGCTCATGATATCCTCTTAATAAGCCTATGTAAAATCAAAAGACCCCCTAGGCAGGGTTATTTTGACCCTGAGGTCAGGATTTGAACAATCTTGGTAGAGAGTCAATTATTGCCACATGCGAATATCTAAGCTCTAGGCCTCATTATTTTGCTGTCTGATCATGATCTGCACTGTTGGCTATTCATTTTTTTGCTGTCTGATCATGATCTGCACTGTAAGCTATTCATTGTATGTTGGCTGGTCATGATCTGCACTGTCAGCTTTTTATTTTTTGCTGTCTGATCATGATCTGCACTGTTTGCTATGCATTATTTAGCTGTCTGATCATGATCTGCACTTTCATAATTTAGCTGTCGATCATGATCTGCACTTTCATTATTTTGCTGTCTGATCATGATCTGCACTTTCTGACAAATTTCAAGGATATCTGGGCTGAAAATGTAACATCTAGAGTGTTAACAAGGTTTTTCCATATTTGGGCTGTGACCTAGTTTTTGACCCCAGATGACCCATATTCGAACTTGGGCTAGAAATCAACTTTACAACCTTTCTGACAAATTTCCAGGATATTTGGGCTGAAAATGTTACCTCTAGAGTGTTAACAAGGTTTTTCCATATTTGGGCTGTGTGACCTAGTTTTTGACCCCAGGTGACCCATATTAAAACTTGAGCTAGAAATCATAGAAACAACCTTTCTGACAAATTGCCAGGATATTTGGACTGAAAAGAGTAGCCTCTAGAGCCTTAACAAGATTTTTCTATTTTTGGGCTCTGTGACCTAGGTTTTGACCTCAGATGACCCATATTCGAACTCGTCCTTTTTGGGAGTAATTGCTGGGATGGGACAAACATCCTGACCAAGTTTCCGTGACAACTGAGGAAAAAAGTGACCACTAGAGTGTTAACGAACTAAATGTGGGACGGACGACGGACATTCATCGATCCTAATAGCTCACCCCTGAGCCAGCTCAGGTGAGCTAAAAACTATAAACAGTAGCATATAGAAATACTGTATTTCCTACCTTTCTTAGTAAAATCCAATATAAATTGTTCTAGATTTTTAAAAGCTTAAATATACTTCTATAGTATAGTTCACCTTATTTGACTTACAGCAGCTTGCTCACAGGTGGTGTGTGACACTTCACTAACACAGGATACACAATTAAATATTAAAAGTGGTAATTAACACCTGTCAACACTACAGTTTATTAATACAGTAAAATCTTCATCTCTTGTGTTTTGTTGTCAAAAAAAAAAATACTAACAAAGCACATCAAACACTATATAACACATATATTAACAAAGAAAGTCAAATTATGACCAAAATTTTATAGTCTGTACAAGACCAGTAAAACATGAAAATTTTGGATCTGACAACGAAACCCTTTTTCTGCACTTCCATGATAGTATAATGACAGTGAGTGCATTTTTATGTCATACGTACCAGCGATGTAAATCAACTTAAAGTTTTAATACTTTTCCAGTGCCAGCCTGCTCCGGAGTTTGCAGACAGACAAAGGGTAAACCTACAATCACATTCAGTTTGAGATTAATAATCTACCAGTACAAAGTTTTCTTGGCAACTTAAATATACATCATTCTGTCTACACTGGTTCATGCCAGAGATTACCCCCTATTTCCTCCTATACATTGTGTACCCATTGGCAAGCTGTTTAACAAGATGTCTACATCAGATATGCAGC
Source organism: Saxidomus purpurata (assembly GCA_022818135.1). Taxonomy (NCBI): domain Eukaryota; kingdom Metazoa; phylum Mollusca; class Bivalvia; order Venerida; family Veneridae; genus Saxidomus; species Saxidomus purpurata. Next base: position 10,985,099 of record JAFMSR010000013.1, on the reverse strand, counting down.
TGTCAGGATTGTTTAGGGTCCGAGCACTAGAAAGGAATAGTTCTTCACATAACAATTACTGTTAAAATAGCTTGTAAAATGGGTAATATTCTATACGATTTAATTTTCGCTATTTTTGTGAATTTCATCTCCGCTAATTTAAAACTCTCACAACTGATTCATTTCAAACAGATTTACAATAAAAGAATTCTCCTTAAAATTTCTGCTCACAAATCGCAAATCTTTCATCACACAAAAATTACTTAATGTACAATACCATATAATCAATCTTTTGTTTAAAATCTTTATTGGGATTTAGACTAAAGATTTAAAACTTTAAATGTTGATTTTATGAAAGAGCGAAGTTTACCTCTCTCAAATTATCTGTGTTCTTAATCCAAAAATGATTCAGTCTTCAAAATCATATCTTGATATACATCGATTTAAAAAAAAATGCATCTGGTTGCTATGCAGACCAGTATAAAGGGATATTTTTCAATATCTGCCATGTTTAATGTTTATCCGTTACCAGGTGAACGAGACTTTGACCAATCATTGATCCAATGATAACCTTTAACCAATAATTATACTGAATAAAGTATTTGTCAATACTTATCAGGTGATGACATCATAGGGTCATTACCAATAATTAATTTACCTCAAAACTTTTAAAATATTCATCAACATTCATTGGTACCTCGATTATACATAAAGGTTTCTCATCTATTATTCAAAATATCTGCTGTTTCCATCTTAAATCTCTCTTTAATCATTTACAGTGATGCTGTCAATAATTAACAAGACTTTTTTATATACATGTGTGCATAAATTCCACCCACCATTTCCTACAATTACCTAATTATCACAATTCCTAATTAAACTTGTTTAGTTACCATGGCAATTACACCTAATTTCACACTAACACTCCAATACACTGATGTTTTTAATCAATAGACACTGAAAATCATGGAAATAAGAGTCATGAAAACTGTTTACCAGTGAAACATTCCCTCAGTTACAGTGATGATTGTGATGAGTTTTCTGTTTTCAGTTTTGCCTGGATTGTATCACAACTCTGCTGTCATATTCTAAGTTCATTGTACATGTAAAAGGATGGTTTGAATTCATGGTAGTATCTGCATGCCTACACTGAGTGAAGCCTGAGAGAATTCTATATGCATGTAACAAATCAAATGTAATACAATCTCCCAAAAGACTCACTCCAAAAACAATTTCTCTACATCTATCTATCATTTCATATACATAGGCAATTCCCTCTATTATACTTGCTCTATTATTACACAGCTGTATTATTTATTCATGATTTTTACAATCATGGAGATATTTAGTCTCAGTTATACTGTATAATACTACTTCCTGTATTTCTATTATTAAGCACGGATCTACTCAAAGAACGGAAATTACAAAAATTGTGCATTTATTTCACCAATTAATTCTGGCCTCATTAAATTTGCAAACCATTTATCATAGACCATCAAATGATCATAGGTCAGTGACCCCAACTGGCTAGTGAAAAGAAATTGAAAGTTTAACACTTCCACCTATATACTGAGGCCAAGATATGTCTACTGTATTCTACAAAATACTGACAGGAAAAAATGGACAAGTTTTGAATACTGTGTTTTATTTTCTTTACTACTAAATGATGTCTAACCTTTTCGTGTGCCTAAAGATTCACTGTTTTACAAATGATTATCCCCAGTGAGCCCCTGCCCCTTCCAGAGTTCCTAGTGGTACAACTGTAGCTTTGACCACTTACCTGATACTATATATCGCTTTCACAATGGATTTCAACAAAAGCTTGCGTCAGTCACTTCATTGTTAGGTTAACAGTATAATCCATGTCCATTCTAAAACATAAAAAATTAGAGCTTGTTCAGTAAAATAGTCTATCAGTGTCTATAGGACCAGAATTTATACAAAATAGTTGCAACACAGAATCCTACACTAAAATAACAATTGTAAAGTCGACCATCCACATGTATATATTACACTACATACCTATAGTTACGAGTCCCCAGCAATTAACTGATAATGTAACATGACCGTAGCCTTGTGATGTTGAAATGAAAAAATACTATCAGGAAATATTCATTAACTACATAAACTATGAAAATTGTTACAGTTATAAACAAATTATATATACAGACATATTCACAAAATCCCATATAATATACATATTGCTATGTATGACTGCATTGTACTAGGTAATCTAATTTTATGAGTTGAAATCCGCACATTTTTTTCCTCATGTTATTAGACCCCCAAGGAGACGGACATTGAATTTCTTGGCATATAAAAACGTAATCTCACCTTTAATAAATCTGTTACTTTCTTCTACCATCTCAACAGACAAAGAAATCCATAATGAATCATATTTTGCCTGTCATTTTTTTGATCATCCTGAATAAAAACAAAACACATTTAAGTATAAACTTCACATTCCAGAATAAAACTCCCAAAAAATCATATCACATCAAGAATTTCAAGTTGCCAAGCACGTGTGCACAGTTATATAACATATCCAGAATATCTACAATGATTCTAACACACTGTGTAGAGGCATAACTGCCAGATATCTGCCTTGGTGCTTACATACATCAAATCCCAACATTTATTTAATAACTCAATAATCTGAAACACTGCTCCTAGTTGAGATTCCAATATTTTCTCCCTGTACTGTCTGGTACAGTATGCCGCAATGTTTGCACTTATATCACAAGCCCATTTATATAAAAGCACAAAATGTATATGTATGTGTCACAAATAAACATGTGGCACTGTAACAAAAACCACAATATCAAATTTTACTGTAGAATTTCTGATGCATTAATGAAAGCAATTTCTATAATAAACAAGCTTTCACTACCATAATCTTGTTTTATGTACATTTAAAGCAGTTTGTTCAATTTAAATTCCATCCAAACACCCTGAAGCTCTACTATTTCACAGAGGATTTCATTACAAATGATTTTTTAGCACAGAATTCAATATCATTTTCCATTTATCAGAATAAACCTGACACAAATTTTCTTTAATACACTTCTAGCCTTACACCATCTCTTCAACTATTCCACCATAAATTTTCTCTTACAATCCCCAATGAGCAACAGCTAGTTTTTCTCTGGAATTGACTCCTAAAATGTCTGAGTCACACTGCCACTGAGCATGAAGTGATATTTGCCCATGGATTATTGATAACCCAAACAATTGAATGGGAGTCAAATCTCTCTAACAGTGATTATGGATTTTCAATTTTTTCACTAGGCCATGAGGGTAGTGCTATAGCAGCTGTATTGCTCTCCATGTGATACATGTTTTCTCAGAATGACTCAGCATCTTATACCATTGAGTTTCTAATTTCTAAATCATTTATAGCATGCCAACTTAAATATTCTTTTGTAAGACATGCTCTGCATTTGATTGCTTTCTGACTGTGTTAACTGAATAATAAACCTTCCTTCCTTCCTTTCATACCTTCCTTCCTTCCTTCATACCTTCCCTCGCTCCCTCCCTCCCTCTCTCAACTTGCCATCTATTCTCTTCCCTCCCCTCCTCCCCTTAAATGAGCAAACTGAATTGCAAGTGTTCAACATTGGGATCTGTATTTTGAAAGTTTCTAACCAATACATTATTATATCCCAATTTGATGCATCCCCTGGCTGGTAGTTAACACAGGTTTGACTGAATGTTGAATGGAGGTTTAGAATCATATATAAGTAGCTGCATATTATGCAGCCCTCAAAGTCAGCTTATCAGTCAGTACTGGCTGGTTTCAGATAGTTTTTCAAGTCGGCTCGGCATACTGTCTGAACCCCTCGAAGGATGCTCATGAAAATCTAAAATATTTTGCATAACAAATGAATTTATGATGGCCAAGCCTTTCTGTGGTTAAAGTGCTATGATTTAATAACAGTTGCCTGTGTGCAGTGGAACGGAACCATTTCCTGTTTTATGAAAAGTGATACACTGAGCTGGTGGCATTCCATCTGTTGGTTTTTACCAGAACCAGTTGAAAGATTTATCTACAATTAGTAAAAGTGGCCCCTCAGCATAGTTGACAGGATCCATTGTCTGTTCTTTTTTAAAAGGGTCAATGCAAAATGCAAATTTGGTAAAAATCAAACAAACAGTGTCTGAGAAATAGCTTTTTTAACTCAAATATTGACATTGAAAATGTATGTTGTGCAAGCGACCAACCTATTATATAACAGCTCATCTCGGGCCTTCTGCTAAAACTCCGTTAAAAAATAATTGCTCATTTCTGAAAGGAATAGTTAATTAAATGTGGAAGGGTAAAAATACAGTCTGAATGGTGTCATAGTACAGTCTGAATGGTGTCATAGTACTGTCTGAATGGAGTCATAGTACAGTTTAAATGGAGTTATAGTAGAGTCTGAATTGACTCACATTACAGTCTGATTGGAGTCATAGTGCAGTCTGAATGGAGTCATAGTACAGTCTAAATGGAGTTATAGTACAGTCTAAATGGAGTCATAGTACAGTCTAAATGGAGTTATAGTACAGTCTGAATGGACTCACAGTACAGTCTAAATGGAGTCATAGTACAATCTAAATGGAGTCATAGTACAGTCTGAATGGAGTTATAGTACAGTCTAAATAGAGTTATAATACAGTCTAAATGGTGTCATAGTACTGTCTGAATGGAGTCATAGTACAGTCTAAATAGAGTTATAATACAGTCTAAATGGAGTTATAGTACAGTCTGAATGGAGTCATTGTACAGTCTGAATGGAGTCATTGTACAGTCTGAATGGACTCACAGTGCAGCCTGAATGGAGTTGTAGTACAGTCTGAATGGTGTCATAGTACAGTCTGAATGGAGTCATATTACAGTCTGAATGGAGTCATAGTACAGTCTGAATGGACTCACAGTACAGTCTGAATGGAGTCATAGTGCAGTCTGAATGGAGTCATAGTACAGTCTAAATGGAGTTATAGTACAGTCTGAATGGAGTCATTGTACAGTCTGAATGGTGTCATAGTACTGTCTAAATGGAGTTATAGTACAGTCAAAATGGAGTTATAGTACAGTCTGAATCGTGTCATAGTACTGTCTAAATGGAGTTATAGTACAGTCAAAATGGAGTTATAGTACAGTCTGAATGGTGTCATAGTACTGTCTGAATGGAGTCATAGTAGAGTCTGAATGGTGTCATAGTACAGTCTAAATGGTGTCATAGTAATGTCTGAATGGAGTGATAGTACAGTCTGAATGGTGTCATAGTACTGTCTGAATGGAGTCATATTACAGTCTGAATGGAGTCATAGTACAGTCTGAATGGACTCACAGTACAGTCTGAATGGAGTCATAGTACTGTCTAAATGGAGTCATAGTACAGTCTAAATAGAGTTATAATACAGTCTAAATGGAGTTATAGTACAGTCTGAATGGAGTCATAGTACAGTCTGAATAGAGTCATTGTACAGTCTGAATGGACTCACAGTGCAGCCTGAATGGAGTTGTAGTACAGTCTGAATGGTGTCATAGTACAGTCTGAATGGAGTCATATTACAGTCTGAATGGAGTCATAGTACAGTCTGAATGGACTCACAGTACAGTCTGAATGGAGTCATAGTGCAGTCTGAATGGAGTCATAGTACAGTCTAAATGGAGTTATAGTACAGTCTGAATGGAGTCATTGTACAGTCTGAATGGTGTCATAGTACTGTCTAAATGGAGTTATAGTACAGTCAAAATGGAGTTATAGTACAGTCTGAATCATGTCATAGTACTGTCTAAATGGAGTTATAGTACAGTCAAAATGGAGTTATAGTACAGTCTGAATGGTGTCATAGTACTGTCTGAATGGAGTCATAGTAGAGTCTGAATGGTGTCATAGTACAGTCTAAATGGTGTCATAGTAATGTCTGAATGGAGTGATAGTACAGTCTGAATGGTGTCATAGTACTGTCTGAATGGAGTCATAGTACAGTCTGAATGGTGTCATAGTATAGTCTAAATGGAGTCACAGTACAGTCTAAATGGAGTCATTGTACAGTCTAAATGGTGTCATAGTACAGTCTAAATGGAGTTATAGTTGAGTCTGAATAGAGTCACAGTAAAGTCTGAATGGTGTCATAGTACAGTCAAACTTGTGAACAACGGCCGGTCAAGGGAAACCAGGAAAACGGCCGTTGTTCACAGGTGACCTTTGTTCGGAGGTGTGGGCAGTTGATATATTTTCATCATAATAAACACTGTTTATCAAGTTTCATCATCAGTTGTCAGATAAACATGCTATAACCATTAACCGAATAACGATTTATCCGAATTTCGTGCATATGGTTTAATTTTGCAAACGGTCGCACATGACAAATCAAATACAAAATGATTTTGTATCGGATCAACAATGGCAGAATTTTGTTAATCGGCATTAAAACGCTTTAATAAGCCAGAAACTGTGACGCTGATCACTTTTTTCGAAACAGGAAACGATCATTTAATTAACGTGGATTACGCCCCTTTGCCGTTGTTTGATTTCATTGCCGATTGTGAATAAAAATACAACAGCTAATTTACGAAATTAAAGTGTGTGTTTTTCAGTTTGATTGTAATAAATCAAACAGTTTACTAAACATGAATGCATTAATTAGCTGAAATAGACGATTATTATTTAGTTGCACAAACAATGATCTGCATCAAATAAACAATCAAACAATTTTGGCATTTACCGGACAGTTTGAACGGATTAATTTTACGTGTGAAGGTGACAATTAAATGTTAGCACTTCTTTTCATCACCAAAAGCATCTTTGATTATTGTGCCCGTCGTTTGAGGTGCAAACAATTTTATAAGAAACAAAATGCTCTGATTCAGCCAGCTGTAAAAAATTCAGTGGCCGTTGTTCTCATCACAGACCCGATGACGGGAAGCCTTTTTACTGGCCGCTGACCGCGGACGGCAGGTGGCCGCTATTCCCGGCCCTTTTTAGAGCAAATTTGGACGGGGGGAATTCAGACTGGCCGTTGTCCGCAGGTGGCCGCTAGTAACAGGTGGCCGTTAGCACAAGTTTGACTGTACTTTCTGAATGGTGTCATAGTACTGTCTGAATGGATTTATAGTACAGTCTGAATGGAGTCACAGTACAGTCTGTATGGAGTCATAGTACAGTCTGAAGGGAGTCACAGTACAGTCTGAATGGAGTCATAGTACAGTCTAAATGGAGTCATAGTATAGTCTAAATGGAGTCACAGTACAGTCTAAATGGAGTCATTGTACAGTCTAAATGGAGTCATTGTACAGTCTAAATGGAGTCATAGTACAGTCTAAATGGAGTCACAGTACAGTCTAAATAGAGTCATAGTACAGTCTAAATGGAGTCACAGTACAGTCTAAATAGAGTCACAGTACAGTCTAAATAGAGTCATAGTACAGTCTAAATGGTGTCATAGTACAGTCTAAATGGAGTCATTGTACAGTCTAAATGGAGTCATTGTACAGTCTAAATGGAGTCATAGTACATTCTAAATGGAGTCATTGTACAGTCTAAATGGAGTCATTGTACAGTCTAAATGGAGTCATAGTACATTCTAAATGGAGTCATTGTACAGTCTAAATGGAGTCATTGTACAGTCTAAATGGAGTCATTGTACAGTCTAAATGGAGTCATAGTACAGTCTAAATGGAGTCATTGTACAGTCTAAATGGAGTCATTGTACAGTCTAAATGGAGTCATAGTACATTCTAAATGGAGTCATTGTACAGTCTAAATGAAGTCATTGTACAGTCTAAATGGAGTCATTGTACAGTCTAAATGGAGTCATAGTACATTCTAAATGGAGTCATTGTACAGTCTAAATGGAGTCATAGTACATTCTAAATGGAGTCATTGTACAGTCTAAATGGAGTCATTGTACAGTCTAAATGGAGTCATAGTACAGTCTAAATGGAGTCATTGTACAGTCTAAATGGAGTCATTGTACAGTCTAAATGGAGTCATAGTACATTCTAAATGGAGTCATAGTACAGTCTAAATGGAGTCATAGTACAGTCTAAATGGTGTCATAGTACAGTCTGAAAGGAGTCATAGTACATTCTAAATGGAGTCATAGTACAGTCTGAAAGGAGTCATAGTACATTCTAAATGGAGTCATAGTACATTCTAAATGGAGTCATAGTACATTCTAAATGGTGTCATAGTACATTCTAAATGGAGTCATAGTACATTCTAAATGGTGTCATAGTACATTCTAAATGGAGTCATAGTACATTCTAAATGGAGTCATAGTACATTCTAAATGGAGTCATAGTACATTCTAAATGGTGTCATAGTACATTCTAAATGGAGTCATAGTACAGTCTAAATGGAGTCATTGTACATTCTAAATGGAGTCATAGTACATTCTAAATGGAGTCATAGTACATTCTAAATGGAGTCATAGTACATTCTAAATGGAGTCATAGTACATTCTAAATGGTGTCATAGTACATTCTAAATGGAGTCATAGTACATTCTAAATGGAGTCATAGTACATTCTAAATGGAGTCATAGTACATTCTAAATGGAGTCATAGTACATTCTAAATGGTGTCATAGTACATTCTAAATGGAGTCATAGTACATTCTAAATGGAGTCATAGTACATTCTAAATGGAGTCATAGTACATTCTAAATGGTGTCATAGTACATTCTAAATGGAGTCATAGTACAGTCTAAATGGAGTCATTGTACATTCTAAATGGAGTCATAGTACATTCTAAATGGAGTCATAGTACATTCTAAATGGTGTCATAGTACATTCTAAATGGAGTCATAGTACATTCTAAATGGTGTCATAGTACAGTCTGAAAGGAGTCATAGTACATTCTAAATGGAGTCATAGTACATTCTAAATGGAGTCATTGTACATTCTAAATGGAGTCATAGTACATTCTAAATGGAGTCATAGTACATTCTAAATGGAGTCATAGTACATTCTAAATGGAGTCATAGTACATTCTAAATGGTGTCATAGTACAGTCTGAAAGGAGTCATAGTACATTCTAAATGGAGTCATAGTACATTCTAAATGGAGTCATAGTACATTCTAAATGGAGTCATAGTACAGTCTGAAAGGAGTCATAGTACATTCTAAATGGAGTCATAGTACAGTCTGAAAGGAGTCATAGTACATTCTAAATGGAGTCATAGTACATTCTAAATGGAGTCATAGTACAGTCTGAAAGGAGTCATAGTACATTCTAAATGGAGTCATAGTACATTCTAAATGGAGTCATAGTACATTCTAAATGGAGTCATAGTACAGTCTGAAAGGAGTCATAGTACATTCTAAATGGAGTCATAGTACATTCTAAATGGTGTCATAGTACAGTCTGAAAGGAGTCATAGTACATTCTAAATGGAGTCATAGTACATTCTAAATGGAGTCATAGTACATTCTAAATGGAGTCATAGTACAGTCTGAAAGGAGTCATAGTACATTCTAAATGGAGTCATAGTACATTCTAAATGGAGTCATTGTACAGTCTGAAAGGAGTCATTGTACATTCTAAATGGAGTCATAGTACATTCTAAATGGAGTCATAGTACAGTCTGAAAGGAGTCATAGTACATTCTAAATGGAGTCATAGTACATTCTAAATGGAGTCATAGTACATTCTAAATGGAGTCATAGTACATTCTAAATGGTGTCATAGTACAGTCTGAAAGGAGTCATAGTACATTCTAAATGGAGTCATAGTACATTCTAAATGGAGTCATAGTACATTCTAAATGGAGTCATAGTACAGTCTGAAAGGAGTCATAGTACAGTCTAAATGGAGTCATAGTACATTCTAAATGGAGTCATAGTACATTCTAAATGGAGTCATAGTACATTCTAAATGGTGTCATAGTACAGTCTGAAAGGAGTCATAGTACATTCTAAATGGAGTCATAGTACATTCTAAATGGAGTCATAGTACATTCTAAATGGAGTCATAGTACAGTCTGAAAGGAGTCATAGTACATTCTAAATGGAGTCATAGTACATTCTAAATGGAGTCATTGTACAGTCTGAAAGGAGTCATTGTACATTCTAAATGGAGTCATAGTACATTCTAAATGGAGTCATAGTACAGTCTGAAAGGAGTCATAGTACATTCTAAATGGAGTCATAGTACATTCTAAATGGAGTCATTGTACAGTCTGAAAGGAGTCATAGTACATTCTAAATGGAGTCATAGTACATTCTAAATGGAGTCATAGTACAGTCTGAAAGGAGTCATAGTACATTCTAAATGGAGTCATAGTACATTCTAAATGGAGTCATAGTACATTCTAAATGGAGTCATAGTACAGTCTGAAAGGAGTCATAGTACATTCTAAATGGAGTCATAGTACAGTCTGAAAGGAGTCATAGTACATTCTAAATGGAGTCATAGTACAGTCTGAAAGGAGTCATAGTACATTCTAAATGGAGTCATAGTACAGTCTGAAAGGAGTCATAGTACATTCTAAATGGAGTCATAGTACATTCTAAATGGAGTCATAGTACAGTCTGAAAGGAGTCATAGTACATTCTAAATGGAGTCATAGTACAGTCTGAAAGGAGTCATAGTACATTCTAAATGGAGTCATAGTACAGTCTGAAAGGAGTCATAGTACATTCTAAATGGAGTCATAGTACAGTCTGAAAGGAGTCATAGTACATTCTAAATGGAGTCATAGTACAGTCTAAATGGTGTCATAGTACAGTCTGAAAGGAGTCATAGTACATTCTAAATGGAGTCATAGTACAGTCTGAAAGGAGTCATAGTACATTCTAAATGGAGTCATAGTACATTCTAAATGGAGTCATTGTACAGTCTAAATGGAGTCATTGTACAGTCTAAATGGAGTCATAGTACAGTCTAAATGGAGTCATTGTACATTCTAAATGGAGTCATAGTACATTCTAAATGGAGTCATAGTACATTCTAAATGGAGTCATTGTACAGTCTAAATGGAGTCATTGTACAGTCTAAATGGAGTCATTGTACAGTCTAAATGGAGTCATAGTACATTCTAAATGGAGTCATAGTACATTCTAAATGGAGTCATTGTACAGTCTAAATGGAGTCATTGTACAGTCTAAATGGAGTCATAGTACAGTCTAAATGGAGTCATAGTACATTCTAAATGGAGTCATTGTACAGTCTAAATGGAGTCATTGTACAGTCTAAATGGAGTCATTGTACAGTCTAAATGGAGTCATAGTACATTCTAAATGGAGTCATAGTACATTCTAAATGGAGTCATAGTACATTCTAAATGGAGTCATAGTACAGTCTGAAAGGAGTCATAGTACATTCTAAATGGAGTCATAGTACATTCTAAATGGAGTCATAGTACATTCTAAATGGAGTCATAGTACATTCTAAATGGAGTCATTGTACAGTCTAAATGGAGTCATAGTACATTCTAAATGGAGTCATAGTACATTCTAAATGGAGTCATAGTACATTCTAAATGGTGTCATAGTACAGTCTGAAAGGAGTCATAGTACATTCTAAATGGAGTCATAGTACATTCTAAATGGAGTCATAGTACATTCTAAATGGAGTCATAGTACATTCTAAATGGAGTCATTGTACATTCTAAATGGAGTCATTGTACAGTCTAAATGGAGTCATTGTACAGTCTAAATGGAGTCATTGTACAGTCTAAATGGAGTCATTGTACATTCTAAATGGAGTCATTGTACAGTCTAAATGGAGTCATTGTACAGTCTAAATGGAGTCATTGTACAGTCTAAATGGAGTCATAGTACAGTCTAAATGGAGTCATTGTACAGTCTAAATGGAGTCATTGTACAGTCTAAATGGAGTCATTGTACAGTCTGAAAGGAGTCATAGTACATTCTAAATGGAGTCATTGTACAGTCTGAAAGGAGTCATAGTACATTCTAAATGGTGTCATAGTACAGTCTAAATGGAGTCATTGTACATTCTAAATGGAGTCATAGTACATTCTAAATGGAGTCATTGTACAGTCTAAATGGAGTCATTGTACAGTCTAAATGGAGTCATTGTACAGTCTAAATGGAGTCATAGTACATTCTAAATGGAGTCATAGTACATTCTAAATGGAGTCATAGTACATTCTAAATGGAGTCATTGTACATTCTAAATGGAGTCATAGTACATTCTAAATGGAGTCATAGTACATTCTAAATGGAGTCATAGTACATTCTAAATGGAGTCATAGTACAGTCTAAATGGAGTCATAGTACAGTCTAAATGGAGTCATAGTACATTCTAAATGGAGTCATAGTACATTCTAAATGGAGTCATTGTACATTCTAAATGGAGTCATAGTACAGTCTAAATGGAGTCATAGTACATTCTAAATGGAGTCATAGTACATTCTAAATGGAGTCATAGTACATTCTAAATGGAGTCATAGTACATTCTAAATGGAGTCATAGTACATTCTAAATGGAGTCATAGTACAGTCTGAAAGGAGTCATAGTACATTCTAAATGGAGTCATTGTACAGTCTAAATGGAGTCATTGTACAGTCTAAATGGAGTCATAGTACAGTCTAAATGGAGTCATTGTACAGTCTAAATGGAGTCATTGTACAGTCTAAATGGAGTCATTGTACAGTCTAAATGGAGTCATAGTACAGTCTAAATGGAGTCATTGTACATTCTAAATGGAGTCATAGTACATTCTAAATGGAGTCATAGTACAGTCTAAATGGAGTCATTGTACAGTCTAAATGGAGTCATTGTACAGTCTAAATGGAGTCATTGTACAGTCTAAATGGAGTCATAGTACATTCTAAATGGAGTCATTGTACAGTCTAAATGGAGTCATAGTACATTCTAAATGGAGTCATAGTACATTCTAAATGGAGTCATAGTACATTCTAAATGGAGTCATAGTACATTCTAAATGGAGTCATAGTACATTCTAAATGGAGTCATTGTACATTCTAAATGGAGTCATAGTACATTCTAAATGGAGTCATTGTACAGTCTGAAAGGAGTCATAGTACATTCTAAATGGAGTCATAGTACAGTCTGAAAGGAGTCATAGTACATTCTAAATGGAGTCATAGTACATTCTAAATGGAGTCATTGTACATTCTAAATGGAGTCATAGTACATTCTAAATGGAGTCATTGTACAGTCTAAATGGAGTCATTGTACAGTCTAAATGGAGTCATTGTACAGTCTAAATGGAGTCATAGTACATTCTAAATGGAGTCATTGTACAGTCTAAATGGAGTCATAGTACATTCTAAATGGAGTCATTGTACATTCTAAATGGAGTCATTGTACAGTCTGAATGGAGTCATAGTACATTCTAAATGGAGTCATTGTACAGTCTAAATGGAGTCATAGTACATTCTAAATGGTGTCATAGTACATTCTAAATGGAGTCATAGTACATTCTAAATGGTGTCATAGTACAGTCTGAAAGGAGTCATAGTACATTCTAAATGGTGTCATAGTACAGTCTAAATGGAGTCATTGTACATTCTAAATGGTGTCATTGTACAGTCTAAATGGAGTCATTGTACAGTCTAAATGGAGTCATTGTACAGTCTAAATGGAGTCATAGTACATTCTAAATGGTGTCATAGTACATTCTAAATGGAGTCATAGTACATTCTAAATGGTGTCATAGTACAGTCTGAAAGGAGTCATAGTACATTCTAAATGGTGTCATAGTACAGTCTAAATGGAGTCATTGTACATTCTAAATGGTGTCATTGTACAGTCTAAATGGAGTCATTGTACAGTCTAAATGGAGTCATTGTACATTCTAAATGGAGTCATAGTACATTCTAAATGGAGTCATTGTACAGTCTAAATGGAGTCATAGTACATTCTAAATGGAGTCATAGTACATTCTAAATGGTGTCATAGTACAGTCTGAAAGGAGTCATAGTACATTCTAAATGGAGTCATTGTACAGTCTAAATGGAGTCATAGTACATTCTAAATGGAGTCATTGTACAGTCTGAAAGGAGTCATAGTACATTCTAAATGGTGTCATAGTACAGTCTGAAAGGAGTCATAGTACATTCTAAATGGAGTCATAGTACAGTCTAAATGGAGTCATTGTACATTCTAAATGGAGTCATAGTACATTCTAAATGGAGTCATTGTACAGTCTAAATGGAGTCATTGTACAGTCTAAATGGAGTCATTGTACAGTCTAAATGGAGTCATAGTACATTCTAAATGGAGTCATTGTACAGTCTAAATGGAGTCATAGTACATTCTAAATGGAGTCATTGTACAGTCTAAATGGAGTCATTGTACAGTCTAAATGGAGTCATAGTACAGTCTAAATGGAGTCATTGTACAGTCTAAATGGAGTCATTGTACAGTCTAAATGGAGTCATAGTACAGTCTAAATGGAGTCATTGTACAGTCTAAATGGAGTCATTGTACAGTCTAAATGGAGTCATAGTACAGTCTAAATGGAGTCATTGTACATTCTAAATGGAGTCATTGTACAGTCTAAATGGAGTCATTGTACAGTCTAAATGGAGTCATTGTACAGTCTAAATGGAGTCATAGTACAGTCTAAATGGAGTCATTGTACAGTCTAAATGGAGTCATAGTACATTCTAAATGGAGTCATAGTACATTCTAAATGGAGTCATTGTACAGTCTAAATGGAGTCATTGTACAGTCTAAATGGAGTCATTGTACAGTCTAAATGGAGTCATTGTACAGTCTAAATGGAGTCATTGTACAGTCTAAATGGAGTCATAGTACATTCTAAATGGAGTCATTGTACAGTCTAAATGGAGTCATTGTACAGTCTAAATGGAGTCACAGTACAGTCTAAATGGAGTCATTGTACAGTCTAAATGGAGTCATTGTACAGTCTAAATGGAGTCATAGTACATTCTAAATGGAGTCATTGTACAGTCTAAATGGAGTCATTGTACAGTCTAAATGGAGTCATAGTACATTCTAAATGGAGTCATTGTACAGTCTAAATGGAGTCATTGTACAGTCTAAATGAAGTCATTGTACAGTCTAAATGGAGTCATTGTACAGTCTAAATGGAGTCATAGTACATTCTAAATGGAGTCATAGTACAGTCTAAATGGAGTCATAGTACAGTCTGAAAGGAGTCATAGTACATTCTAAATGGAGTCATAGTACAGTCTAAATGGAGTCATTGTACAGTCTAAATGGAGTCATTGTACAGTCTAAATGGAGTCATAGTACAGTCTGAAAGGAGTCATAGTACATTCTAAATGGAGTCATTGTACAGTCTAAATGGAGTCATTGTACAGTCTAAATGAAGTCATTGTACAGTCTAAATGGAGTCATTGTACAGTCTAAATGGAGTCATAGTACATTCTAAATGGAGTCATAGTACAGTCTAAATGGAGTCATTGTACAGTCTAAATGAAGTCATTGTACAGTCTAAATGGAGTCATTGTACAGTCTAAATGGAGTCATAGTACAGTCTGAAAGGAGTCATAGTACATTCTAAATGGAGTCATAGTACAGTCTAAATGGTGTCATAGTACAGTCTGAATGGAGTCATAGTACAGTCTAAATGGAGTCACAGTACAGTCTAAATGGAGTCATAGTACAGTCTGAAAGGAGTCATACTACAGTCTGAATGGTGTCATTGTACAGTCTGAAAGGAGTCATAATACAGTCTGAATGGAGTCATTGTACAGTCTAAATGGAGTCATTGTACAGTCTAAATGGAGTCATAATACAGCCTAAATGGAGTCACAGTATAGTCTAAATGGAGTCATAGTACAGTCTGAAAGGAGTCATACTACAGTCTGAATGGTGTCATTGTACAGTCTGAAAGGAGTCATCTTACAGTCTGAATGGAGTCATTGTACAGTCTGAATGGAGTCATAGAACAGTCTAAATGGAGTCATTGTACAGTCTGAATGGAGTCATAATACAGCCTAAATGGAGTCATTGTACAGTCTAAATGGAGTCATAGTACAGTCTAAATGGAGTCATAATACAGCCTAAATGGAGTCATTGTACAGTCTAAATGGAGTCATAGAACAGTCTAAATGGAGTCATTGTACAGTCTGAATGGAGTCATAGAACAGTCTAAATGGAGTCATTGTACAGTCTGAATGGAGTCATAATACAGCCTAAATGGAGTCATAGAACAGTCTAAATGGAGTCATTGTACAGTCTAAATGGAGTCATAATACAGCCTAAATGGAGTCATTGTACAGTCTAAATGGAGTCATAGTACAGTCTGAAAGGAGTCATAGTACATTCTAAATGGAGTCATAGTACAGTCTAAATGGAGTCATAGTACAGTCTGAATGGAGTCATAGTACATTCTAAATGAAGTCATTGTACAGTCTAAATGGAGTCATAGTACAGTCTGAATGGAGTCATAGTACAGTCTAAATGGAGTCACAGTACAGTCTAAATGGAGTCATAGTACAGTCTGAAAGGAGTCATACTACAGTCTGAATGGTGTCATTGTACAGTCTGAAAGGAGTCATAATACAGTCTGAATGGAGTCATTGTACAGTCTAAATGGAGTCATTGTACAGTCTAAATGGAGTCATAATACAGCCTAAATGGAGTCACAGTATAGTCTAAATGGAGTCATAGTACAGTCTGAAAGGAGTCATACTACAGTCTGAATGGTGTCATTGTACAGTCTGAAAGGAGTCATCTTACAGTCTGAATGGAGTCATTGTACAGTCTGAATGGAGTCATAGAACAGTCTAAATGGAGTCATTGTACAGTCTGAATGGAGTCACAGTACTGTCTGAAAGGAGTCATACTACAGTCTGAATGGAGTCATTGTACAGTCTAAATGGAGTTATAGTACAGTCTAAATGGTGTCATAGTACAGTCTGAATGGAGTCATAGTACAGTCTGAATGGAGTTATAGTACAGTCTGAATGGAGTTATAGTACAGTCTAAATGGAGTTATAGTACAGTCTAAATGGAGTCATTGTACAGTCTAAATGGAGTCATAGTACAGTCTGAATGGAGTCACAGTACAGTCTGAATGGAGTCATAGAACAGTCTAAATGGAGTCATACTACAGTCTGAATGGAGTCATTGTACAGTCTCAATGGAGTCACAGTACAGTTTGAATGGAGTCATAGTACAGTCTGAATGGATTAACTGTACAGACTGAATAGAGTCACTGTACAGACTGAATAGAGTCAATGTACAGACTGAATAGAGTCACTGTACAGACTTAATGGAGTCAATGTACAGACTGAATAGAGTCACTGTACAGACTTAATAGAGTCAATGTACAGACTCAATAGAGTCACTGTACAGACTTAATGGAGTCAATGTGCAGACTGAATAGTCACTCACTGTAGGTCTAAATTGAGTGACTGTCTGATCCGAGCCTATATTTTTCCCTAATTCATCACACACAACCCCTAGTAACAATATCACACTTTAATAATTCATGTTTTCCACAATGCCAACACTTCTTTATCCTCTTTTTCCAAATACTGTAAATGAAAAATAATTCTTTTTTACACAGTTTGGCTCATGCAAGTATCATTAATTGATAAAGAAATTAAAATTACCACAAGCAAACATTAATTGCACCTGTCTCTCTCCTTTGAACTGAAAACTGCAAAACATCTAAACCCACCTTTCAACTGTGTAATTAATCCACGGCTATTTATAAAGGTAATCAAAATGCTGTAACTTTATATATTTCCTTTGATCCACACTCTTAATGCATGTTAACTATTGCATGCTGTGCATGTTTTGGTTTACACTACAAGCAAACTGCTACAAAAACATTTTGTTTTTACTATCAATAAAATCAGTTGTGCAAGAATGAGCTCCCTTAGTAATAATCAATGTCTAGAGCATTCAACTAATATTGATTCCAAAGATTGCGTAATTTTGTCCATTTAAGCTTGTATTTACTGAAGACAATTGGTTACACTCAAGACTAGCTAGAATTTTGACGTCACTGTTCAATAAAGTTCAGTTGAAACCAGTTCATGATTACCGGGGTACAAATTGATCCAGGAGTGAATATATGTGTGGGTGGTTGTGAACGTAGTCTCTGATGGAGAAAAAGCAACTGTCTTCTGCAGAAAGACAGATTTTGTGATTTCTTTGATTTGGTATTGTAAACATAAAAAATAATCAAAGCATTTTGAAACAGTATAATATGTAGTGCTCATCAACTTTAAAGTGACACAAGTTGGCATTAATTGACAGAATAAATTAAATTAAATTGATGTCTTTACAAACATGTTCAAAGTAACAATGAATTTGCTTTTCTTATTTACAGCCTAAACAATAACATAAAAGGACTATAGTGACCCTACGATAACAACATAGTAGCTCTTTCTTAACACCATAGTGGCCCTACCTTAACACCATAGTGACCTTACCTTAACACCATAGTGGCCTTACCGCAACACCATATTGGCCTTACCGCAACACCACAGTGCCTTACGATAACAACATAGTGGCCTTACCTTAACACCATATTGGCCTTACTGCAACACCACAGTGCCTTACGATAACAACATAGTGGCCTTACCTTAACACCATAGTGGCCCTACCTTAACATCATAGTGACCCTACCTTAACACTATAGTGACCCTACAGTAACAACATAGCGGCCCTACCATAAAAACATAGTAGCCCTTTCTAACACCATAGTGGCCTTACCTTAACACCATAGTGGCCTTACCGCAACACCACAGTGCCTTACGATAACAACATAGTAGCCCTTTCTTGCAACATAACATCCTGAGTTTATGAATATACTTCAATTTGAGCCCAATGTCTCTGCTGTATGATAATACTGCAAGGTTTTCAGTGCAATCCATTTCCAATATAAAGTGCAGACTGCATTCTGCCAGTGGAACAATGTGACAAAACTACAAGCAAACACTGTTAGATGTATGGCCTCTCTTGGGAAATCAATTTGCTGTGTTTCCACTCGTAAATACCACAGATATTGCAATTATCTTGCAAGAAGCACCATGAATTTAAATGAACAAAAACACTTACTGCACAATCGGTCTCTATGCATTTTCACTTGTTATTTTTTCTTGTATTATGTAGGATTAATTCCACTTACATCTTTCTAACATGCACTTGATACTCGGCAATAACAGTTTAGTCTATAACACTATTTAAAGAACTTTTTCCTCTAATTTTATTTCCTATTCGTTGCCATATTTGCTTTGAACACCTTTGATAGAGCTTCATACAAGGAAAATCCTGCTAAGTTTCATTAACATTGCCCCAGTGGTTTCAGAGGAGATGTTGTTTGAAGGAAATGGTGGACAGACGACTCGGACGTAGGGGGTATGACGGATGCCAGAAGGTGAGTAGCCTGACACTTCATGCCAGTTGAGCTAAAAATTGAAGTAACTTTATAATGACAGATGTAAAAGTTATGCGTAACATTTACCAAACATAATGCATTATATACTTCATAAATTTTCTTCTGATCTTCTTCTATATTGTTTCAGTGACTTCTCTTCAATAATGAAAAGTTATGCTATGAACAAAGAAGACAATAATAAAACACAGAGTTATTCTAAAAGGAAAGGTTCCCCGTAACTACTGCACTTTGGAGTCATTCAAGCTAAACACTCTTGATAACACTTAGTCTGCCCATAATTAAACTCATTCAGGATATAATGGTCACACACATTCTGTGTAAATAATAATTATGGTAAGGTTAAGCAGAGAAATGTAGGTGCTAGAGACTGGAAACAAACCAAATGTGCTGACTGACAATGATAACGGACAACGGACATCAGGCGTTCACAATAGACTTGACGACGATGACAGATAACGGACATCAGGCATTCACAACAGACTTGACGACGATGACAGATAACGGACATCAGGCATTCACAACAAACTTGACGATGATGACGGACAACAGACATCAGGCATTCACAACAGACTTGATGACAATGACCGGCAACGGATATCAGGCTTTCACAACAGACTTGACAATGGTGACCATCAACGGACATCAGGCATTCAAAACTAACTTGACGACGATGATGGACATTCACAACAGACTTGACGACGATGACAGATAATGGACATCAGGCATTCACAACAGACTTGACGACGATGATGGACAACAGACATCAGGCATTCACAACAGATTGACGACAATGACCGGCAACGGACATCAGGCATTCACAACAGACTTGAGGACGATGACCAGCAACAGACATCAGGCATTCAAAACTAACTTGACAACGATGACGGACAACAGACATCAGGCGTTCACAACAGACTTGAAGATGACGACGGACAACAGACATCAGGCATTCACAACAGACTTGACGATGATGACGGACAACAGACATCAGGCTATCACAACAGACTTGACGAAGATGACGGACAACGAACATCAGGCAATCACAATATGTAGAGAGGTGAGATAAAAAAAGTCAAACTTCGGTTCAAATTCCTGTTTCTACATCCATTTTCAAGTTAAAGTTGTTCATCTGTGAAGGATTGAAGCAAATACCCCACATCATTTTTCAGGACATGTATATATGAGAGACCTATTCTCTAAATGTCTTCCTCTCAGTTGAAGCATAATAACAGTAGTCACAGACATCTTGACAATAATATTGTATTTAAGCCCACCCCCCTGCCCCGCACCCACCCAAGAAAATGTGTGTTTTTGGTCCCACATTTTCAGGCCCACTACCAACCTTAAACTTTTACTCCTGACCACAAACTGTTTTATGAGATAATGATCAAAAATACTAATTTCCAAAGTGTCTCAGAGCAAACAAGGCAAAATAAAAAAAAGGTAATTAAAAAACATTCCAAGCCACCAACCTTAATTGTTTTGGCAAAGAGAAACACAAGCAATTTGTTTCTATTTTGTTGCCCAATTGTTTGTATTAACAAAAGGTGATTTCTAAACTCCTTGGCAGCCATACAATGAGTAAGCATCAAAGAAGGAAAGTGCATTGACCTTTGTGAATCCACATTGATTAATAATCAAGATGACCAATACAGTCTGACTCACCGCTGCAGTGACCATCTGACCAGTCAAGGTGATCTACAATAGCTAATTACCATTCCACCACAGCCTCAGTATTGATCCACACTCTATAACCATCCAGATCAGTAGCATGTATGGATCTTCTATACTCTGCCATATTTAATACAGCTTAGACAGTGTGGATTTCCTGAAAGTGAATTACCAAAGATTCATTGTCTGAGAATTGTGTACCCTTCTCTCTTTTAGTATTGTTATTTGTGAAATATCAAACAATGAGCTGAGTGTACAAACCTTCAACATGGAAAAATAATTCCGATTCAGATTGAATGTTGAAGTAAAGCTGGGGTGTCTGTGTAAGTGCTCAACGATATTCAATTCTACCTAAATAAGGAATAAAATAAGAGGATAAAATAAGACATGGAAATAAAACTACTTAATTGTTTAACCAAAGCAAGCAGAGACTCGCAAACACTGAATAATCACTAATTTGATAAGTATTAAGTCCTAAGGCATATAACTATATACTATGGAAGGTGATACCTAAAAATGTAGCTACTAAAAGTTGCCCAAATAAGACAAAGTATCTTACTTAATCTTTTAGGAGTAGATTTGCTAATTCTCTGTACCAGTATTTTTTCATGTCAATAGATTTAGAACAGCAAAACCAACATAAGATACATGAGTGGCATCACAGGGAAAATTCATTGTAAATGAGAGGAGGCACAAATAGTTCTTCTAATATTTTCTTTGCAGTTACACGAGTTGACACACGTACGCTACAACATTCAACTTTCACAGAAATGATCTTGACCTTTACCTACGCACATTTTTACGGGTATTGTATTATAGAAACTTATTTTTAGTTAATCATCTAATATAGAAAGTCCATGTCTGTAATGTGCTTATTAGGTCCACCATCCTCTCGCCAGGTATATAATCGGTATGACCCGTTGTAAAGTATGCAGTAGACCTCACATTCATAAACTAATGAAGCAGACAATTGATTTAAATGCATACTGATAAACTGAAATTGTACACCTTTCTAACATTGAGTAGTGAGTACTGACATTCTGTGGGATGAAGTTGGAATCAAAACACTGTGACAGTTAAACCTGAAATTTTGTGGCTTTTTAACAGAAAACTAGGTGGCTTAATTAATTGTCACAATCAAAAATAATATTCAGTTTCTAAATCGCAACTGTTTCATGGGACTTATGTATTTATACGAATTTATTATATGGCGGGAGTTAGAACAGTTGGAAGGAACTACATTGTACTTCTATATCCGAAACTTCACCTACTTTTCCAGCACTTTAAAGCTATAATACTGGGCAGATACTGGGATCCAAAGCTAACAGATCATCCATTTTTGCTGCCATCTTTTAATGTAAAAAACCATCAGCTTTTAAATTCTGATGCAGAGAAACATTAATCTTTTGTTTCAATTTCAAGAGGACTATGGCAATGGAATATATAGACAGTGAGAACTATGGTCGACAGTTAAATTTCCAGACATTTCAGCAAAATCTCTCATTATGGCTGTCCAGCTTATTGTATGCGAATAGAGATAATTATTAAGTTATTTTGTATGGGCAATATCTATACTGACCCAAAACAAAAATATCTCAGAATTTGCTCAAGACGTCACTTAATTATTTTGACTAGGCCATAATTATTCTTTAGATTTCAAATATTACTTCGATACTATCATTCAATACTGTCACACCTATGGACAGGAGTGTGTGCCATAAATCTAGTGACAGGAAACCATTAAAATACTACAAGGAAAGTTCCCTATAGATAGTGTCATAAGAGTGAAAATAAAAGTAATCAGTTTGTTAACTTGTGTAAAATATAGTAGAGTAGAGAGAAAGATAAAAGTGGTAAAAACATCCTTAATGATCTAGTTGTTTAATTCTGAATAATCTGCTTGAAGGAGTTCAAACTAGGCATGATAGCAATGTGATGAGGCAGAGTACTGTAGCATGGGGAAAAAAGGAGAATTTGAAATAACTGGTGCCAACATGTACCTAGCGAAGACAATATGGGTGCATAAGGAAAGAAAACCTGACCGGGGCTATGAGATATAGGGGGAGTTGTATGGCGAAAAAGTTATGATAAATCTTATAGAACGCGATAAGCCTTGCATCATTTATACGGTGTTTAAGGGACCTCCAGCCCAAATTTGATAGCATTTGCATAACACTGGAATAGGTAGAATAGTCGTTTTAAACCCATCTTATTGCAAGGCACTGCACCATCTCAATCTTGTTTATGTTCTTTTTAGTTTGAGGTGACCAAACTGTCGATGAATATTCAAGTTGGGGACAGACAAGTGTTTTATAAGCAAGAGGTCGGACCTGTTTGTTTTTTATAACAATGTTTCTGCGGATGAACCCTATTGTTTTGTTAGCTGTGGTGCAGACTCTATCGATGTGAGTGTTCCAAGAAAGATCTTTTGAGATGTCCACCCCAAGATATTTTGCATTAGGTAAAGGTTGTAAGGTTTCTCCATGGAGTGTATATTTATAGGTTAAATAGGGATACGGCTTTTGGAAATATGTATGACCTGACATTTGGGGTTAAACTCCATGTCCCACAGCTCTACCCATTTATTTCTCCAGTTGCTGGAGATCACGTTGGAGGGTTTTGCAGTCTGAAACATTCTTGATGGTAAGGTAAACTGCTATGTCATCAGCAAAAGGTTGCACCTGAGAAGTAACAGAACAAGGGAAGTCATTGATGTAAAACAGAAAGCGAAGTGGACCAAGGACAGAGCCTTGTGGTACTCCAGATGTAACAGGAACTTCGTCAGAGGAAACACCATCGAGGACAACAATTTGAGAGCAACTGAGAAGAAAGGATTTTACCCAGTTAGTAACCTGGGAGTGACACCATAATCTTGAAGCTTGTGTAGAGGTTTCAGATGGCTGACCTTGTCAAAAGCTTTAGAGAAGTCCAAAAGGATAACACCAATTTATTTGTTTGCCCTCACTTACAGATTTTATGAGATTGTCAGTAAGCTCAAGAAGTTGAGTCCAACAAGAACGTTTGTCCCGGAATCCATGTTGCAGATCGTAAAGGATGTCAGATTTTGTAAAGTGAGAAGATAGGTTAGATGAGACAATGTGCTCAAGAAGGTTGCACAGGATAAAATTGGCTAGCCCAACTAATTGTGCGCCAGGGCTTTTCGACGCCCAAAAAGACAGACATCTATGTAATATCAGTTTGTAAAATTGGTCGGCAGTCGAAATACTGAGGCTAGGAAATTGGAGTGTATTTGGCTGGGTTGCTGGTGTCACCCTTCTTAAACAAAGGTGCAACATTGGATTTGGTTCAGTCTGATGGAAGAGAACCTGAGAACAGGAACGTAGGATTCTACGTTACTGCTGAGAACCAGTAGTAAGAGACTTTTGAAAGATAAGGCAGACAACATCTGCAACTTCTTCCTTTAGTTCGGAACACAGTATACATTGATTCACTATCACAAATATGTGATTTTGCTACTATGTGAGTATGTCACTTTTAGCAGTGTTTTGTCGATAACAACAGCGTCATGTGCACCAAACGTGCAAATGGTGTCTGTAAATCAAAGGGACAAAACTCAGTAAAGATATAAGATAAATACTATATGATTTTAAAACTGCATGAAGATTTATCTCTGCCTGGGGCGTAACTAAACCTATTTATAATGTACACATAGATTAGGCTGGGGGCCAGGGGGACGACGGCCCCCGGTGGGTCCAGGGCAAAGCCCTGGCCAAGGAGGCCGGAGGCCCCCTGGACCATCTGTTTTTTTAGCAATTTCTGAATGATTCAGATGCGTTTCCGACAACCTAGAACTATGTACCTATTGTAGACGAAACAAAAGTTGATATGAAATGAGTGTACAAAACTGTCAAACTTTGAAAAGTTCTCTCTCGCAGTTTATGTGATGTGAAAACTGTTTTTAAAAAACATGGCCGTTATAACTATCTAGAAGCCCGCTCCCCCAACTAGTAACTATTAGTTGGACCATTCTTCGTTAAATAATGGGATTTACTATGCACGAGAAAGAAACACCAATACCTCACAATGCAGCAGGTGGAATTCAATCATTTGTAAGAATGTAAAACTTTATCAGTTGGGGACTGAGTTTATAAAAAAAATCCAGATTCACCTTTTACATTCCATTCAAAGGGAGGTAATTTAAGACTTTGAATCTTTGGAAGTCTCAACTCTCGCTTTTGCATTGTGTTTTCATTAAAACATTATTGAGTTTTCTAGTCTTGACATTAGTTTCTTTCAACTGACAGCAAAAAGAATATTTTGTCTTGACAAACAATTTTGTTTTTGATAAACTGTCTGTTTTTACTATAGTCTATGAGTTATCTCCCTTTTATGCATGCTAAATGGCCTATTATCGTCTTTATTATTTGTCTTATTTATAGAGTCAGAGTAAAATACATTGATATAATATTGTGTTAAATATTTGTATAATAAAAGTGTAAAGTTTTCGTTTTGGGTGAGTGTAGTAGAGGGCCCGTTCGTAATAAAGGGCCCGAGCGTTGAGCGTTTACAGCGCTTTTGTCTAAGGGAAATAACTACGTTACAAGAAAAAGAAAAAGTGTACATAATTGCTCCCCATGTCACAATACGTTTGACGCTAGCGTAAAATGATTACGACTTTCAGCATTTAAGTACAGTCGATAACGTATGTGTCATAATAAATTTTAGTATTTAATTTCATATTCTATGAAATAGTTCAGCGCTCATGGATCTTTCCAACGATTATAAACACATATATTTACGATAAAGCAGATTAAAGCATCAAAATACCTGCAGCCAGTACCTCAAGTACTCTTACCGTCACCAGAGCTTATCAGTTCTGCTCACAGACGTACGAAGAAACAGACAGACGACGTGGTAACTGCCAATCGTTACTTCGGAAAACATGAATAACGGTATAAATACGAGGTTCGAAAGGAAAACCACAGCCATCTTGGGTCTCTAGTAGCTTTCTTTTTTCGCTGCCTGTTAAACTAAACATGAGATAATCATTGAAGTGTTCCATTCAGTCCCTAAGATTTCATTCTGACATAACAAAAGCATTTAATTGACACATTTCTTTCACATTCGTTGTAGTTTTGAATTGGTTCGATGTAACATGTATATTGTCATTTGTATACGATGTGAAGTGTAACGTACACAATACGTACAAGCACAGCGAAAACGCTATGACTGTATCAAAACACCTTTTCCTTTCACATTTTAAAAATTTAAATGGCGCAATTCCATTCAAAAATAAAAATATAAGTTAATGTTAACTTCAATCTGTTGATATGTTGAAATTTATTTACTGTTTGAAATGTTACAACATTCTGCTATATATACTGTAGTAAAAGTTTCAAAGTTACTTATGTAAAAGTTAACTTACTAACCAGTTTGCAAATCCCCACCGGGGAGGCTTTACAGGTTACTGAAGTTAACAATTGTTTCCCGATTTCGTTGGAAATCGGGAGTTTCCTTTGTGATGCGTGTATGTGGTCGCACGGTCGCAAAACTGTCCCATTTAAAAAAAAATATTTCTAATAACATAAAATGATTTAAAAGTCATTTCAATTAAGTACCCATTCCCCCTTCCCCCCTCACCATTTTTCACAACGCCATCTTTATTTTTATGAGTTTTGCTCGGTGAGCATTGTGCTGTGAACTTTACTAATGGTGATCACCGTTCAGTGAGCACTACTCACAGTGAGCATTGTTCAGTGAGTATTGTTCAGTGAGTATTGTTCAGTGAGCAGTGAGCGTTGTTCAGTGAGCACTACTCACGGAGAGCGTTTTTCAATGAGCACTACTCACGTTGAGCATTGTTCAGTGAGCACTACTCACGGTGAGCGTTGTTCAGTGAGCACTATTCAGTGAGCACATCTCACCGTGAGCATTGTTCAGAGAGCACATCTCACGGTGAGCGTTGTTCAGTGAGCACTACTCATGGTGAGCGTTGTTCAGTGAGCACTACTCAGAGAGCACATCTCACGTTAAGCATTGTTCATTGATCACTACTCAGGGGGAGCATTGTTCAGTGAGCACTTCTCACGGTGAGCTTTGTTCAGTGAGCACTACTCACGGTGAGCATTGTTCTGTGAGCACGTCTCACAGAGAGCATTGTTCAATGAGCACTACTCACGGTTAGCATTGTTCAGTGAGCACTACTCACAGTATGCATTGTTAAGTGAGCACTACTCACTGTGAGCGTTGTTCAGTGAGCACTACTCACTGTGAGCGTTGTTCAGTGAGCACTACTCACTGTGAGCATTGTTCAGTGAGCACTACTCACGTTGAGCATCGTTCAGTGAGCACTACTCACGGGGAGCATTGTTCAGTGAGCACTACTCACGGTGAGCATTGTTCTGTGAGCACGTCTCACAGAGAGCATTGTTCAATGAGCACTACTCACGGTTAGCATTGTTCAGTGAGCACTACTCACAGTATACATTGTTAAGTGAGCACTACTCACTGTGAGCGTTGTTCAGTGAGCACTACTCACTGTGAGCGTTGTTCAGTGAGCACTACTCACTGTGAGCATTGTTCAGTGAGCACTACTCACGTTGAGCATCGTTCAGTGAGCACTACTCACGGGGAGCATTGTTCAGTGAGCACTACTCACGGTGAGCATTGTTCTGTGAGCACGTCTCACAGAGAGCATTGTTCAATGAGCACTACTCACGGTTAGCATTGTTCAGTGAGCACTACCAAGTGAGCATCGTTCAGTGAACATTACTCACAGTGTGCATTGTTCAATTAGCACTACTCACGGTGAGCATTGTTAAGTGAGCACTACTCACTGTGAGCGTTGTTTAGTGAGCATTACTTACAGTGAGCATTGTTCTGTGAGCACGTCTCACAGAGAGCATTATTCAATGAGCACTACTCACGGTTAGCATTGTTCAGTGAGCACTACTCACAGTGTGCATTGTTAAGTGAGCACTACTCACTGTGAGCGTTGTTCAGTGAGCATAACTTACAGTGAGCATTGTTCAGTGCGCACTACTCACGGTGAGCGTTGTTAAATGAAAGGATAAGCATATATGCTTTTAGGACCTCAAGATAAATTTCCCTATTTCATTAGCCGAGCGAGGGGAAATTAGGCATTCTTAATCATTTTACATGTACATGTTGTTCGCTTTGACAGATCTGAGAAGTATGTGGATTGTGACAATTTCAAGTAGGACACAATAGATAGTCGGGGTTCATTGTTCCATCAGGTTGCCGCGGGGAATGTTTGGACAGTTTTAAATAGTTTAGGCT
Organism: Saxidomus purpurata; assembly: GCA_022818135.1. NCBI lineage: Eukaryota > Metazoa > Mollusca > Bivalvia > Venerida > Veneridae > Saxidomus > Saxidomus purpurata. The sequence goes on along the minus strand of JAFMSR010000013.1, from coordinate 10,956,857 downwards.
TCTTAACAGATACATATGTAGGATCTGCATGTCCTTTGAGAAAATGATATGTTTTAGGACTGCAAGCTTTCATTAAAATTAAGTTCCATATCGTTCTACTTGATCGAGCGATGAAAATTTGAGCATTTAAAGCCATGTTTGGCCTTTTTGCGAAAACAAACAGGTACGGTCCGGATCTATCGCTTGTGACTCTCTCCCCCACCCCCTCACCCTTTTCATTTTTATTGCATTTTCGGGACATTAAAGTTTTCGATCTTTACTTGCGATGTATACGCACGTGCGTATTGTGCGTAACGGCAGCTACGCGCCAGATAAATGACTTCTATCCTTTTTTTAATTGCGAAAATAGAAACGGCGCCACATCGTAAAAAACTTTTTTTAATTAAAGCTATCTTCAGCAAAAGTATAATAGAGTGATTCAATGTATACTGAAAGGATAAACGCAGGGTAAACATTTGAGGTGATTTAAAGTGATGTGTTTGATGTTATATGAAAATGAAAATGTATTTTGATTTACATGTAAATCCTTGTATGTCTGATATGTAACCTTCATGAAATAAAGATTTTATACACTATTTTATATGAGTATAAAAACCAATCTTTAATAAACAAATTACCAAAATGTCATTAGATTTTGACCAATAATTCATTAATAATTGAAGCACATTTGACGGTACCCCCCAATATCGCAAAGTGAAATCTATCTCGTATGCCCCCCTCGCACATCTGTCACAGTCCTTATTCTCTTGTGCATGGAATTCATTAGTGCATTAATCCTTCTCATTGGGATATTGTTCCACTCTTCCAACAATGCTGTCCTTAGTTGGTCGCGTGTAGAGGGGGTACTCCTACGCCCCCTTATCCTCCTGTCAAGTTCGTCCCACCGATGTTCGATTGGGGACAAATCTGGACTGTACGGCGGCCAGTCGAGTGGGTAAATGTTATGGTTTGCGAGAAAGTCTTGACAAACTCTGGCAACATGGGGCCGGGCATTATCATGCTGGAAAATTAAATGACGCTGTTGAACAAATGGAACTACAACCGGCTGGAGGATTTTTATCCCTATATCTTATGGCGGTTAAATTTCCGGCTACCACAATCAAAGGTGACTTTACTCCGTGAGAAATCTCTCCCCAGACCATAACCGAGCCACCCCAAACCTATCTCTCTCAAGAACGCAAGTATCGGCGAAGCGTTCCCCACGACGTCGGTATACCTGACGTCGACCGTCCGGACGAAAAAGGGTGAACCGGGACTCATCGGTGAAAAAGACCCGTCTCCATTGTCTCATTGGAAATGCCATACGACGCGCAGAGAGGCAGACCAACGTAAGGACGACGTGCTCGCAGACCAACCTCAAACAATCGATTCCTTACAGTTTTTGGGTGAATGTGGCGATTATGATTGCCTACCGTATTATTAGCGGTTTCAGTGGCAGTAATGTGGCGATTACGCAGGTGGGAAAGACGAATAGCCCTGTCTCGACGTCGCGACGATCGCGGTCGATCGGCAACTCTTCCGGTTTCTCTCAAACGACGCACAAGACGTTCTATGGTGGAAACATTCACACTAAACTGCATAGCAACCTGTTGTTGCCTCTGATCTTGCATTAGCAATGCAATAGCCTGACCCCTCTGAACTTCCGTCAGCCGTACCATGATTGCAAGAGCCTTAAATTTAATTTAAAAAGCGGAAAGTGATGTCTATACCTCAAGAGTATCAATTGGTATGACAAGATGTTTTGAAGAACTTGTCATCATTATTCTGCACGTGTTTTTTGCTTTTCATCACTTTCTCCAAGTTGCACGGAGAAATACACGATTGAGTCACTTTAGGTACGGGATTGAGTACACAGTGACCAAGATAGTCGTCTGACCAGTTTTCAAAATTTTACGCCAAGCATTTAAAAAATTGTTGCATATATTGTTACTCTGCGTTTCTTTTTCCCTTCAGTATATATTACATGAGAGATAATGCAGGCATTATAAAATATTCCATATAGAAATCATTGAAATTATGTTAAACATAAGCAGTCAAGAATTATACTAATACGGCTGATTTAAAACATAACAAGTTAATTAACAGCACAGAGAGGCATGCGTGTAGGAGGAAGTATGCAAATGGTAAACTACAAGCATATTTCAATCTAAGAGATCAATAGAAGCTAAACATGTATTGTAGACTAAGGGAAACTACTGCGATGCCAAAAATAATTCAGTGTCTTAAATTTATTTCCCTGTATAAGGAGACATGCCGGGGTCTCATCCACGATGAAAGTGCTCTCATGGACGGACCTTTATAAAATCCTATTCAAATCAAATAAAAAATGTCTGGAGTTCTTTCCACTTGTTACTGCTCAAGTCGGGAACCAGACTAGCCCTGTATTATACTTTGAGAGCATACGTATACCCTCGAAAGCATTGAAAACAAGAAAAACTGTGATAAAAAGTATCACAGCGAGCCCACAAACAATACTGACATGTAAATACTTTGGAAATTGGTGATGGTTGATGTTCAGGCATGGCCCAAAAAGAACTCATTGACAAGGGAACCAATTCTGGTTGTACAAGAAAACCTGACACGACACCACATCTACTGACTGACCTGTAGTATCCAAGAAACTTTAAAAATTAAGATACCAGGAAAGGTCGTTAGAGTATTCCTTGACATACTGTATCTATATTATTTGATAACAGTAAAGTACTTTACTGTTATCGAATAATATAGATACAGTATATGCAGGAATACTCTAACGACCGTTCTTGGTATCTCTTAATTTTTCATCACCATTATCCTTATTAGTTTGACATGAATGAAGATTTTTATGATTATTTGCCGTAAAACATTTTAAAATGATTTAAAAGGTGAAAATGATAAGTAAAACAGGAGAAAAAAAGTAAAAAATCGGTCAGGTTTGGATTCGAAGTCATTCGTAAAAGTACGACTTTACAAAGGTGCAGGTGCAGACGCCTTTACCAATTATGCTTCGGAGACGGACTACAATAAATAGAGAAAAAAACTAATATAATACTGTCTATAATAGTACCCTAATTTTGGAAAGAGTTATCTGCTTGCTTTTTTCTCCTCTTCATCCCTTGTTTTTTTATTTTCTAAACTAAAAAGAAAACACAGCAAGTATTCTGTAATTTGCTTACTCAAAATAAATTTACATTCCGGGTTCAACTGCTTCTAAAATCTAAATACTGTGATGTCAATGTTGATGAAAGAACGAAAAAGATAAACGGTACCTTTCGAGCTTGCAGTAAGAAGCAAAAAAATCGGACCGCCTTCCCAGTACTTGCCTGGTTGAAATAAATTCCTATCCTAAATTGTAGGCAAAAATTGAACAGTGAGCAAGATCAAAGAAGACACAGAATAACTGATCAAGAAAAACAGTGATACAATGTATCACAGCGGGCGCACAAACACAATTATTTGTCGTAAAACATTTAAAAATAGTTTAGATTTTGAAAACAGAAGACAGTATAATGCCTAACAACCGAATATATGGAACTACTTGTTTGTATGTTTTTCGGTCCGCCGTAAGGAATTTCTACACTCTGTTAACATTGGATCGATTGTGAGACTGAGACAATCGATCCAAATAGGCTGAAAGTGTTTTGCCTGAAGTTTTAATGAAATATATTTAATATCATCTAGCCTGGTGTTGAGGCTAGCGTACCAGTAACTTGTTACTTAGTCTTTCTCTCATAAATGATTGATCCGAGTGTCCGCACATTCAAGTCATTGTTCAGTTGGTTAGTTTGTCGGCAGTACTACACACGGCTATATACATTTCAAAGATATGAGAAATCGAGGTAAGTGGCTTCCTGAACAGTTGATATTATATGGAAGAACAAGTCCATCATGAAGTAAGAATAAACGTAAAAGGAAAAGTTCGGGGATAAATGAGAAATTATGATTAAAGAGATTGAAAACAACTGTATATGAATGCGTGAAATTTAACTACATGTATATACGTTTTTTTGTAAATATATTAATTTCAAATCACGCATCAGTATCTATAAAAACTACATTTTCAACCAAGTATACCTTTTGAATTTTAAGCTAAGAGAGAAAAAACTATAATGCAAGTCTTTACTACACTTGACTGTGGTTACTTCCCCTTAACATTTATGCAATCACCGCAATACAACAAATTTACACTTGAACATGGATGTTTTAATCAAACTTTTGAAAGACCTATGGTTGTTCCCACAGGACAAATACACTTTTTGCCGATAGGCCTATCACCTAATACATGTAAAACAAGATATGGTACATGAGCGTCAATTTGGTAGGTAGTAGGTAGTTGGTAGTTGGATATTCGAATAACCAACTACCTTCTAGTTGGTAGTTGGTTATTCGTAATTCCAAACTATATAATAACTGGTAATTGGTTACTCAATACACTATTACCAGAATGAAATGTTCAAACACACCATACCCCTTCCTCAACACAGAATAAAGCAGGGGACCTAGTTGGTTATTAGTGTGAATCTCCAACTACCAACCAGAAGGTAGTTGGTAATTCGAACTTTGCATGTATTCCTCTCAAAATAGAAAGTATTTTCCCGGAAGAAATCTAACGGATATCTAACAATATACATGTGTTCTGCAACATCGCAACATCCTCTTATCCCTATGTGCACTAGGGGACTCAGTTGGTTATTCACGTGAATCCCCAACTACCAACCAGAAGGTAGTTGGTAATTCGAACTTTACATGTATTCCTCTAAGAAAGGAAAGTAATTTTCCGGAATAAATGTAACGGATATATAACAAGATACATGTGTTCTACAACATGGTAACACGCCCTTCTCCCTACGTCCACCAGGGGACTCAGTTGGTTATTCGCGTGAATCCCCAACTACCAACCAGAAGGTAGTTGGTAATTCGAACTTTGCATGTATTCCTCTCAAAAAAGAAAGTATTTTTCCGGAATAAATGTAACTGATATATAACAATATAGACGTGTTTTACAACATGGTAACACCCACTTCTCCCTACATTCACCAGGGGACTCAGTTGGTTATTCGCGTGAATCCCCAACTACCAACCAGAAGGTAGTTGGTAATTCGAACTTTGCATGTATTCCTCTTAAAAAAGAAAGTATTTCCCCGGAAGAAATGTAACTGATATATAACAAGATAGATGTGTTCTACAACATGATAACACCCCCTTCTCCCTACATCCACCAGGGGACTCAGTTGGTTATTCGCGTGAATCCCCAATTACTAACCAGAAGGTAGTTGGTAATTCGAAATTTGCATGTATTCCTCTTAAAAAAGAAAGTATTTTCCCTGAAGAAATGTAACTGATATATAACAAGATAGATGTGTTCTACAACATGCCAACATCCTCTTCTCCCTATGTGCACTAGGGGACTCAGTTGGTTATTCGCGTGAATCCCCAACTACCAACCAGAAGGTAGTTGGTAATTCGAACTTTGCATGTTTTCTCGTCAAAATAGAAAGCATTTTTCCGGAAGAAATGTAACTGATATAAAACAAGATAGATGTGTTCTACAACATTGTAACACCCCCTTCTCCCTACATCCACCAGGGGACTCAGTTGGTTATTCGCGTGAATCCCCAACTACCAACCAGAAGGTAGTTGGTAATTCGAACTTTGCATGTATTCCTCTCAAAAAAGAAAGTATTTTTCCGGAATAAATGTAACTGATATATAACAAGATAGATGTGTTTTACAACATGGTAACACCCCCTTCTCCCTACATTCACCAGGGGACTCAGTTGGTTATTCGCGTGAATCCCCAACTACCAACCAGAAGGTAGTTGGTAATTCGAACTTTGCATGTATTCCTCTTAAAAAAGAAAGTATTTTCCCGGAAGAAATGTAACTGATATATAACAAGATAGATGTGTTCTACAACATGCCAACATCCTCTTCTCCCTATGTGCACTAGGGGACTCTGTTGGTTATTCGCGTGAATCACCAGCTACCAACCAGAAGGTAGTTGGTAATTCGAACTTTACATGTTTTCCCGTCAAAATAGAAAGCACTTTTCCGGAAGAAATGTTACTGATATATAACAAGATAGATGTGTTCTACAACATAATAACACCCCCTTCTCCCTACATCCACCAGGGGACTCAGTTGGTTATTCGCGTGAATCCCCAACTACCAACCAGAAGGTAGTTGGTAATTCGAAATTTGCATGTATTCCTCTTAAAAAAGAAAGTATTTTCCCGGAAGAAATGTAACTGATATATAACAAGATAGATGTGTTCTACAACATGCCAACATCCTCTTCTCCCTATGTGCACCAGGGGACTCAGTTGGTTATTCGCGTGAATCCCCAACTACCAACCAGAAGGTAGTTGGTAATTCGAACTTTACATGTATTCCTCTAAAAAGGAAAGTATTTTTCCGGAATAAATGTAACGGATATATAACAAGATACATGTGTTCTACAACATGGTAACACGCCCTTCTCCCTACGTCCACCAGGGGACTCAGTTGGTTATTCGCGTGAATCCCCAACTACCAACCAGAAGGTAGTTGGTAATTCGAACTTTGCATGTTTTCCCATCAAAATAGAAAGCATTTTTCCGGAATAACTGTAACGGATATATAACAAGATAGATGTGTTCTACAACATGATAACACCCCCTTCTCCCTACATCCACCAGGGGACTCAGTTGGTTATTCGCGTGAATCCCCAACTACCAACCAGAAGGTAGTTGGTAATTCGAACTTTGCATGTTTTCCCGTCAAAATAGAAAGTATTTTTCCGGAAGAAATGTAACTGATATATAACAAGATAGATGTGTTCTACAACATGGTAACACCCCTTTCTCCCTACATCCACCAGGGGACTCAGTTGGTTATTCGCGTGAATCCCCAACTACCAACCATAAGGTAGTTGGTTATTCGGATTTTGAATGTTTTTTTACTGAAAACAGAAAGTTTTTTCCCGTAATTACTATAGCGGATATATTACCAGATAAATGTTTTACTGTCATTTGCATAATCTTTAAAGAGCATGCACCACGAGCAGTAATCATAATTCAAATACGCAGTACGTTATCAAGTATAAATTTCACCTATATAGCGCCGAGCTTTTTAGAATTTGAGCACAAAGTGCTGCGAATTTTAAAGAAGTCTGTCTGACTAAGATCTAGGATTGTCCAGTGCTAGTCCGTGTACATTTAGTACTTCCCATGTACTAACCTTTTCCTTTGGATGAAAATAAAGGTACCAACAAGAAAAGGAAATGAAAGGGCTTCAATGTTCACTACCATTATTTCATATCTTGTTAAAATCAAATGCTCTATATGTTTCAACTACGTTACTGTCACTAACAACTGGATGTACATTCAATTCCAAGTAATATTTGTAATTAGGTACTTTTACGTCAGAAAAAATGACGTGCGTTAATATTTGTTTGGAAATCAAACATTATATTTACTGGATTACAATAAAAGGACAGCTGTTATTTAGACAAGAACCATCTATCACGGTGATGACAGTATGTGTTGTTTATGAGAAATTTAGTAGTAACACAGGCCATTTTTAAGTTGATGTAGCATGAATTTAACCGACGACATCGTGGAAAAGAACAAAAGTCAAAAATATTTTGTTCCTCTAGTTCAAATTCAATACAACAATAACAACAACAACAACAACAACCATTTTACAATAAACCCAGTCTTGGCTTGCCAACCCTGTTTCTCTCATGTAGCTGTACTGCATATTATCAAACGCACTCGTAAATACTTTACAGACGTAAAGCATGTCTGCTTTAATCCTTGTACGAAAAAATACGAATATCAGTGTGTTGTAATTATTTGATACATATATAATCACTATTTCGAAAATGAATGATATATCTCAGCAGTAATCCGTTGTTATTAAATGATTAACAAGTATCTTATTACATGCAAAGTTCGAATAACCTACTACCTTCTGGTAGGTAGTTGGGGATTCACGCGAATAACCAACTGAGTCCCCTGGTGGATGTAGGGAGAAGGGAGTGTTACCATGTTATAGAATACATCTTGTTATAAATTAGTAACATTTATTTCAGATAAATACTTTCTGTTTTGACGGGAAAACATGCAAAGTTCGAATTATCAACTACCTTCTGGTTGGTAGTTGGGGATTCACGCGAATAACCAACTGAGTCCCCTGGTGGATGTAGGGAGAAAGGGGTGTTACCATGTTGTAGAACACATCTATCTTGTTATATATTCGTTAATTTTTTTCCGGATAAATACTTTCTGTTTTGACGGAAAACATGCAAAGTTCGAATTACCAACTACCTTCTGCTTGGTAGTTGGGGATTCACGCGAATAACCAACTGAGGCCTCTGGTGGACGTAGAGAAAAGGGAATGTTACCATGTTGTAGAACACATCTATCTTGTTATATATTCGTTAATTTTTTTCCGGATAAATACTTTCTGTTTTGACGGGAAAACATGCAAAGTTCGAATTACCAACTACCTTCTGCTTGGTAGTTGGGGATTCACGCAAATAACCAACTGAGGCCTCTGGTGGACGTTGAGAAAAGGGAATGTTACTATGTTGTAGAACACATCTATCTTGTTATATATTCGTTAATATTTTTCCGGATAAATACTTTCTGTTTTGACGAGAATACATGTTAAGTTCGAATTACCAACTACCTTCTGGTTGGTAGTTGCGGATTCACGCGAATGACCAACTGAGTCCCCTGGTATTTGTTGGGAGAAGGGGGTGTTACCATGTTGTAGAACACATCTATCTTGAATATATCCGTTACATTAATTCCGGATAAATACTTTCTATATTGACGGGAATACATGCAAAGTTCGAATTACCAACTACCTTCTGGTTGGTAGTTGGGGATTCACGCGAATAACCAACAGAGTCCCCTAGTGCACATAGGGAGAAGGGGGTGTTGTCATGTTGTAGAACACATCTATCTTGTTATATATCAGTAAAATTTATTCCGGAAAAATACTTTCTATTATGACAGGAAAACATGCAAAGTTCGAATTACCAACTACCTTCTGGTTTGTAGTTGGGGATTCACGCGAATAACCAACTGAGTCTCCTAGAGCACATAGGGAGAAGGGGGTGTTGCCATGTTGTAGAACACATCTATCTTGTTATATATCAGTTACATTTCTTCCGGACAAATGCTTTCTATTTTGACGGGAAAACATGCAAAGTTCGAATTACCAACTACCTTCTGGTTGGTAGTTGGGGATTCACGCGAATAACCAACTGAGTCCCCAAGTGCACACAGGGAGAAGGGGGTGTTGCGATGTTGTAGAACACATGTATCTTGTTATATATCAGTAACATTTATTCCGGAAAAATACTTTCTTTTTTAAGAGGAATACATGCAAAGTTCGAATTACCAACTACCTTCTGGTTGGTAGTTGGGGATTCACGCGAATAACCAACTGAGTCCCCTGGTGGACATAGAGGGAAGGGGGTGTTACCATGTTGTAGAACACATCTATCTTGTTATATTTCCGTTACATTTCTTCTGGAAAAATACTTTCTTTTTTGAGAGGAAAACATGCAAAGTTCGAATTACCAACTACCTTCTGGTTGGTAGTTGCGGATTCACGCGAATAACCAACTGAGTCCCCTGGTGGACGTAGAGAGAAAGGGGTGTTACCATGTTGTAGAACACATCTATCTTGTTATATATCAGTTACATTTCTTCTGGAAAAATACTTTCTTTTTTGAGAGGAATACATGCAAAGCTCGAATTACCAACTACCTTCTGGTTGGTAGTTGGGGATTCACGCGAATAACCAACTAAGTCCCCTAGTGCACACAGGGAAAAGGGGGTGTTGCGATGTTGTAGAACACATGTATATTGTTATATATCCGTTACATTTATTCCGGAAAAATACTTTCTATTTTGACGGAAAAACATGCAAAGTTCGAATTACCAACTACCTTCTGGTTGGTAGTTGGGGATTCACGCGAATAACCAACTGAGTCCCCTGGTGGACGTAGGGAGAAGGGGGTGTTACCATGTTGTAGAATACATCTATCTTGTTATATATCAGTTACCATTTCTTCCGGAAAAATACTTTCTTTTTTTAGAGGAATACATGCAAAGTTCGAATTACCAACTACCTTCTGGTTGGTAGTTGGAGATTCACGCGAATAACCAACTAGGCCCCCTGCTTTATTCTGTGAAGGAAGGGGTATTGTGTGTTTGAACATTTCATTCTGGTGATATCGTACTGAGTTACCAACTACCAGCTGTTATATAGTTTGGAATTACTAATAACCAACTACCAACTAGTAGGTAGTTGGTTATTCGAATATCCAACTACCAACTACCTACTACCTACCAAATTGACGCTCATATAAGGTACTTAGTATCTAACCGGGTCAAAACAGTCATGCTGATAAACCAAGAAAACTCCTGTAAAAATCGACCAGATCACTATTATCCCTTGGAATTATTTACCTTACCGATGACACTTTTTTGGTTGAAATTCATCAAATGCTTACAAAATGCCTCAAAGTTTCGCCAAAATACCCTGATATCCTTCACGTCCATACGATACCATGTACACAGAAGAAGTTTCTGGTCTACAAAGGCACAGGTCCTGTAAAACTTGCACATACTTTCATTAAAGACCTTTTTTTCTGTCAGACCGTGGACGCAGAAGTTGACACAAAGGAAAAGTATTAAACACTATTTCTTTAATAAGGTAAATAGACATATCTAACTCTAAGTAAATAAGTAGTACATGTCAAGTACCTGCACGTGACTGTTCCGTGTACTTGGGGTTCTTCCTATGACTGGAATCAGTGGTATGGTAAGCCCCAACCTGGAGCGAATAGATTCTTATAACTTTAGCTCCTCTTTCAAATACAGTATAATATAAAGGGAAGTAACCGCAGCGGGAAGTTTTAAGATAACGATAAATGGGACAACTGAGAAATGTCATGAAATATAAGACTTTTGATAATAAGGATGATTAAAAGTTTTCTTTGGAAATATTTCGAATAAAAATACATTGCGAAAACAATTGACAACTTAGTTGTTTGAGCTTCCATTTTCTTTAAGTCATTTTATAGTTTTGTGTTTTATTTCCTTAAATGTTAAATGACTGGTATTAATAGGTTGACTTGGAATGGTTAAGTAATGTCACAAATCAATGAATACAGTAATTCGTGTAAGAAAGGAAATCGTCCAACGCGGTCAGCAGTTGGACAGGTTGATAATATTGAAAGTTACTGTGTAATTTATAACAACTTGAAAGATAACAAGTAGTGAAAACCGGTAAAGGAAATTGTTATCAAGACTTATTTTACGACAAAATCTGGGGCGTAGACAGATATAACATAAAATAACATGTTGCTAGATATACAAAATAGTCCCTCAGCATGTAGAAATGGTTCAGGATGTATTTGGTAAAATGAGTAATAAAAGTTTTAAGCGAAAATAAATGAAATAGCTACTTCTGTCAATAGACAGAACTATTGCACCTTGAATCTCTCATTGCACATTGAATCTCTGATTTTATCATTGCACCTTGAATCTCTCATTGCACCTTGAATCTTTCATTGCACCTTAAATCTCTCATGGCAGCATTACGCCTTGGATCTCTCATTGTATCATTGCACCTTGAATCTCTCATTGTATCATTGCACCTTCAATCTCTCATTGTATCATTGTACCTTCAATCTCTCATTGTATCATTGCACCTTGAATCTCTCATTGTATCATTGCACCTTCAATCTCTCATTGTATCATTGCACCTTCAATCTCTCATTGTATCATTGCACCTTCAATCTCTCATTGTATCATTGCACCTTGAATCTCTCATTGTATCATTGCACCTTCAATCTCTCATTGTATCATTGCACCTTGAATCTCTCATTGTATCATTGCACCTTGAATCTCTCATTGTATCATTGCACCTTCAATCTCTCATTGTATCATTGCACCTTCAATCTCTCATTGTATCATTGCACCTTGAATCTCTCATTGCACCTTGAATCTTTCATTGCACCTTAAATCTCTCATGGCAGCATTGCGCCTTGGATCTCTCATTGTATCATTGCACCTTGAATCTCTCATTGTATCATTGCACCTTCAATCTCTCATTGTATCATTGCACCTTGAATCTCTCATTGTATCATTGCACCTTGAATCTCTCATTGTATCATTGCACCTTGAATCTCTCATTGTATCATTGCACCTTGAATCTCTCATTGTATCATTGCACCTTGAATCTCTCATTGTATCATTGCACCTTGAATCTCTCATTGTATCATTGCACCTTGAATCTCTCATTGTATCATTGCACCTTGAATCTCTCATTGTATCATTGCACCTTGAATCTCTCATTGTATCATTGCACCTTGAATTCTCATTGTATCATTGCACCTTCAATCTCTCATTGTATCATTGCACCTTGAATCTCCATGCCCTGAATCTTTCATGCACCTTAAATCCCTGGCAGCATGCGCCTTGGATCTCCATTGTACATGCACCTTGAATCTCTCATTGTATCATGCACCTTCAATCTCCATTGTACATGCACCTTGAATCTCTCATTGTATCATGCACCTTGAATCTCTCATTGTATCATTGCACCTTCAAATCTCATGTACATGCACCTTCAATCTCTCATGTATCATTGTACCTTGAATCTCTCATTGTACATTGCACCTTCAATCTCTCATGTATCATTGCACCTTGAATCTCCATTGTATCATTGCACCTTGAATCTCTCATGTATCATTGCACCTTGAATCTCTCATTGTATCATGCACCTTCAACGCTCATTGTATCATGCACCTTCAATCTCTCATGTATCATTGCACCTTGAATCTCCATGTATCATGCACCTTCAATCCCATTGATCATGCACCTTGAATCTCTCATTGTATCATTGCACCTTGAATCTCTCATTGTATCATTGCACCTTCAATCGCTCATTGTATCATTGCACCTTCAATCTCTCATTGTATCATTGCACCTTCAATCTCTCATTGTATCATTGCACCTTCAATCTCTCATTGTATCATTGCACCTTCAATCTCTAAGTGTATCATTGCACCTTCAATCTCTCATTGTATCATTGCACCTTCAATCTCTAAGTGTATCATTGCACCTTCAATCTCTAAGTGTAGTACTTACAGTGTACATCGATTGTTATTACATAAATAATATTCATCGCACTGAAAAACAAACAAAAATGCTTATCAAAGTAAACAGCTACTGATTAAGCTATCTGACAACAAATGATTGTAAGGCATACATTGTGTAGTTAATGAACAATTTACACAATTCAAGAGATCACATAGATCACACATATACAAATTAACAGACATGTACATTCATGCGAATTATACACGGGCCAGACTGCAGGATGAGAAATGTTTGTTGTGATAATATTTTTACTACAAACAAAAATGCTGGTTTAAAAAACTTCTTTACCCTTATTACTGTTTGATAGTTGAACATTTTACAGTGTAAGGATTTATATACAAAATTCTAATCTAACCTTGTCTTTAAAACTGATAACTTATGATTGAGACACCTTAATGTGCAGCCACAAAAAGAAAATTGATAGGTTAAAATATTTAAAGTATTTAATGATTAAAGTATTTTTCCAGCAAAGGATCGAATGCAATGGGATGTAATGCAATCCGCACCTCCGCACTGCCAAGTCCGTCTTATACGCACATGAACCTACTATGTTGGTATTTAAATGCTAAATAGTTGAGAGGTCACATTTTGACGACATCAAAGCTAGAGCTAATGAAAATTGAAAACAAAGTATAATTATATTGATAATGATACATGTACTCTGAGGTTATCATGTTATGTTAAATAATGAAATTGCATTGCCATGAATGCAGGTGCGAACTTTTGTGAAAATAACCAATGTTCAAATCAAACCGTGCTGGTGTTATCTGCATTTCACAAGCGTATATATTATGGACTAAAGCCACTGTCACTGGAGATGTGAGCGCAGCATTGTGCAGAAACGAGCAGTTTGGATTTACATTTGTTAATTAAAGTACCGAGTATGTCCACCAAGAACTATGCACCCGTGACAGCGATGTATGAAGAAAACGAAATGGTATGTGTGATTGTTGCTTTTCGTTAGCAAATTTTATAGTAATTGTACAAGAATGATATCAGTAAAACTTAAAATAAGCTCTTATTGTGACATTAGAATATGAAACTATAACCATACCTGTAACAAAGACGAATGGATAGAAGAACATCAAGTGGTCGTTGTTGACAGGTGGTGTTTCTTCTTAAGAAAGATAGAACATTGCTTTCTCATAAATGTAATAGTTCTTTGTTTGCAGTTTGGTTGAGATTATTAAGAGCAGCTTAACGTAGACTACAATTATGTAGTTTATTTAGAATATGTTTAAGTTCAAAGTTTATTGGCATATCAGCAATAAATATTGCCTTCTAGACATTATGGCAAAGGCAAATAAATAGAACAAACAACGTAACGGTATGCCCAAACAAAACAAAAATTAACTAATAATCAGGACAAATAACCAAAAAATGATTATTTAGTGAATATTTATTTCTTTTGAAAATAACATGCAACTGGGCTTAACAAATAACTAAAGCAAATAAGCACAAAATCATTTCGCTGAAGCAAATAATTAACAAATAACTCCTGGAATGACCATCATACGTCAAACAAATAATGTTCAACTCATGAAAGATGAGAGGCTTAATTTCCTTATTATTCAAAGTCATAACCACTAAAATAATCCATCTCTGTCACCCTGGACACAGCAATGTAGGAAGTTGTTTCATTAATTCCCCTTTCCTGCCATACAACGTATTTCCGGTGTAGTACAGTCTTGGTCATACACTCTCTTGACTGATCATACAAGGGACATATAAGAAGTAAATCACAAAATTAAAAAACAGCTAATTAGCAAATAATGCCTCGAAGGTACAAAATACACATATATGAATAAAACATTAACATTTAACTGCATCATTTCAAATTCCTTGGGTGTTATATTTACATTTATAATCAAGACTGTATCTTTCACTTAGTTAAACTTCTGTCATACTAGTATCGTATAAAACTCATTAAACAAGAGGGTCATTATGGCCCTAAGTACCACTGTTCATGTCAAAGTTAGGTTTAAGAGAGGAACCTGTTCAAACATGTGACCCCTATTGTAAATACGGGCTTTTTTTATCATTTTACCCAGTAACCTAAGTTTTCACACTAAGTGACCGAGTTTTACACTTGACCAAGATTTCATCAAGATAAATAATTTTGCCCTTACAATCTGACATCCGGTGTAGATCATGAGTAGCCAAAGCAACCATGCATTCTGATCATGATCTACACTATTCACTGCACAGTTGTACAAATGTGTATCTTTTTGAAAACCGATGGTATTGTCCAAATTGAATAGTTTTGGAAAATTAGCATTCGGGATAAGAAACCAAGATGTGTGTCATTAGATTTGCATGCATGCACTTTCTAAAATTAATTAATCTGTGTATGTATCAAACTTGTACATAATGTATGAACTACCCTATGTAATCTCTGAAGGATCATTTAAAGCTCCATCATATTTTATTCCCCTGGAAAGTATAATTGCTGCCTGCTAAAATTCAGGCACAACTTTTATAAAGTGCGTGTACTTTTAGTATAAGAGTGAATTTGACCTAATCCAATTAGGGTAAAGAACTTGTATTTGAAAAAAACTATATGTCTTCCATTTATATGACAAGCACAATGTTTGATATATGGTATTAGTGTCGCATTTCTGCATCTTAAGTTAATAATCATTTTGTTGCAATTAGTGAATTCTGCATTATTATTATGACACAGATTATTAACTCTCTGAATAATTTGCACATTTGCATTTTAAATAATTTGAAGAAAAAAAACTCCCATGAATAATTCGCAAACACTATTTTAGGAAGATAAAAGTTCAGTGAATATCTATCAAATAATTTCATTTCAACAAATAACATTTACAGGAAAACATATTTATTATTTTATTGTTATTTGTTACGAATAGTTTTTGGTCATTAACTCAGAACGTCATTATTAAACAGCAACAACCGGTACTTCTTTGTTATGTTGATATTATTTCACAGTGAAAATGTCTCGATGTTATAACTGAAACATGTCGGTACATATGCAGAATCATTTAATATTACCCGATGAACCTAGTATGCTAAAATTTAAAATATAGACGTCATCGACTTTGAATATCTGTAATTTGAAAATGCTCATCTTTGTCTGTCTCACTATAGACATCATATATAACATGTGCAAGTTGACTGGATTTGAATAATATGTCGTACCTGCATGCCATTTTTTGCAGCACATTTCAAGTAATTTATTGCGCACGTTGTTAACATCTGTTGTTTAGAAACTACATCATGGTAATGTCTGCCATGATATAGACTCTTTTTGTTATTATTCAATCCATCTTATTAGAACCAAAGGGGATAGACACGTTTGATTTTTTTAACATAGTGTGTATAATATGGATGTTATCACAAAACATACACGCTATGTCTTAATCCGTTACATAATCAATTACCTTCGAGCAAAATTAACATACATGCATAAATGCCCATTTATACAATCACAATTATTTAACAGTAGATATTACTTATACTTCTCTGGTACATAAATGCATTGACAATAAATTTGGAACATTTTCTTGTATACATATTCAATAAAACTGATAGTTTTTTCTCCTCTGACATCCGAATAAAAATCAACATTTGGCATAACGTCTCGGATTATATCTAAGCGCATTGATTTGTAAAGCACATTTAAGGTGAAATGCGCCTCAAATTAAATGCTCGAATTTTCTTCCCACATTTGCACATTGTATATTTCAGCATATTTCCGAAAGCGCACGGAATTTCTTTTTGTAATATCTTGTTAACTTTTTCTTCAGTAGTACTTCAAACATAGCTACTGACGTCACTTTTTTCCTAGCGCGCTTTCCTACACTGTCGGCAGGTTTTGAAGCTGTAGCGTTTTGCCTTTGTTATATATTTTCAACCTACTGATTTTATCTTATATCTTTCTATTAGATCTATAACTGATATAAAATTCGACGTAAAAGGTTTGACGTTGTAACCACTATGAACGGATTTGAGACGTCAAAATGGAGATAAATGACTTCGAGTTTTGTTAAAATTTTAGCGTAAAATTAAATTTGTAAGAAATCGGCTCGATGAAAAAACGTTAAAGTTCAATATGTTTTGTAAAAGCTTTTGTGCTATTAGTTGACACTGTAAAAATTAGGGGTCACCGACTTAAGTATTTCGTCATTTTACCAATTCGTACCCCTACCCCATGTCTGACATAAGCGTTTAAATGCAATTGTCACATGTGTCCTTTGAATAAATGAAAATTTAAAGCACAACTTGATAATGTGTCAAATAATTAATACTGTTTATAACAAAATAGTAATGATTTAAAGACATCAAATTAGCAATATGTAAAAAATGATTACGTATATACATACTGAAAAAAAAATCTACTTCACTGAAAAAATAAAATATCTACTTCCTTTAATTTTAGTAATTTACATCAATTATCGCATAACCTTGCATGCCATACTAACTATAATACTGACGGAATCTTCCTGGAATATAACCAGTTGTTGCGCAGACAGGAGGAATTAAACAGGTCCCGGTCAAATTCCGCTGATGGGATTCGAGCCGGCAACCTTCGAATGAGGTGTCTGCCGCTATATATCTACACATCGGCGTCTCCCTACATAGTGTTTACTTCATTCTTTACTTTAACACATTTTTCTAAATGCATAGTTTTGTTCGATTTTCCGTGCGATAACAATGACCTCTTTCAGTCATAGTGCATTGATGAATAAAAATGCCATCGTCATGTTTAATAATCGCGATTTTGATTGTCCGGGTGTTCGAAAAGGCAGGTAAGAAAGAAATGTTTCCTTCCATTTAATTTGGTCGTTTAAATTATCTTTCATATTTTATAATCATCACGGGTTGGAAGTGTGAGATAGCATATCAGTTTTCCGTCACAAGTTTTATATCCAAAGATTTCATACCTGTAGCGCTTCGGTTATAAATATGAAAATGACGTACAACAACCACATTACAGAGGAATAAACAGAAGGGAAAGACTGCTATCTATTGATTATTTAAGAAAACATTAACATTTCAAAATTTCAAAACAGAAATAGATATGGGGATATATATGGATAAGGATGAGACAGTTGACTTTACTCCGTATTGGCTTAATGTGGCAGAAGACCGGAGTGTAATCCCCGGCAAGGAAACATGGTATGTGCCCTACGGCAATGAACCTAGCACAACACCAAGCTGTGAATGAGTTTAACACTCATGCAAATTAACCAGGCCCCGTGATTTTAAAACTTTTAGATAACTAGAGAAGCAATTCTGATAGACAGCAAGTTAGACAATAATTTATTAAATGTTTTAAATATTTATATTGATTCAAAGTTTGAGCACGAAACTGAGTTGAGTTATAATCATAGGGCGAACCTTCTGACATAAAAAACAAAGTTTCGCAGTTGATTTATATTTATCTTCGGTTTCGTCTTACGATAAGCACGTGACAAGTCTGATTACATCGTTAATTTTTTTACACAGATAAAACAAATAGAAGGGACGGGTGCTGCGGTGGTCGAGTGGTTAACGCTCTGGACTACTAATCCGGAAGTCCCCGGTCCGAATCCCGGCCGGGGCATTGGAAATTACAGAAACACTTTGCAGTGTTTCCCACCCATCTAGAGATGAACTTGTTAGAAATCAAGAGGTAGTCTCACATGAAACGGTGCTATACACCGGACATGTAAAAGAAACAAGGGGTATATTCGTAAAAGAGCTACGGTGTGGTACCCGGATTCCATTGTATATTCATATGTCTCTCTTCAACCAGCGCCTTTCAGGAGTATTGGCAAGTTTACCCAGGGAAAAGTGCCAGGGTCGGCCGGGAATTGCAAACAATCAAAGAAAAAAGTAGCTAAAGTAATTAAACTAGTGTGATTAAAAAATCTTACTTAAGCTAATGAAATGATTAAAACTTTTAATATTCAAAAGCATACAATTCTTATTTCATATTACGATAACTAAATAAATACTATACGCTTACGTCACATCTGCAGTTTATTAATCTCCAGGCCTCTTATTCAGCGCCTTATAAAGAATTTCTGGGTTTTTAGTTACTAGTAGTATAAATGCGCGTTCAGTTGCACTACATGTCGAAATGTCGACAATTATGATTCATAGATTCGAACCCGCATACTGCTTGACTTGAATTCTTCACACAACCTTTATCGTCGGTTATAAGGAAATTATAAAAGAATTGTATTACACTTACAATATCCGTCATCTCGCACTTACGGAAAGTTATTTATTCGGAGTAATCACTGGAAGATATATTCATGTAAAAAGGTCAGGGTCAGGTTAATTTGTCCGCATTATACGTGTACCACTAATGAAAAGTCGTTGGTTCTTCCAGTTATTTTCTCTCAAACGGAAAAAACATTTATCCCAATAAGAAATCATCAATCTGGGAAAAAAAACACAACACTGCAGATTTAGGATAGTCTTGCATGTATTGTATCATATGTATCGTACAGTTTTAGTAAAAACACAAATTCGATATACAAAAGTTAAACAACAGCAAACTTAAACAGAAAAACAATCATTAGAAAAAAAAAAAAAAAAAAAAAAAAAAACAACAACACCTTTCAATCTAATCGAATTAATTCAACACGGCAACGTTCATTCCTATTATCCCACACTATTCAACATTCATTCTCAGCCAACACTGTTCAAGATTCATTCTTATTAATAATGCAACACTGTTCAAACTAAAGTCAAAGATGAACACAAGATCTACTCACGTTCAATCAACGTTCTTCAATATAACACTTCATTTAACACCTCAGCATAGCCTCTTAAAACAGTGAAAAAGTAACACAACTTATCACCACGAATCTAACCAGGCTGAGAATTGACAAACATTTAAAAACATAAACTTTTAAAGCAAATGTCAAGTTCAAAGTATAAACGCAAACTCTAGAACACAAATTGGCATGAAAGAGGGAAAGACGCGGTGGGTGGGAAGGGAATCTCAAAGTACGAACTACTTAACACAAGCAAAGACTTCGAATAAATCTAAACCCGAAAACTGGGAAAACTAAACACGCACGATTTCTCGTGCGATTCTGAAAGACTGAAGATTTAAAAACCTGGGAAAAACATCATTAGTGATTCGGTTGATTATTGTTTTAGTGAGGAGAACAATGAATAAAAAAATCGAGCGAAAACAAATTATATGTAGTTTTAAAACAAAAGACTCGCACGTGAAACTAAGGGCGGCGAATTTGATCTCAATCTCCACACACAAAAGTTACCAGCTGTCTTTCCAGCCTAAACTTTAAATTGAGATTTCGTATGCTGGTGCTTTACACCGGAGAAAAACGAAATATGTATGGTTATGAAAGGATGCGCAGTATTTTCGAAAACCCAAAGATACATACTTAGTTTCAAAAGTTAATAAAAACACAAAGGAATGTAGACCTGTGTATACTTCAAACTGTATTCAGATGATGCTTGGAGTGGAATGGGAATACAGACCCCGTTCAGGCGATGCTTTCAGTGAGGAGGTGAAAAATTACTTTTACTGTGATAAATTAGAATTAAATATCATTTAACACTAACAGATGCTCAACACAATCATACATTCACGAACTTAACATGTAAGTGTGCGAGAGTTCAGTTTTGTTCATTAATGTATTTTGTATATCGATGTTTATATGACGTGTTTTATTTTTCCACGAGTTCCTTCTTTTGCATTGACTGAAATGAGAAAAATAAAAACACCACGGAACAATTAGTTAAGCAACTAATGTAGTTTTTCTTTACAAAATAAACTCTTGTTCTTTATGTGTCTATATATATCCGATTTTGCATTAGTTGTTCGCACCCATCCCAGTCACGGAAATACTGAAATATTGTATTAATGTTTCAACATTTAGAAGTATTCGTGATATATACCAAGTCGCCACTGGAGCATCTGAATTAATTCTATTAGAGTTGCAGGTATGGTACCGTATATTGTTACTATGTACATGACGGGAGGGTGTAAATCCGATCTAAACGCTGTAGAAAAAGCACTGGTTAAAGATCACATTAACCTATAAAAAAATTTAGGCAGATAAAGAATCGTAGCTTTTAAAATAGCCCATCCTGGATTATAAATTGCTTTATTGAAAAACATGAGCCTGTTAGTAAATCAACTTATTCCTGTGTAAAAACAATAAACGTACAAAGTAACTTCCAGTACATCACAACGTCAAAACTACGTTTGGGGTAGGGGTGAAATTTCGTGGAATTGTAAAAATAGTAAGCCGGTGACCCATCCTTTTTATCATATCAAATGATCGTAAAATAATTTTATACAGCATATCAAACATATGCGTTTTTTCATCGAGCTGATTTTTAATAACTCCAATTGTAAGACAAAATTTTAAGCCAAACCCTGATAGAAATTTACCGTTTTGACGTCACATAATCGCGACTAGCGTCTCAAGCGTCGAAATTGTTTCATCAAATTTTATACCATTTTAAAGAACGTCTTAAATACAAAGCGCGTGTTATTTTATATTGTCTATAAATTTGAAAATAAAAGCGCGGTGAAGGAAAACTCGGGGCATAATATGAAATAGCGTGCTGTGCAAAAAGTGACGTCAGTGGCAATGTTTGAAGCACAACAGCATAGAAACTGTAAGAGATATCAAAACATTGAAATCGGATTTCCATCACAAATATCTTCAAGTATGCACAGTGTAAATTTCATGAGAAAATTCGAACAAAATATTTGAGGCGCATTCCACCTTAAGGAGAAAATGTATTTCGTCTTCTACTACGTTCGATGTACAAAAAGTGGAAATTTTTTGATCAGCTTGCTCATCGATATATCTTCCGGTCTCAACTCAGAGTGGTAAAATACCAAACCTTGCACAACAATGATGGTTCATACTTTTTTAGATTCAGATTAAAGTAATTTTCACAATCAAAATTTCTCTTAAACAACTTGTACGTTCTTAGTTTTGATACACTTTGATCATCATTAGACCACTTTCTGTAATATAAATCTCGTGTCAGTTGAGTTACGTTTTTAATGCTTATCAAAGATTCAAAAATAAAGTGATTTACTAAACCTAAATTATCAAGAATCTGCTTCACATCACTAGACCAATTGGCTTTACATAAACGATAGTCGTGATTAAATACTTTTTTTCGTCAGTCTTGATTCCTCCATGTTGAGGAGTCTATTCCAATATCGGACAATGCTGCACCATCTCCTGTACTGACTTGGTAGCCATCCATTGTCACCATATAGTGCTACTAAAGGTGTGAAACGATGTACACCCATAAAATATCGTAAAGCCCGATGATGTACACTGCCTAACGATTGAAATTGTTGAGCACCCCATACAGATGCATTGTAGTCCAAAATAAGTACAACACATGATTTGAACAGTTTTTCAAACGTTCGAAACCCGATATCTTTCAAGTGTTGGATTTTACTAATCAAACTTCCTAAAGCTCGACCTGCTCCTTTAGGTAAAGCATCACAGTTTTACACGAAATACATTCTTATCAATAAAAATGACACCAAGATACTTATAGTGTTCAAATGTTTCCAAAACATTTTCGCCGATAGTAAATCTGAACTCTGTCTATGTGGCCTACCTCTCCGAAAGTGCATGTACTTCGATTTGTTCGTATTTATAAGTACTCTCCAGCGTTTGCACCAACTGTGTAGTGTACTAAGCATAGTTTTCAAATTATCTTCTGTATCTGAAAGAAGTACAATGTCGTCCGCATACACCAGAATTGATATACTAGTATCGCCATCTAAAATCCCAAGGTCATTGGAGAAATAAAGTCGTATTTTTATGCAAATAATTATATCTGCTTGATTTAATTGTGTTTATGAAATACCAGTTTACCCTTCTTTACATCAGAACCTTATTTCCTGCTGTATTTGTGATTACAATGTCATTAAGGGACCCTTGAATGGATGATATAATATATTCTATTCTATTCAATTCTATTATCTTCTGCATTATTTAACTTTAAAATTCCTTTCAAATACTAGAAACTACTGGTTAGGTTGAGAAATTCACTGAAACAAAACAGTGTTTGTTTACAGAGCGCATGCATAGACATTTTTTTGCGCGAGATTCAGGGAAAACTATGCTTCATAAGTTTTGAACTATGTTGCTGGTGTAACCCATTGTCGTTACAAGAAATATTTGCGTATTTGTTCTGGTACCAGACAAAGATGGAAGTTTCGTCGAGACTACATTCTTTCGAATAATCTAAACGATAAAACTTTTAGGCGCGTTAAAAAGTCACTCGGGAGCACTCTTTCAGCTATTTTTGCAGGTTTTTACCCTTCGGGCCATTGAACACATTAACAATACGTTTCATAAAAATGTCAAACGAAACATTCTAACACGTGCATGTTTACAAGTTTGTAAAGGTCGTTAAGTTCTATAAATTCGGTTGATTTTGAGCTATATTCATGTTATGTAGGCAAACACCATGTGGATCAAATCAAATTGTAATCTATTGATTTTATCATGTGTATTGACTTTTGATATTATAAATGCAAATTAGGAAATGAGTAATCAAACATTTTAAAGTGGCTAATAAACTTTCATAAGTACTAATGGTAACAGTAGCCTACGTGTTGCCAGTACATGTTTACACCGTTTACAAACGTTTGTTATGCTCAATTTTCAGTTTTGTAATTTACTCATTTTGACACTTTTTTACAAAAGTCAAATTTCTAAGAAAGTAAGTATTTTTGTTATAATTCTACATGATCAAGAATATGCCCAAAAAAGTAAACAACACGACGGGGAATCATATAATCTTATAAAGTTTCTACACTCGGTATTTGAGTTTTCTAAAAATTTAAACAATAAATTCTTTCAATATTCCTCAGGAAATGATAATTTATAACTGTTTTTCTATTTAAGAGTTGTTTTAAATAGAAAAACAGTAAAAACTTAAACATATATTATAAGAATTTATAAATCGTAATTGGTCTTTAAAATGGAGGGATTAGAATTCATACAAATCTTCATCTGTTGCATTTTTGAGATAGCTAGAAAAGCAGTTTTTCACTTTTAGTAATATATAAGTGGAAATGTACTGTACACAATTGTCAAAGATAATAGTATCTATATATCACACACTATGTTTGCATCTGGCGACATAATGTTTTCATTATGTATATACATTCAATTAGTGTTAAATATGCATGAACTTCAGTTACTACATGTACATGTATTACATTCAATTAAAGAAATTAGAACCACACGACAAAGGTTACTCAGACAACATTTTTCATCGTCTGACATATACTCAGTCAAAATAGAAAGTATGCATGACTCTCTCGTGTAACTAGTCGAACAATGTTTGTCAAATTTTCAGCACAGATTAAGTACACTAATACCATTCAGTTACAATCTGCTGAGGAGGTCATGTTGACATTTCCATTGTCCTATAATTTGACGTAAGCTCTGAGGCAATATTTTGCACGTGAACATCATGCTTCGTTCGTTTCGTGCGTCTTCAATGCTGTATCAGTATCTAGGACGTTCGTTCAAGGAACACATAATATTGCCTCGCCTTAGCTAACAGGAGTGACTCCAGGCGGCGTCTGCCCTGGAAGTTCCGTTGAGGATGTTGCACGACCGTTAAACTGTCATAGGAATACAATTTCACGTCTCAATGTTCGATTTCGACAAACTGGAGACATTTCTGACAGGCCAAGGTCAGGTAGACCTTTTTAGATGCTTGAATGGGACATGATTCCAATGACGTCATCAGACGTTACCTGAGGTCAATGCGATCTCGTTTATTGGCAGTTATACTTCGAAGATGTGGTCACACTAGGTCACACATCCTACAGATTTCTGGTTACTTTCTCTCAAAACTGCAAGTTTTAAAATTGATCCCTATCTTATAAATTATTGATAAAATTCATGCCATCATATCGACCATATATTGACCTTTAATTTGATACCAAATATGCGTATGTGTAAACTATAGATTTTCGTACATGGTTGTCTAAACCCACGAGAAAGAGTCATGCACACTTTCTTTTTTGACTGAGTATATAATGTAGCCGTGGGTTTCACCTGTGAAATTGGTCATTTTTCTTTAAAGTCAACTTAGACTACAGAAATTTTGCATGTAAAACTTCTGAGGCATTTTTTTTCTTCAAATTAGCTACGGAACAGAACATACCCTTACTTAAAACTCAATACATAAATACATAAATGTAACAAGAGTTCACAGTGAATTGCAAATAAACACTGGTAGACGATAGAATTTGAAATAGCAGCAGTTAAACGGGGCGGGGGGAATCATCTCTATCAGATATCTATTTGTTCCTTGATTTTATACTTTTATTAAATTTTGTATTATGCCTTGATAGCAAAAGGTGAGATATTTAAGTTAGTCACACAGACGCAATACTTTGATATAGGCAATGCTGGTGCAGTTGATAAAACAATGTTAGCTTTGTAATCGTCCCTGGCTTCAGCAAATCAAAACGCTGCACCAGGTACTTCATTCTTGAAAATAGCAAATCACAAGTTTATGTCCTTGACATGTAATGTTAAAGTTATATTACCCTTCAAAATGGTCACATTGGTTTATAGTTAAAAATGATGCTCAAAACACAGTGGATGCTTTAAAAACATATAAGAAGTAAGTTTTAGCAAGTTATTTCTGTCATTGATAGATACAAGTTAAGGTATGCATTACCGAAAGGGTGGAATTTTTATTTTTGACTAGGGTAGTCCAAAAAAATATTATTAGATTTCCTCTATATTCAATGTGGATGAAACTGTTATTATATATACAGATCGTTACTTATGAGTTATAAATATGGCAATGATTATTATTCTAGGAGTATAAAACACTGATTAATGTCTTATCTAAAATTATGATGGTCACTTTGAACAGTAATATGACTTTAAACATTGGTCCCGATAGATGCAATGGACTAATATTGAGCAGCATTTGCTTAAACTCTAGACTTCAGTTAAGATCACAATTTTGCTGCTGGGAAACATTACCGAATAGGACACATTACCTATTGGGATACATTATCTACTGGGATACATTACTTACATTACCTACTGGGATACATTACCTACTGGGATACATACCTACCGGGATACGGGGGATTACCTACTGGGATACATTACCTACTGGGATATATAACCTACTGGGATGCATTACCTACTTGGATATATTACCAACTGGGATGCATTACCTACTGGGATAAATTACCTACTGGGATGCATTACCTACTGAGACTTATTACCTACTGGGATACATTACCTGGGATACATCACCTACTGGGATGCATTACCTACTTGGATATATTACCTACTGGGATGTATTACCTACTGGGATATATTACCTACTGGGATATATGACCCACTGGGATGCATTACCTACTTGGATACATTACCTAATGGGATTTATTACCTACTGGGATGCATTACCTACTAAGGATGCATTACCTACTGGAAAAATTACCTAATGGGATATATTACCTACTGGGATGCATTACCTACTTGGATGCATTACCTACTGGGATACATTACCTACTGGGATACATTACCTACTGGGATATATTACCTACTGGGATGCATTACCTATTGGGATACATTACCTTCTGGGATACATATCCTACTGGGATACATTACCTTCTGGATGCATTACCTACTTGCATGCATTACCTAATGGGATATATGACCTACTGGAATGCATTACCTACTGGGATACATTACCTTCTGGGATACATAACCTACTGGGATACATTACCTTCTGGGATTCATTACCTACTTGGATATATTACCTACTGGAATATATTACCTACTGGGATGCATTACCTACTGGGATACATTACCTTCTGGGATGCATAACCTATTGGGATACATTACCTACTGGGATACATTACCTCTTATTACTAATGGGATATATTACCTACTGGGATGCATTACCTACAGGGATGCATTACCTACTTGGATACATTACCTACTGGGATACATTACCTACTGGAATGCATTACCTACTGGGATACATTACCTACTGGGATGCATTCCTGGATACATACCTACTGGGATGAATTACCTACTGGGATACATTACCTACTGGGATGCTTGACCTACTTGGATACATTACCTACTGGGATACATTACCTACGTGCATTACCTACTTGGATACAATACCTACTGGGATACATTACCTACTTGGATGCATTACCTACTTGATACAATACCACTGGGATACATTACCTACTGGGATGCATTACCTACTTGGATACATTACCTACTTGGATACATAACCTACTGGGATGCATTACCTACTTGGATACATTACCTACTGGGATACATTACCTACTGGGATGCTTACCTACTTGGATACATTACCTACTGGGATACATTACCTACTGGGATGCATTACCTACTTGGATACAATACCTACTTGGATACACTACTTACTTGGATACACTACCTACTTGGATACATTACCTACTTGGATGCATTACCTCCTGGGATGCATTACCTACTGGGATACATTACCTACTGGGATACATACCTACTTGGATACAAAACCTACTTGGATACATTACCTACTTGGATATATTACATACTTGGATATATTACCTACTGGGATTCATTACCTACTGAGATTCATCACCTTCCGGGATGCATTACCTACTGAGATACATTACCTACTGGGATGCATTACCTACTGGGATATATTACCTACTGGGATACATTACTTACTGGGATATATTACCCTACTGGGATGCTTTAACTACTGGGATATATTACCTACTGGGATACATTACCTACTAGGATATATTACCTACTGGGATGCTTTAACTACTGGGATGCTTTACCTACTGGGATACATTACCTACTGGGATATATTACCTTCTGGGATGCTTTAACTACTGTGATGCTTTACCTACTGGGATGCATTACCTACTGGGATGCATTATCTACTGGGATACATTACCTACTTGGATACATTACCTACTGGGATGCATTACCTACTGGGATACATCACCTACTGGGATACATTACCTACTGGAATGCATTACCTACTGGGATACATTACCTACTGGAATGCATTACCTACTTGGATACATTACGTACTGGAATGCATTACCTACTTGAATACTTCACCTACTGGGATACATTACCTACTGGAATGCATAACCTACTTTGATACATTACCTACTGGGATATATTACCTACTTGGATACATTACCTACTGGGATACATTACCTTCTGGGATGCATAACCTATTGGGATACATTACCTACTGGGATTCATTACCTACTTGGATACATTACCCTAATGGGATATATTACCTACTGGGATGCATTACCTACAGGGATGCATTACCTACTTGGATACATTACCTACTGGGATACATTACCTACTGGAATGCATTACCTACTTGGATACATTACCTACTGGGATGCATTACC
The DNA here is from genome assembly GCA_022818135.1 of Saxidomus purpurata. Lineage (NCBI taxonomy): Eukaryota > Metazoa > Mollusca > Bivalvia > Venerida > Veneridae > Saxidomus > Saxidomus purpurata. The sequence continues at coordinate 10,928,270 of JAFMSR010000013.1, read as the reverse complement.
CACTTGGATACATTACCTCCTGGGATGAATTACCTACTGGGATACATTACCTACTGGGATGCTTTACCTACTTGGATACATTACCTACTGGGATACATTACCTACTGGGATGCATTACCTACTTGGATACAATACCTACTGGGATACATTACCTACTTGGATGCATTACCTACTTGGATACAATACCTACTGGGATACATTACCTACTTGGATGCATTACCTACTTGGATACATTACCTACTTGGATACATTACCTACTGGGATGCATAACCTACTTTGATACATTATCTACTTGGATGCATTACCTACTGGGATGCATTACCTACATGGATACATTACCTACTGGGATACATTACCTACTGGGATGCTTTACCTACTTGGATACATTACCTACTGGGATACATTACCTACTGGGATGCATTACCTACTTGGATACAATACCTACTTGGATACACTACTTACTTGGATACACTACCTACTTGGATACATTACCTACTTGGATGCATTACCTCCTGGGATGCATTACCTACTGGGATACATTACCTACTGGGATACATTACCTACTTGGATACAAAACCTACTTGGATACATTACCTACTTGGATATATTACATACTTGGATATATTACCTACTGGGATTCATTACCTACTGAGATTCATCACCTTCCGGGATGCATTACCTACTGAGATACATTACCTACTGGGATGCATTACCTACTGGGATATATTACCTACTGGGATACATTACTTACTGGGATATATTACCTACTGGGATGCTTTAACTACTGGGATATATTACCTACTGGGATACATTACCTACTAGGATATATTACCTACTGGGATGCTTTAACTACTGGGATGCTTTACCTACTGGGATACATTACCTACTGGGATATATTACCTTCTGGGATGCTTTAACTACTGTGATGCTTTACCTACTGGGATGCATTACCTACTGGGATGCATTATCTACTGGGATACATTACCTACTTGGATACATTACCTACTGGGATGCATTACCTACTGGGATACATCACCTACTGGGATACATTACCTACTGGAATGCATTACCTACTGGGATACATTACCTACTGGAATGCATTACCTACTTGGATACATTACGTACTGGAATGCATTACCTACTTGAATACTTCACCTACTGGGATACATTACCTACTGGAATGCATAACCTACTTTGATACATTACCTACTGGGATATATTACCTACTTGGATACATTACCTACTGGGATACATCACCTACTGGGATACATTACCTACTGGAATGCATTACCTTCTTGGATACATTACCTACTGATATGCATTACCTACTTGGATACATTACCTACTGGGATATATTACCTACCGGGATGCATTACCTACTTGGATATATTACCTACTGGGATGCATTACCTACTGGGATATATTACCTACTGGGATACTTTACCTACTTGGGTACATTACCTACTGAGATGTATTACCTACTGGGATATATTACCTGGTGTGATATATTACCTACTGGGATACATTACATACTGGGATACATTACCTACTGGGATACATTGCCTCCTGGGATATATTACCTACTTGGATTCATTACCTACTGGGATGCATTACCTACTGGGATACATTACCTACTGGGATGCATTACCTACTGGGATGCATTACCTACTGGGATGCATTACCTACTGTGATACATTTCCTACTGGGATGCATTACCTACTGGGATGCATTACCTACTGGGATGCATTACCTACTGGGATGCATTACCTACTGGGATGCATTACCTACTGGGATACATTTCCTACTGGGATACATTACCTACTGGGATGCATTACCTACTGGGATATATAACCTACTGGGATGCAATTCCTACTTGGATACATTACTTACTGGGATATATTACCTACTGGGATGCATTACCTACTGGGATGCATTACATACAGGGATACATTACCTACTTGGATACATTACCTACTGGGATACATTACCTACTGGGGTACATTACCTACTTGGATACATTACCGACTGGGATACATTACCTACTGGGATACGTTACCTACTGGAATGCATTACCTACTTGGATACATTACCTACTGGAATGCATTACCTACTTGGATACATTACCTACTGGAATGCATTTCCTACTGGGATACATTACCTACTGGGATACATTACCTACTGGGAAGCATTACTTACTTGGATACATTACCTACTGGGATACATTACCTACTGGGATACATTACTTACTGTGCTACATTACCTACTGGGATACATAACCATAAATATTTTCCTGAATCATTGATAGAAGGTTTTGTAGTTCCTTTGCATAAAAAGGGTGACATTGGTACGGCTAGTAACTACAGAGGCATAACCTTACTAAGCACTTTTGATAAATTGTTTACTAAAGTTATAAATTATAGATTGAATTCTTATGCAGAAAATTATCATGTGTATATTGAAGCCAAGACAGGTTTTAGACAAAATATGGGAACTATCCCATGTATGCCTAGGGTGCGTCAGGGTGAATCGTTATCCCCGTTTCTTTTTTCTATGTACTTGAATGATATTGAAGAATATCACATGATGCATGGGGGGTTTAATGGTATAGATGTAAGAATGTTAAAAATGTTTTTGCTCTTATTATGCCGATGATATTGTTATTATGTCTGAGTCAGAAGAAGACTTAAAAAAAGGTTTAATACTGTTAGAAGAGTATTGTGATAGATGGAAATTAAGTGTTCATTCAACTATGACAAAGGTTGTGATTTTTAAAAAAGGTAGACAAATAAAACAGAATTTAAAGAGTTTGTTTAAAGGTCAGATTTTAGAAATTGTAAATAACTTCACATATCTAGGAATTGTTTTTTTCAACTGGAGGTTCTTTTAAAACAACATTTGTTACATTAGCAGGACAAGCAATGAAGGCAATGTATAAATTGAAATCAGCTCTTGTTAAGTATCCATATATGTCAGTTAAAAGTCAGTTGGAATTGTTTGATAAACTTATTCTACCTATCTTATATTATAGTTCTGAAGTATGGGGACTAAACGAGTCTGTAGTTTTAGAGAGAGTACATTTAAATTTTTGTAAAAGATTACTTTGTGTGAAGATACAAACACGAAAAATCTTTATATACGGTGATATGGAACGCCATAGCTGCCTTCTATACATACTTCTTAAATGGCAATGTTCTTTTGATATATGGTGCTGTCAGCTGTGGTTTTGATAGATGGTGATATCGTTTGATAGATGGTGAAGTCGTTTTGGTAGATGGTGCTGTGGTTTTTATAGATAGTGCTGTGGTTTTGGTATATGGTACTGTGGTTTTGATAGATGATGATGTAATAATAAAAATGGATGTCTGATTTGAACGATTCATCAAGAGCTAAAAGTTATACTTTGTGTTCAAGTTTTCAGTTTCAACCCTATTTTTATTTAGTTAATATAGAGAAGTTTAGCGCTTCACTATGTAGATTAAGAGTCTCATCAAATAGATTAGAAATTGAAGCAGGCTGTCGCAATACCACATGAAGAAGGAAAACGTCACAATTGTAATGTTTTAGAGGATGAATTCCATTTTTTACTAGAATGTCCACTTTACAATGATCTGAGAAAAATGTATATATTAAAATATTATTGATCAAGACCGAATATACCGAAATTTACTGAATTAATGAAATCTGATAAAATTGGTATCGACAAGAATTTAGCTATATTCGTACATAAAGCTTTTGAGATTAGAAACCAATATGGAAAAGAACAGTAAAAAGTGCAATCAAAACGACTGTGGAATTTGAATGGAAAAATACAATTATTTGTGATGACAGTTTAAGTCAATTTATTCTAGTCCACTCAAAATACAAGCCTTGCAACTTATGGCACTTTTGCCAAAGCTATAGTAACTTCCTCTACATTGGTACTATTATGTCACTTCTTTTCGAGAAAATACGAAACACAATGCATTAAGTGCAACCTAGTTACAAAAAATATTAGTAGTCATATACTATTATTTTGCCCTGCCACCGACAATACGCGAAACAAACTTTGGCAATCTTTTGCAAATTTAATGGGCAAAGAAAATTATGAACACTTCATTGCGCTTCCACCAAATCTTCAAACAATAGAAATGTTTCGTGGCTTTACATCTCTTAAAATGAGTGACAATGAGAGAGTGAATAGCTTTAAGGCTTTTGTAAAAAGTGCTGCTCTTCTGAACTGGCTATAATACGATTATCGCCCTATATCGCATTTTCACACTGTTTCTATATCCTTTCGATACCCTTTCGCTGAAACGGAGTACATCAAAATGAAACATATAGGCAAATATAGACAAATAAAAACATGTAAAATTGTATGTCTCGTCTGACCTGTCGATGACGTCATTTACACGTCATTCTTTCAAAGAATCAGTTTGAAATTGTTTTATGTACGGTGCCCGTGAAGTGACATGTGATACTTTTTTATTTCGTAATTACGAAATACATTTCGTAAAAACGAAATGTTATTTCGTAAAAACGAAATCTTATTTCGTAAAAACGAAATCTTATTTCGTAAAAACGAAATAACATTTCGTAAAAACGAAATAACATTTCGTAATTACGAAATACATTTCGTAAAAACGAAATAACATTTCGTTTAAACGAAATAAGATTTCGTAAAAACGAATTAAATATATTTCGTAAAATCGAAATCTTATTTCGTAAAAACGAAATCTTATTTCGTAATTACGAAATACATTTCGTTTTTACGAAATAACATTTCGTTTTTACAAAATAAGATTTCGTTTTTACGAAATAACATTTCGTTTTTACGAAATCTTATTTCGTTTATACGAAATGTATTTCGTAATTACGAAATAAAAAAATGTATCACATGTCACTTCACGGGCACCGTATTTATGCCATATCTGTAAATACATTGTATTGTACATAAACTATCTGAATATCACTGAAATAATCAATTTTCACTTGTATATGTATAATATGTTTATTTTGAATGTTTCAATTTATATATGTAATCTTCACATGTGGAGGAAATAAAGAAATATATATTCTATTATAATTAATGTATACCTCACGTACCTCACGCTGTGTATTTGTAGTATAATGTACATGTTGACACTTGACATTATGTCCCTTACTGTTTCTTCATTTACATTTGCATGTATGCTCAAGGCCATATGGTTTTACTGCTTATGATAATAAACTATCAAACTATTTTAACACATATCTAACGTTACTTACACAACGGCACTTTTCCCGATGAAAAGGTGTTTTGTTCACGAGAGGGCAGCTATCTATTTACAAACTTGATGGCAACAAACAAATTGTCAACCAAAGCGATATACCCACCGGGTATTGTGCGACAATATTTACCTGGCACTCATTAATCTTCGCCAATATCATCGGCTTCGTTCGGGTGTGTTTTCGTAATTTCAATTGATTATCATATCGAACAAATACATTTCACCGACTGAAGTTCACTCCGTAGAGACAGTGGTGTAGTGGTAAGATGCCCAACTTATATGCAAGGTTTCATGAGTTCGGATCATGTACAGATAATTTTAACTTTTATAGGATTATGACTATTTTTATTTAATTTGTGACAGTCTTATGGTGCATACGACTGTTTATTCTATGATTTCTGTTTTTAATTTTTTAATTATTGATTAGATAACTTTGCTTTGCTTTCTGTGATTTAATATTTTATGTATCAATACTTATTATTGATATCCATGGCATTTCAGGAATTACATAAAAATTTCATGGTCCGTTGAATGGATGTTTTCCGTCTGTCCCTGGGTTATCTTCGAAATCCTTCGATATATTAGCCGAGGCAATCTTATCTTTAGAGCGTTTAGCTGTTTTGATGATTTACTCGTCGACATTTTCAGTTCTATATACAAATATATGCAAGACGACGGAGAAAGAATGCTCTAATAGTAATTAAAAATCTTGAAACGTGATGAACAAAGACAATAGTTAATGTATTATATGCAACAACACGATTAATAAAATGTAAAACAAAACATCAAGCAAGACTCGAACCGGCATACGCTGGACTGGTAGTCAAATGTCTGATCCACTACACCATTGCGGAATGCGATATCTCAACAGTACGAAATTGATATTTTATATCAATCCCTTGTTATATTTTATCCGAAGATTACCGACCATATATACGAAATATTCATGAGTGCCAGTTCAATATTGTCGCATAATAGATATTTGAAGATTGTTATCCGTTCAAGTACTTTCAATAGAAAATTAAATCAGATCGTTTAACGCATATACTGACTTTAAGTGAATGTTGGACTATATTACAGGTTTGTTCACTTCTTATATCTTTTTTCAACTTGTATTTAATACGACGTGATGACAGTGAGTGATTGTCTAACTGAGGTATATCTGTTTTTTTATGTGTATCTGTGACGCTTTGTGTATCTGTGACGCTTTTATTCATAATTTATGAAGTTATTAAAGAACGTCATATTTTAACTCCGGTATATTAATCATCATCATTCTTTATTTGCAAATCGGCAAATATCTTGCCTATGGCAATACAATAAACATATATGAAATATGGCAAACAGAAAAGAAAAAAAATACATTCGAAAAAAAAAACGTTACGGCATAATCTAAGTACATGTACAAAACATAAATGTGACCTACTGATTGAAAAAACTAACGTGCTTTCATACTTTCGACAACAGCATTACGATGCATAAATCCATAATATATCATTTTACATACATTCAGCAACACAGACTTTTTATGTGATGGCATGGTATTAACATGTATTTACTGTAGGAAATGATGTATTTTTCAGATATTTCCTTCTTAAGGAGTCATAAAGAGGACAACAAAATAAAAAATGATATTCAGACTAAATAACCTTCATGTTACTAAATATTATTTTGATATGTTACCTTCTATACATAAAGACTACTATTATATAGAGGATAATTGTTGGTTTCGGTGTAAGATCATGTTATAATTTCACCGAGTGAGCACCAAAAGTGATATTTTCACGAGTGGCGCAGCCACGAGTGAAAATAACAGCTTTTGGTGTTCACGAGTGAAATTAACGTGATGTTACACCGATACCAACAATTTTTCTGTTTATTTTATGGTTAAAACTCTACTTTTATTGAGTTTGTTTCTACAAAATATCGAAAATCGCGGGAAACGTCACCAGAAACATAGCGCAAATGACGTCATTTAAACGACGTCATCGTCGCATGGTTTCCAGCATTAATTACGCTCGGTGTACTTTTTGACGTAAATCCGGGTAAAAGAGCACAAAACAGTGAAAAATAAAAATGGTAATCCACTGTTTCAAAACTGTGGATTATCACTTTTATTTCACTGAGAAAACTCTATAATTCACTGAAAAACATAAAATAAAATAATTAAAATATTTCAAGAATATTTGTCACAGCTAGCAAGCAATACACATGTCAGATAGAAATAAGATAAAAAGTATTCGAAAAATTTAGAAAGCAAACTGTTTACATGTATGTAACTTAAAAACACATCTTATTACAAAAATGCTAGACTGGCATTCAGTCCTTACATTTTCTATTTCTTACTCAATTAACTCCCTTTGCTCCCAAAAATGTAAGGACTGGTGAAAAGCGGATTTCATTTTCCCTAAATTCTGGGAATCGACCTTTTCCTGAGGTCAAGCAATAATCACCTGGCAGAGAGAAACAGCTTGTGGTCAGTGCTAATGTTCCATATCTAATTTTATTATCTATTATCAAATGATACTGAGAAATAAACTCTGGGGTTATTTGTCCTTTCTGTATTTTCCTGAAATATATTAATTGAAACTTCTATTTTTTAACAGATGTAAGTTTTGTGTGAATAAACAGTGATTATAACTGATTGATAAAATTTGGTGCTGTAAGGAATCTTGTGTCAGTTATAAGAAATTTCAAGTACAATGTACATGTACTTATTATGCAACCAGAAACCATTTTCTTCAGTTAATGAAGTTATGAAATTATATCTAGGTACAATGTATAATCTTGGCATAATTGTTAGAAAAAAATATTTTAGAGCAGTGGAGCCTGTGAATTGAAATCTCAGAGAATTTATTTTTACTCAAACTGAAATGATCAATATAAAGAGAATTATTTTAATCTTTGAAAATATAACTTCAGAAGACAAAACATCATAATACATGCACTTGTATATTCTTATTGTACGTATTATTGTACGGCTGTTGATCTTTTATTATAAAATGAGATCCTGAAAACAATTAATTTCAAATCAAAGAATGAATTGAGATAAAAAAAGAATAAATGTGAAAACGAATTTTGCCAAAATAGCAGTAGATAATTATCAAAGAAAAAAAATCTTATTGCAAATTTTAGGACTCAAGCCCTTTACAAATGTACCAAGCATAAACAGAATAGCACACCGTATGTAATTAAGTTTTAAGTCCTAACAGAAAATTCATTAAATGTTGCAATTAGGAATCTCAAAATACCCAGTGAATGACAAAGATACAGACTAGACACAGACAGGAAGTAAGCCACTCATCCTTGTTTAGCCAATGCAGCTTAGTGAAGTTGGCACCGTGGCACTTAATATCCACACAGTCTCTGTTTAGCCCGTGACCCTTACATTTGTAGTTTTCCCTCAGCCCGGAGAACTGAGTCCCGTTTCCCCAAGTTTAACTGGTTGCAAATTAATCTCGTGCCCCTGCCTAGTATCCTTGTGCGTCCTGGTAAATCCGTGTTTAGTTACCCGGTGAAATGAGCCCATTATCCCCAAGCTTACCCGGACACGCACCCTGGTTATCCTGTAATCCTTGTTACCCGCAGCCGCGTGAAATTAGCCTTTTATTCCCTAGTATCCCTGAAGCCTATTCACGACGTGTCCCCAGGTTTTGCCGCAGGTCCGTGAACTAAGCTCCATATTCCGTTGTATCAAGATTGACCCTGCAGGTAACACCACTTCCTGAGGTGCATCCTTAACAGTAGTATCAACAAAGCCCGTGAAAACAAACACCTTCTCAGCGGGGACACATGTAGAGGCAAAGCAACCTGAGGCTGTGTTGATACTGAGACAGGGGGCTAATTGTATGGGGTTGCAGGGATATTAACAAAGTCGTATAATCAGATACACTGTTGATACTAGATGACACAAAGCTTAACTCATCACCATTCGGGGATTTTCATGTCGGCAATGTAATCTAGGGCTGCGCACATGCGTGGGGAAATGGAGCTGACGGAATACTGAAAGAAACGTTTACAATGTAACTTGGAGCCAAATTGAAACTATGGGATATGAGGCGGAGTTCCCTGGGCTTAACCGTTCAGAGTTATCAGGATTGCATTATTCAAATTTTCAGAATAATACTATAAAAAGGTTGCTCATCTTCTTTACCAATTCACTGCTGCCTAATATTTTATGTTGATACAGCTTTTCTCGTGTTAGGGCTAAAATTTAATGATGTTTTCTGAAACAAATTGCCAAGGAATAACGACCGTTCTTCCTCATATGACACCAATACTGGTTTTTCCAGGAAGTAGACTCGAGAGTGATTCGATAAGCTACAAGCTTTCTTCACAATGGAGCTAAAATAAATTAGTATAAACTAAACTAAGGAATAATTCTTTATTCCACTGTACAATAACCTGTTTTATTCGAGTTAAGATTTTAAAAAAAATGTTCCGGAGTGTATGCAATCCTTAAGTAAGTCAGTCAACAAAATCATGGCAACACTACTACAGGCTAATGTTATGAAATAAATGAAAATATCATAGGAAGGTACAATAAAGAATTAGTTAAACCACTGTTCATTTAAAATTTAGTCATTATTTAGAAACTTGGATACACAGCAATGTATGAGTTAATATCTGCATGTTTGCGTGGTGTTCGGCTTAGTAACCTTGACGTGATTAGCAATGGTACTCAGGCGTACGATATAGGGCCGTGAATGCCCTCTTGTTTGTCATTAATTACAATGTCATTATTTTAAAGTGCACACTGAACCACAAATTAGCATCACTTGTAAATTTTAATAGTTCATTTATTCATTAAGTTATTCTTTACCAAATCTTACCAAATTTGAAGTGGAATGAGAGAACCAGCTGAGTACATGTATACAATTTAACATCCTCATGCATCAGTGGTTTGCCAACCTTTCAGACAAACTAATTAAGGAAATTATGTAATGAACGCTCTGGATGTACGAGAATGACAATTTAAGTACATAACACGATTGTTCTTAACTGGGGAAGATTTAAGCACTATTGTTTAATATAACTGGAACTCTGTCTAAAGACTTTTAATAAATGGTGAAGTACCAACTCACAGATAGTTATCTTCTATCAAAACTTGCAAATTATCTTATTTACCTCTTCTAACCATGCATCGGTTTCAGTCTAAGTGCAATATAAAAGACTCTTCAGTTTCCATTGTATTTTTCAAGAATGCAGCGAGAATGTGAGTAGATAGTAATTATATCTACTCTTCAAAATTAAGTCTGTTTTAACACAGTTTGCAAGTTTCGGTAGTGGGTCATTAGATACTGCAATTATGCTTGATATCAACATGAAGCATCTGCTTGCTATCCTTATTTGGATTCAAATGGGTCGTACAGTACGTCTATCAATATGAACGTAGGCATTATTTTTTTTTTTTAGTAAACTGGGCGCCATAAGCATGTAGCTTAATACACGTGTATGCATCTTTTTGCTCATTCCATTTTTGGATCGATTGAATGTTAACAGAGTATAGCTTCCTTACGGCAGAACGCTTTACATACAAACAAGTAGTTTCATATATTCAGTTGTTACGAATTATACTGTCTTCCGTTTTAAATATTATATAGTAACAGATCTAAATAATATCAAAACCTTTCAGAATAGCATAATATTATACATGTATTGTTGTTTTTCTTACAATTTGCATCTAAATAAACACAGAAATCATAGATTTAACTGCTAATTCAATAAATATAAGTCCTGCAGAAATCAACTCTTGATATACAAAAATCCAATGAAAAATCCATCTGTACCTGGAACTGGTGATTAAGATCTTGATACTCAATGTTTATTTATGACCCTCTAGGCAAATTTCTCCCTGGTCAATTAATGGGCTGTTAGCGGTTGTTTCAAGTGAACAAGGGTATTGAATTTCTTTTGCCTGCCGGATTTCACCAGGCTAGATGATCAAGCCCTATTAGTAGATACGGGCCAGAAAATATTCTACTTGAATAATGAAAATATCCTATCATCTCGCCTGGTGGCCAGGCTACAAAAATGCGTGCATATGTTAGATCTACTTGTCATGGTTATTTGAACAAAATTAAAAATCAACACGTTTTTTAAAACTAAATGACGATTTTGTTTAGTTTAGCAATAGGTTAATCATATGTAGTGTACATGTATCTATTTGACATCGATTACAGACCCAAAGTCTGGCAATTTATATAACCGTCACCCTATGACAGGTCTTTGGAAGTCTAAAAGCCGAATAACGGAAGTGTTGATCATGGGATTAGAACTCGTGAATTACCTCTATACATCACGGGCGCCATCTTTAAATGCATGAATGAATGAATAAATAAATAAATAAATAAATAAATAAATAAATAAATAAATAAATAATGAGTTGGTAGCTTGACCCACCGTTGAAGTTTTGGGCAGCTCTGAACACTTTTATCTGTTTATTTCGTGTGATTTTAGCACATAGGTCTAAACTTCAGCACTTATCTCCAGGTTCGAGAGGAATTCAAACATACCATGTATATTGACGCCATGTGTATACGTTTGCTGAAATAGTGATCGTACTTTGCTAACATTTTAGCTCGCGTGAGAGAGCGGTTAATATGACTAAAATATTTTTTTTATTTTACAAAGATATCTTGAGACGGTAGAATAAATATCTTACCAATGACAAGAGATATCACTTAACGGTCATCATAAAGATATCTTTCATCGAAACAGGGATATCTCTCATGGTTTAACTTAAAAAGAAATCTCCATAACTTTGAGAGATATCTCTTCTAGGTTAAAAAGACATTTCTCTGTTTTTACAGATATCTGTTTTTCAGACATATCTCTAAAGGTAGGGGATTTATATATGTACGATAGAACGATATCTCTATTACAATGAGAGAGATCTGTTTGGTGTTGGTAGGTATCTTTCAAAACATGAGAGATATCTCTATCAAAAGAAAGATATCTCCTTTGTAGAGATATCTCTGAATAGTGTGACGCTGGTATAAGTTTTATATAGCGAGCTGTAGACCCTTTCTCATAGTGGAAGGAAAAGTTATTCCATGTTTTCTATGCATTATGTTTCTATGGGTCTGGCTACTGCTGTGTCTGAAAAGTGTCCCGTAGATTTCTTGACGCATACTTCATTTCGTTGAAAATTAAGTAGGTAAATCTGAGTAATGACACATCTGAATTGGTATTTGTAATCAATGCATGTAATTTATTATAAAAAGTGCGTCACATTGACAAATATTGCATTTTTTATTTTCTACGGAAGCCTATTAGGGCCGTTATGACTTAGAACTTAGCGAGTACAAAATTAGAACTTAGTTCTTACATCTTAGAACTAAGAACTTAGAGCTTAGTTCTTAGAAGTAAATATCAGCAGGCGCGCCATTTTTCGAGGAAAGCGGAAGACGGCATATATGAATATATAACGGAGTTTCTTGTTCAACGTGTGTTGCCTTTACGTGAGTGAGAACTTTTACGATGTTTCTAATGGGCCCTGTCCGGTTTGAGAATGAACAAATATCATAGTGATGTGCCGATTCATCGTGGTAGTCGATGATCACTCACAACACCCTCCGATGTGACGATCGTCCAAAGTATTTGCATCGTGACCATTCAGTGGTACTGTTCTTGGTATATTTAATGTTTTTTCTCAATTATTTACATATTCTTAGTGTGTTATTCCAGTTACCAAATATGATGCAGACCTTCAGGTCAACCCATGTGGGAATCCTTAAGTAACAGTTTATGCGTTTATTAATTACGATTTTGCCTCGATGATCAGTCACAAACATGCCCGGTCATCGGCAAAAATATTTCCTAACAATATCATATAGAACGAGTCACTCTCTGAAATTGGTAAGGCCCCGTTAAACAAGGGCTCTTTTGATATGCAGGCCAACGCTATATACATTTATTTGTTTGATCTTTTGCTAAGTGAAATGAGTTTTATACTGTTAAAGGAAACATATGCAAGAACTATTGCCACAGCTATCATTTTCAAGATGCATTTAACTTAATTTCTCTGTTTTCAGGTAATAAACATGACCTTCTAGTACACATTGCTGTTTGGCCTGTAAAAAGTAAACAGTGGAATGACGTCGATTTTAGCTAACGCTCTAAATGGGGAGACATTTACAAGACTCGAACTTATCAAGCAGTATGTTTTCTGTAGTCTCCTATATATAATTGCCTTTATATATTGTACATGGAATTAAACTCAGTGTTCGGCAGTTGAAGCGAATTTTAAAAGCTTATAATCTTGCGCGACGAGAGAGGAAATTGTAAGAGATCACATTCATGCACAAATGCAAGGGTGCATTCAATGTGTAGGTTACCGATCTATGTGGCAAATGTTAGTGAAAGATTGTCATCTTGTAGTATCTAGAGATTGTGTGTTAAAGTTAATGAGAGAAATCGACCTCGAAAGGCACTGACCGAAAAGCACGCCGATTATCAAGACTGAATTATGTCTAAAAAGGTCCAAACTTTGCATGGTATGTTGATGGCTCTGACTAGATTTTATATTCATGGGGCAATCACAGGATATAGCTGACGGATATTTTGGCTTGAAGTGTCTAATAGAAACAAGTCGCTCTCTTTGATAGCGACATATTACCTAAACACATTAAAGGAGCTAGGCATTGCCCTAAGGCTCCTTCGTTCCGACAGGGGAACTGGAAATGCAAGACTATCTTTGCTGCAACCTTTTTTCAGATACAACGGTAAAGACAGTGTTTCAGGTCTGAAGAGTTTTATGTTTGGATAAAGTGTGTCAAATCAGCATATAAAATCTTGGTAGGGATTATTGAGACGGCAAGGTGTGCACTGGTGGATTTCATTTTTCAAGACATGTCCTTGATACAACCAATCTTTTGCAGATTGAATGTTTAAGATATTCCTTTACGAATTTAATCCAAGCAGAGCTTGATATGACAGCGCAGTAATGGAATGCTCACGAGATCCGAGCCCAGATGTATTCTGATAATCCTTGTGGAAGATTTGTACCTGAAAACTTTAGTGTCACATTGTTAATCAGGAAACTGTACAGGTATGTCAAGTACACTGTAGGTCAGTAGCCATATGGTGAGCAAAAAAGGCTATATTCTGACGAAATAGAGGAACCTTCTCAGTTGTCACTGGACCATAGAAGGCCTTCGAATGCGGAAGAAGCTTTAGCCTTCTACACAGAAATGTTACAATTAGTGGATAAATATTCACAAGACTGAAGATGATCTACGATATTAACATTACAATTGTATGGACACAAACCATGATTGTTCTATAATTAAAGGGAGAGAATTCGTTCTGCACAAACAAATTGGTGGTGCCCATTGAAATGGTTAGCTTTTCTAAATATTTCAATTTTTAAGGCAATGTTTCGGACAAACACCAAAATCACAACCTTCTTCACATTTCTATACATATTGGTCTATGTTGGGTTGCATACGTTGCTTTAATTTTTTTGTACCCTTCACCATATCCTATAGTATTATTTGGGTGAAGTTTTCCTTGATGCGAGTTTTATGACCAGCATCTAGGAAAACTTTACAACAAAGACCAACATGCACAGAAAAGTGTGTAGCAGGTTGTTATTATGAGGTTGTTCAGTCAAATGTTGTCTTAAAAATGGAAAAAATAGATACAATGGGCGCTGCCATTTTGTTGGTTTGTGTAAGGTGAACTGCGTCTCTCCCCCATGTACGTGGGTTTGAAAGTTACATTCCATCATTTTTACTCATCTTACATTACATAAAGAATGCAATATAGCAGAACACCAGTATGATCTTATGTGTTTAACTTCTTTCTCGCCATGAGGTTAATTAAACTGATATTTATTTTTTATAACTCGTCCTGCTATATGTAGTTTACACAAGTTGGTATATTACTCAATTTGATATGAGTAACTGTTATAGTTCCTTTATTAATTTGCGTATATACATGTAGATTTACAGACTGCCAGTGTATATATATACGAAACAAAATAAGAAACTTCTGCTTAGTTTACTTGAACATAACTAGATGAAAGCAAATCGAGGGAATCACTGTTATATATGCGTTTAAAGAGTGTTCCATGATGCATCGTTTCGTGCAAAAATGATGGCCAAAGGTTAACGGAAGATGGGGAAAATTTTGACCATTTAATAAGTGAACCTGTGAGATGTTTTTAGTTTTTTTATTTAAATGAACATAATGTACACCAATATGAACAAGATCATTGTATGAAGTTAAGCAAGGACACAACATGCATGGTGACCACATGTACTCCGAATTGAAGCTGCCACTATCACCAGAGTCATGTAGTCTGACAAAGCAAACAACATAACATGTTTGTGCACCAAAGACACACAGTGCAGCCAGCCAGTGCCAACGTAGAACAAATATGATATGGCACTGGAAACTATGTCCTTTATTGCTATGACCGTGGTGGTAGTATCAACCATGAACGCGAAAACTGATTTAAAACATACCCACTATCCTTTCTGCTTACCTGCGATATGCGGCGCTCCCATTATGCAAACTCACGTTTACCCTTGACCTACAGGTCAACATACATGCGTAAATTATTACTCAGCATACTCATTTGTTTGGTTTAGATGCATATTTAACAAAATTGTGCACAGTGGGTTGTTTTAAATCTTATTGTTTTACATTGTATATGTGAACAGGGTTTGTTGCTAAAGTAAGGTTCTGCAGATCACTGTGATAATTGAACCATCACCACTACAGTATAGCATGTAAATCAAATACCAATTTATACTTTTACATTTCTGTAGTATTACATTTAATCGGTTAATTTGACAGTTGATTGCATTTCTATTCTTCGATAAAGGAGGGGTATGTTGCATTGTTAATGTCGGCCAGTCTTCCCGTCAGGTCGTTCCATAAACCAAATGGTTTTAGACTGATAACCCAAGGATCATGAGTCATTCCGTTTACCACCATCCAACTCCATATGATGGTTGTTCTCTACAAGCGGATACCCTCTTTTGATTGTGACGTATCCGTTATACTGGTTTTTGATCAATTACTCCATAACCATTTTGTGTACTCCCTTAAAATCACAGATGATTGGGGTATGGACTCGCCACCCAATCTAATACTGGTCCCATGTTGCTTTCCTTTGATATCAAAGGCGCCATACGTAAATCTTAAAGTCTGCGTACAACATGGGACAAGTATGAGATTGGATGGCGAGTCCATACCCCAAGCAGCTGTGCTTAAAATGTCATGTGATGGATCAAGCGACAGCGCTTGCTTTCCTTTGATATCAAAGGCGCCATACGTAAATCTTAAAGACTGCGTAGACCAAGATGAAGCAAATGAAAGATATTCATACACGAGTTTACAGTTTCGAGACTGCACAACGTAGATATCCGAAGCGTAGCGAGTGAGCTTGAGAGTTATCTCCCTTGAATTTCGAATAAACTGAATATAATTACGCTCATAATCTATAGAATATGAGCTATTTGTAAGTGGTTACTGATATTGTCACAATAAATACATCATTAGAAAGCTTACGATCTTACCTTACCTTACTCTGCAAACGTTGAGCCGACTTTAAATAACTGTTTTTTTTTTACTTTGATTAAATATTATACCCAATATAGAACCCTTATGTCCCCGTTATAGTGTCACGTTTTGGCCGCGTCGTTGTGCCCCGTTTCTGACACCTACGATTTGGAATTTCCAGCCGGGTGCTACGATGTGTAACGTACCTCGTCGTAGTCCCGTTGTGACACGATTGAAAGGGAACAACGAATATCAAAGTCGGGTTATGCCTCACTGCCGCGTTATCGCCACGTTGTTCCATGCTGTGCTTCGTTATGCCTCGCTGCCGCCACAGTGCAACTACGTTCAGCTATAACTCGTCACGCACTAGCATCGCAGACTTCTTTGACCATGTAGGAAATAGTGTTGCGGGCTACTCTGAATGAGTTCATTAGCGAGTGGTAGCTGTCTCCAGTGGCAAGATGACAGAGAGTGACCGCAACTTTCAGACCAGGCTACAGCGCTTTTTTGACCAACTGTCTTTCTTCTTTAATCTTGGGGTCAGCCTGTCCACCAGCTCCTGGAATAAGAAGGGGTCAACTCTGAAGTAGTTCTTGAAGGCGACCACACTCTCAATCCTCAGCACTTCCATGAGTTAGTGGTACTGGCTGAAACCCTCGCGTCACCGGAGCCAGTCCTTGCAGAGCATGATGCGCGGGGCCCGCTCTCCCATTCTTCTTTTATCCTCTTTCTTCTGGAGCAGCACTGTATTTTTCAATATGTCTTGGTCCAGGGCTAGGGCAGCATTCGCCAGTTTGAGATCCGTGGGGTTAAGCAAGAAGACTTGAAGCTCAAGCAAGAACAAAAATTATTTGAGGTCCTAGATCGAGGGATATGTAGGGTCTCTGGCAGATAGCATCTGACGGGGCAGAACGTATCATAATTATATAGCGTACCACAACATATCAAAACCTACCACAACATAGCGGAAATGTACCACAACGTCGTACAACGTTGAACACCGTAGCATAACGCATCTCATACCGTTGTACAATGTGTTACAACGTATCATATAGCGTGACACATCGTGCCATAGCACGGTAAGATGAACGTGGGAGTAACGAGGCCACAACGTAGCATAGCGCAGCACAACGTGTCAAAAAGTCAACCGGCGGAACGCGTTATGTTCACGTTCTGTAACGTGTTTGCTACGTTTTTGTTACGTTATACTATGTTGTACCACGTTATCGCCACGTTGTTGCCACGTTGTAGTACGTTGTGGGAAAACGCCAGCGAATTTTGAATATGTTCAAAATCACGTTTTGTAACGTTTGATCACGTTTTAGCCACGTTGATCTACGTAGCTAGACGTTGCGGCCAAAACGTGACAATATGACTTGGTCATAACGCCGAAACTGCTAACTGATAGCTCTGAGGTTCACATCCGGTACTAAAGGTCCACGGTTCAATTCCCGACTCATGTCTTGGTCCACCCAGCTGAAATGGGTAGCAGTGACGGTAAACGTAAGATTCATTTCTCCACGAAGGTGACAACATTTTGACTGACCGTTCAAAAGCCACTCATTAAGCTACAGACAATATCTTCGCAATCAAATAAAAATACTGTTTATAAAATTAACCGAAAACATGCCTAAAGTCGCGATTTAACTTAATCGAAAACGTTTGGCAATAGTTATTCATTTGACAAAGAACGTTTAATAATGTTCACTGTGTATTTCACAGACTACAACATCAAGGCTTGTTTCACTTATCTTTTGACCGTATTTACCATGAATCAATGTGGGGCACTCACAATAAACAGGCGTAATTAATTAGCTTGAACATTTTATGAATTTACATACAGAAACAAATTGTTTTGTATCCTGTTAAAGTTCTCACATAGTCATAGCTGGTAGCAAGGTATGAACAGGCAGTCACGGAAGTATATAAACTATGCTTACAAGGCTTGTTCATGTCAGAACTATTGGTCTCAAATGATTTAATGTTCTTCTTGTAAACACAAAAAATTCAAATTTGCCTACAAGGATATCTGATTGATACAATCCTTTGTATTTGTAATTGAAGACGGCGTGATTATCAATATTATTCCGGATGCATAATTGCAATTTGTTAAATAAATAAATCAATCTACATACATTTATACTTCCGCCATCCATCCATAGCTAATGCATCATCTTTATTTTCATCTTTGATATTTTGTTTTCGATTAATATTTAATTAGAGGCACTCACTAAAATCCAAATTGAATAACTTCAAAAGCGTAAGTGAATAGTTTCTAATATTTGCAATATGTGAAGCGTGATTGCAGCCTGAAATAGTTCTCTTTCCGACATTTATGGTACAATCATTCTTATCAAAAAAGCGATTTAGTGTGATATTAGTTAGTTACATATTTCACAAAAAGGGGAACCCAATGTCATTACTATAAAGTATCTCAAGTGCGACAGTTTGAACAGTTGAATGAGTTGATTTCTGATATTTTTGCTACTTTTTTTGCAATGTATTAATTTTTATGAAATTATTTTGTAAATATATAACATAGTAAAATATTGACAGTTATTGCTGATAAGCCCCTTTCAACCGTTTTTCAGTCATTTTATTGGAGCCATCGTTTACGGGTACATGTACAACCAGTTCTAGTAAGAAACTCATTTGAACTTTCTTACATAAAATATTGGAAGTGTATAATCAATTGCAAAATGTTGATTTCATTGTAAAACATTGATTTAATCCTATTTGGAAGATAACATAGACATTTAGAGATATGGGATTACTTTTCTTGCAACACAAGGACGTAAACCATACATTCCCGGAAGTAACGATAAAGCGTGAAGTATGATTAAACTACAAGTAAATTGTAAAAGTGCAGACAGATTTATTGAAAAAGGCAGTATAGCCGAAAATTTGAATTAAAAAGTTGTATTAAACAAAAACAGTTATACTTACTACTTCCTGAGGCATATTTTAAAAGGAATTATTATAAAATAAAGGTATGTTTGCGGTTTGCGTTACTTATAATGTTAGAGGACAACGAGTTACTTATCTAATACGTCAATGTAATAATGTTATCATCGATCATATTAAAATATTGATCATTTATCGCAAAAAATGGTTTTACAACTTCCTTTTTAGCTCGACTATTCGGAGAATATGGAGAGCTATTACAGTCACTTGTGCGTCGGCGTCGGTGTCGGCGTCGGTGTCGGCGTCGGCGTTGCAGCTTTGGTTTAAGTTTTGCCTGCTAAGTACTATCATGCACATATCTTAGTAACCACTTATGATATTGACTTGAAACTTTGTAAATGTCTTTAGGGGTGTCACACAGTCAAGACAGATAACTCTTGTTTAAATTTAGTGCAAATTATGGCCCTTGTTTGTTTGACTTTGAAAATTTGGTTAAAATTTTGCATGCAAGGTTCTATCATGGACATATCTCAGTAACCACTGATGGTAGTTATATCAAACTTAGCAATAGTGTTCAGGGTACTACAGTTTGTATCAAACAATCAATTTACCAAAAATTAAATATATAGTGATAAATTTTGACTTTTTTTATGATTCATATTTCCTAGTTTATACTTAATAGTTAGCAGAATTTTGTTTTGCTATTATACTGATAAAAGTTTTGTTTTATTAGCAAGCACCCACAATAGTCGAGCTTGCTGTTTTATGGACAGCTCTTGTTTCATTGTTTCCCATCCGCCTGGAGACGAACTGGTTAGAGACCCATAGGTAGTGTCGCGTGTATCGGTGCTAGAGACTATTTTATTGACCTAAATGTTTGTCATTACAGGAGACTAAGTCAGAGAAGATGCCTGCTCAAGACGAATGTGACGTAAGTCACGTGACCGAGAAGCACGATGAAAACTTCGTTAACTCTACAAAACCAAAAACAGAAAGACATGTACAAACGGAATCAAACGTAATATATGGCGTTGAAGATATTCCGCCATGGTATCTGTGCATTCTCTTAGGATTTCAGGTAAGATGAGGCGGTTTAACGTATCGTATCGTATATTAGGGCTTTATCGTTGGTACCGGTTTCCCATATGACCAACGCCCCCAGAAGAGGTTAGGAATTTTAGGTTCCGGAGGATAGTGCAAGATACAGAAAGCGTCCCAATTCCAGAGACACCCCTGGTTCTTATACATGCTAGGTGTATAGCACCCATATATGGGACCTCGGTTTTAGTCTCATCCGAAAGACTGTTAGTAATTTTAGTTGGTCAGCCCCGAGAATCGAACCCGCTACCCCGAGAATACAAGTCTCGTGCTCTACCGGGCTGACTAACGGTTAAACAATGTGATGGTTATCTATTAACTTTCTTGGCATTTTAAAGGAAAACACGGTAGACTTAATTGTCACAATAAAAACAATTTTTAGTTTCTGAATCACAACTATTTCGTGCAACAGATACGACTTTTATTTCAAGTGCTTCTGCGCGGGTGTAAATTGGCAAACTTCCAGATTCGAAACTCCGCCTACTTTTCCGAGTGATTTAAGCACTCTGATTTACAACAGACAATACCTTAATTAAATAGCTCTGTAATTTGTATTATATAAAAACAGATACATGTATATCAAAACCACGTGCAAGCAACAAACTTAAAACTTTTGCAAATAAATATGAAAACTCAAAAACAGTATAATATTCACGGACTAGGGATATTTTTTGCACTAGGAAGGTCCCTCATCATACTTTATGGTTTGACTTAAAATTCTATACAGCTTCCATTTATGGTATTCTATAAATCGTTCCTTTTGTATGTCGATGTAATAGATATAGTACTGTTTGCGATAATAATTACAGTTTTTAGTAATAAAGTAATTGTGCAATGCTAAAAGCTCTCTGTAGATACTATTATTTGAATCATGGCAAATTTCCTATACTTCTCTATTAAAACTATGGTCTATTTCAGATATAGTACAGATTTAAGCTCCGCCCCTTTGCACAAAGCAAAGTATCACAAAAATGGATTAGTTTTCACCCCAAATGGCCATGATATAATGATCTTTATCTTACGCGGGTTACATAAAGGATCTCTATCCATTATGCTTAACTCCTTCATGTATATTTTATGTTGAATTACTAACGGAAGTACAAATTTTAACAGCCCACCTCTTTCTTTCCGCAATTGTTATCAATGATAAGTTGCTAAATGTAATATATTTCAGCATTATCTCACGGCATTTGGCTCGACAATCACAGTGCCGTTGGTGCTATATAACTCCTTGTGTATGGACGAGGATACAGTTGGTCTCAGTGAACTGATCAGTACGATTTTCTTCGTATCTGGCCTGGCTACATTAATCCAGACAACATTTGGAACAAGGTACATACAAATAGGTTATGGCAAAACCAATTTCAGGTCAACTTCCGGCCAGTATACTAACGTTATTCCACCCACAGAAAACCATATATCATTTATTATTATTTTACTTAATATTTTTTCATTAATATAGAATATTCCTAAATGATTACAATCTACCCCCTACCCTTTCAATAACTGTATATGTAACTTTTAAAAAGCGGGTTTCTCTCGCGGCGTTTGTCTGTAACATTACGGGTTCGCTCAGTACATGAATCTCCTTGCATGATTTCATGAGACTTGGCCAAATTATCAACTATTCACCTTATCAAGACCCCAACATCACCCATTGCCCAGACCCGGACATGTCTCCCGTAATGCCCCTAAGATTTATTATGGAGCTAATTCCAGTCAGTACATGTATTAGTCAAAGATAAAACATTTGAGCCGAAATTAGGTAAAAAAATGGCGACAGTACGGCCTTGATGTGAAAAGGTTTGTTTGCAGATTGACAATACTGAGTAGGCAAACATCGTTCAATCATTGGTTCCAGGGATAGTCGACGTGAGCTGCCTTTCGAAACCACCATTAGCGGCTGCACATACATGTATATAGACCCAGTTTATAAGCCACCTCTCCCGTGACCAGGAAGCAAAACCTAGTTTATGTCGAGACCCTGTGTCTTGTCACAGTAGTCTGTACCAGCAATAAGTGAAAATATGGTTACCTATCTTTGCATGTCAGATAGAATATATATTTATGAAAGGCGACAAACATGCATCAAAAGGCTTTTATTGCTTAACCTACAATAGGGCAAAGAGGCAGGCCGACCCCATTTATTCTCTCAATATGTGACAGTGAATGTGAATCTGACCGCGCATTAGTTCCATGTAAGTAACAATGGATGATGACCCTGTACTCTATCGTATATAGTTATGACTACGCATTAATACATATGCTATCCATAATGAATCCATAATTTATGGTAAGGCTTGTTTCAAATTTGTTTAAATATTATACAAAATACTCGTATCACTGTCTGAACATATAGTCGTCTGTTTGGTGTAAAAGTTACAAAACTTTTGGAGTTACATTTGGAATTTGCAGATAAATACATACTAGCAGTCCAATAAAATGGAAACGGGGGAAATGAATGATTTTATTAACAATGTAGATGACAAAAATACAAATTTATTAACAAGTGAAATTAAGAAAGGAAAGAAAGCGGATGTATTCTATACAGTGGACGAGGTACCGCCGTGGCACTGCTGTATTTTATTGGGTTTTCAACATTTTCTGACTGCCCTCGGTGGTCAAATATCCATTCCTCTGATCTTAGCTCACTCTCTTTGCATGGATACAGATTTGCTAGGTTTAAGCTGGATAATAGGAACCTACCTTATGGTTGGCGGTGTTGCCACATGTATGCAGTCTACATTTGGTGTAAGGTATACAAACAAAATTTCCTAACGAAAAACAAAACATTGTTAAAAGCTATTGACAAGGTAGGTATATGTTGCTCACAATGTAACCTCAGTGGAAGCACCGATGCACAAAACATAAAAAGATAATAACGTACGATATATGCAGATTTTATGGTGGATCGCCAACACGATTCGGAAGTGCAAGGGCGAATTACGACACTGTATGGTGACATGGCGGTGTCGACACCACAAAAACACATTCATCGATGTTCTGTGTTGACAACCGCACCAGACGGCAGAAAAACAGCCAGTACGAAATAACGACAGCAAGGGCGAAACAACAATACTGAAAGGGTGTCAGTAATCCACTTCAGGGCGACAGCACAAAAGATAGCGTGGAAACATCTTATATTGTCATTATCTCATTATCGCGGGATGACTACAAAAATGTCATGATGTCATAATATCAATCCAGCCAGAGCGAAATATGTTCGCGCGACATCACGGAATACACTATTTTGCATGATATATCCTTACAGTTTCGTATCATCTTGCGTTTATGAATAAATATGGAAAGCACTACAGCACTTACAGTCACTTGCGCGTCGGCGTCGGCTTTGGTTAAAGTTTTGCATGCAAGATATTGTAATACATATATTTCAGTAACCACTTATGGGATTAATTTGAAACTTCATTAAAGTCTCCAGGGGTGTCAGATTATCAAGTAAGATAATCCTTGTATGAATGCAATTCAAATTATGGCCTTAATTAGTTTATAAAATTTAGTTTAAGTTGTGCATGAAAGGTATTATCATTCACATATCTCAGGAACCACACATGGGATTGATTAAAAAAAAATAATATAGTATTTAGGGGTTATCAAACAGTCAGGTTAGATAACTCCTGACTGAATTCATTATAAATTATGGCCTTTGCTAAACTTAGAAATTTTGATTAAAGTTTTACATACAAGGTACTATAAAACAAACATTTCAGTGACCACTTGTAGGATTCATTTGAAATTTCATTAAAGTCTTCAGGGGTGTCAGATTATCAAGTTAGATTACTCTCGTATAAATTTGATTTAAATGATGGCTCTTGTTTGACTTTGAAAATTTGGTTAAAGTTGTGCATACAAGGTACTATCATGCACATATCTCAGGAACCACAGTGTTCTGTGCTATCAAACAATTAAGTTAGATAACTCCTAACTAAATTTACTACAAATTATGGCCCCAGTTGAATTTTGGTTAAAGTTTGCATACAAGGTACTACCATGCACATATTTCAATAACTACTTAAGGAGTTATTTGAAACTTGTGTTCAGGGGTATCAAACAATTCAGTTACTAAAGATAACTTTGGACTCTTTTTTTATGATGATTATAGTTTTCTAGTTTATACTTAAAGAATCAACATATTTTTTTGTGGGTGAGACCTCGGCATGTCTCCCACCATGCCTATACCTATCAAAAGTGTTTTTCTGTGTTCAAAATAGGAGAGATTTACCTGACTGCAATTTCCAGCCAGTTTTTACCAAAGATTGAATTTGATTGGTTGCCAAAAAGTAGGTCAGTCACGGCGATAAATGAGATCTAGGGTGTGATTGACCTAGACCACACACAGATGTAATTATGTTACATTTATACCCATTTCAGACTGCCGATTATTCAAGGGGCCACATTTGCATTTCTTACACCTACGTTTTCAATCCTTGCTCTGCCTAGATGGTCCTGTCCGTATATAAAAGAGAGAGAGTGTGAGTATTCATTTTACACATATACACTGTAAAACACTACGCTTTTATGTTTTATAGTTCTTGCAAAAAGAAGAGAAAGAAATGTTATTATTTGTGAAGCTTTACTATAATAAAAAGTGATATAATGTTTATCTAGATGACTAATGAATGAGATTGCAGTATGGAATCAGCTAAAACTTATTTACGCTGATCTATACGTATGTACGCTGATTTAGACTTACGTACGCTGATCTAGACGTATGTACGCTGATCTAGACTTACGTACGCTGATCTAGACGTATGTACGCTGATCTAGACTTATGTACGCTGATCTAGACTTACGTACGCTGATCTGGTTCCATATACAGCTCGCCGCGCCCTGACGTTGGTTTCACTGCCTGAGCATTCAGGCAACAATTTACACATGACAACTTGTTAGATTGCAGTTACGATTACCTTTATACATGTAATGTTAGAGCGCTTACAATATTATTGTATCGTTGAACTCAATACAACACAATACATTTCAATACAATATCTATTTATGTACGGGAAATATTAAAGAGGCACTCCCTATATCTAGCAGATTATATTCTCGAAACATATATTATGTGTTCAATGACCGTAAAATGATAAATAAATACAATTTCAAAGAAGAACCTATGGCGCAAAATGCCTCATTTTACCACAATTGATCAAAATCGCCTCCATCCATTAATTGTACAACAACTCAACATAGATTATTGAATGGTTTACGGTACTGCAGTATATTTTAAACCGCTGACTTTATCAATAATGACTGGGAATGCAGAACTGAACTTTTTAGGTTAAGTTATAATACTTCCAAAGATTATATTATTTATGTTTTGGGGGTTATTTAGTCGACATCACTTATAGGGTATGTCCCTTGGAACACTATTGAGTGTCTTTTACCCGTTCCTGATGTGACGTAATGTTGCATCCACAACTTTTGATAATGGCTTCTTTTCACTGAAATGATAACTTTTATGCTTGTTTTACTGAGGCTAATGCATATCCGTGTAGCCCTGACCAACTAATAAGGTACACTTTTGTACACGTAAGCATATTATTTGCCGCAGTAAATAAATATTTCTAAAAGATGCTTTAAAAAAATAAAGTTACGTAGAAGCTCGACTAAGGCATGCAACACGCTTTTTCGTTGAAAATCGTAATAATATCGTTGTTTGTGTAGCAAACGCAATGCATGTTTAAGTGTGTTTAGTATTACATGTTATATTAATGAAAAACAAAAGAAAGAAGTTTTTAACTGCTGAATTACTGGTAGAATCAATTTGATTGTATCTTTCAAATTTGTGTCGTGACAGTGGATCCTTTTCTTGAAAACAGTACTCTACCCGAGCCAGGTAGTTCGGAACATAGGGAAATATGGCAGTCCAGATTACGAGAGGTAACATACACGTTTTACTTTCAATTTTAGCTCACCTGAAACATGCATGCTATTGTGACCACTGACCGTCCGTCGTACGTCCGTCCGTCTACTATTTTCTTCAAACGACATCTACACCGAAACCACTTGATGCCAGTTTATGAAACTTTAAATAGAAGTATATTGTAAGTAACATAGGTTACTGTAATGGTCTTCTACCAATCATGTTTGAATCATTGCCCCAGGGTTAAAATAAGTCCCGCCTACGGGTCAGTTATTTTAGCTCACTTTAGCATGTAGTGCTTATAGTGAGCTTTTAAATCGTTGGATCCCAGGTTGCTTCCTTCCTTCATCGAAAAACAGGTGTATTTAAGAGGAAACCGTTCGCGTGTCGTCCGCAATTGTTTCAAATGACTTCTTATTCTCCTTTTGTTTATGTGTACCATTGCCCATTTGTTCCCCCCAAGTCCATTGGGTAAAGAAATAAATCGGTTTTCATTTATTTTACAAAGAATGGGATTAATAGTAATTTGCGCGGGAACTTTTCATTGACATTATCTCACCCACTTCTACTACAGAGAAAATACTCAACAATGCAGTTCAGATATGGACACTTTCTGCAAAAGTAACTGCTTTTATGTGACACATTAACATGCAACACGACCTAACTGTCTAACAATAATATTAGAGCTACAGACGTGTTTGCGGCTTCGGCTGGTGTATGCCGAGGAGCACGTGAAACTCACGGCCAAATGCTCGAACTGAATGTAAAGTTACACTGTAGACACTTTATTGCAACACAGGCATGCGATAGAACCGAGTATAAACATTAACATCTTAAAACATATGATATTATAATGTTGACATTTTGATGCTGAAAGTGTGTCCTGTTCTGAAAAAGAGCTAGCGAAATCTTTACCCGAGGGTTATTTTATTTTGAAAAGGACAGTGGCCAGCGAACCGGAACCACAGATTGAACCGATAGTAATGGGGAAAAAACTGTCCAATATGTAGATACAAGTGGTACAAAAATGTGTTTCTAAATATGTCTGAAATCTGAGAGGCTAACGTTCGTTTCTATTTCTTTCCCTGTAATTGCGGCGTCACGATCTTGCAACACCGCCATTTTAGCATCATTTCAAAATGCCGTCTAAAAAATAAGAACGAGACACCGTAACCAGCAGGTAACTAATCATGGCAATTGGATTTGAATTAACAATGTAAAGAAATATAAAGAAACATATTTTTTACACAATTGGTATATACATATTGGCAACTATATGTATAGAACAAAAAGTCCGGTTCACTAATATCGTTGTGTAGAGAACCGATTCCGTTTCGCTAGTCACTGGACATGCATACTTGCCATAGAAGCATTGATGCATTGATGAAAAACATTGATAAAAAGCTCTGACAAGAATATACGCAAACGAATAAAGACAGTTCTGAATAATTTTTATTATAAATTTTCATATAATAATTATGTTTATGTAGCAAGCCATGCATTATAAATGCATTGGTCAACTTTCTTGCATTTTTCAACAACAGATACAAGGAGCAATTATTGTGGCGTCTATATTTCAAGTAGTGATTGGATTTTCTGGTCTTATGGGTCTCGTACTGAAGTTTATAGGACCGCTGGCAATCACTCCTACCATTACCCTGATTGGTCTAGCATTGTTCAAGGAAGCCGCGGATAAAGCTGCTGAACAGTGGTATATTGCACTAATGTAAGTACTGTACTAATATAGGTATATCACAGTTATGTATGTTACTTTATAGAAGCATTATACAATCATGGACTCGCGAGGTATTGAATATAATGTGATATTTACCAGAAGTGGGTAATACTGACCGAGGCGTACGTCTGTACGTCTGTTGTACGGAGACAAATTTTGTCTTATACTTACTGTACTGAGATCATTTGTTGACCACGATTATGGACTCATGAGGCATTGAATATTGTTTATCACAGTCTGACCGTTCAAAAAACTCCCCGATACTCAATATCCCATCATTTAATCAGTTTCTTATGGTTTACACTGAAATGTTACATGTAGCATAAAACAAAGTGACATGTTTAGATGGACGATGAAGTTATTTTGCTGTGTTACAGGACCATGTGTTTGATAGCCATATTCTCACAATACATGCGCAATGTGAACATTCCGTGTTTTGCTGCCGAGCCAGGGAAAGGGTGTGCTGTTGTGAAGACACCAATATTTAGTTTATTTCCTGTAAGTTCTCAATATTGTTACTTTGCTAATTACTTCGTATAGGGTGTGAGCAAATAATATGTACTTACACATTTACGAGATATTAAAGAAGCAATCCGTAAATAAAGAATGTCACTGCTATTCGTAAAATAATATTATACATGTATGTATAAAACCTTTAGAATCTAGCAGAGTCAGTGTAAACTGTACCTAGTTAAGACAATTTGAATAACATGCTGACATAAAAAGATGGTTGTATGAATTTGTCATTTACTTTTCTTGTTACTATTTTCACGGACAGGTGTTACTTGCTATGATACTTTCATGGGTGGTCTGCGTCATCCTCACCGTGTCGGGAGCACTGACAGATAAGAAGGGGGAGTGGGGATATAACGCACGTACAGACATAAAAACAGACGTTTTATACGAGTCGGACTGGATAAGATTCCCTTGGCCAGGTATGATGTTAGTTGTTTTACCACTATATTCAAACTACAAATCAGTACATCTCTTTCATAATTTTACCTTTTCGAGGTAGCTATTCATGCTAAATGAACCTTATAGGTTACACAGTCTGCAAAATGAAATCATTTAAACATACGAATTTAGACCCGACAATTATTTTAAAATCGGAGAGCAACTATATATAAAAACTTGTGTCTTGTACCTACACAGTGCAAATGTATTTTACAGAGAGATCCTGAATATATGATACTACTTAGATTTTTTTTCAGAAATTGCAAAAACTTGTCCGATTTGACAGATTGATATACCATAACAGTCAGGAGATATAACACAAATTAGAAATTAGACGTCATATAGAGCACATGTTATTTCGTTAAAAAACACAATAGAAAAAGTTACACATGGTTAAAATAGTGACACAAATTCTGTATCACCCTGTTTACTGAAAGCAGGATCTGATCTTTTACCGCCATCGTCTTGATTGTTAATGCACTGGCATTTTGCAACGAAAATAGATTCTATCAGCACCAGAGTCTCTCTTCTATTATCTTCAGAACCACTATTTTGAACAGTAGGCATACCATGCAGCTTGCATCAAATGTTCACTTGTACATTAATACAACATTTAAAGTCTTGACTACTCAGTATTCAGACTCAAAAAAAATGTTCAGGTTGCATATTTAAGGATTCTTGGAATGATTATTAAAATGAGATAAAGATTCTTCGAAAAAAATGATGCAAAACTATTGTTGGCCGAAACACGTTGGCAATAATATCAGGGTCCGTATATACTATATTATATATCTAATTGCAGGTCAGTGGGGAACACCTACCGTCAGCACGGCTGCTGTATTTGGTATGTTAGCAGGAGTTTTGTCTTCCATGATAGAATCAGTAGGAGATTACTACGCATGCGCAAGACTTGCCGGTGCTCCGCCTCCACCAGTTCATGCTGTAAATAGAGGTATGATTATACAGACATTTGTTTGATACTTCTTTGCTTTCCTTTTTCTTTTAGATAACTTGATGTTGATTCACAGTTGAGGCAGACACATATCTAAACCATGCTGAATCTTATTTGAATTAAATTGTCAGAAAACGGCATTAGAATGAAGTCTTGCGGATCAAAGTACCTAAGACATTTTAAATTTAGCTGGATGCTAAAGACAATGTATCAGTAACTGTCCCATAACGTTTTCACAGACATAAACTTCTTATTTTGAAGGTATAGGTGTTGAGGGTATCTGCTGTATATTAGCTGGTGCCTGGGGTTCCGGCAATGGTACAACGTCATACAGTGAAAATGTCGGTGCAATAGGCATCACCAAGGTATAGTACAATAGGCAACACAGAGGTATATAGTGCAATTGACATCAACAGGCCCAACCATGTACCATAGGCTTCACTTAGGTATAGTGTAATAGGCATCACCTACGTACACGGTACAATAGGCTCACGAAGGTACAGTACAATAGGCATCACCTACGTACACGGTACAATAGGCGTCAACTGGCATCACCTTGGTTTAGTGTAATAGGTGTCACATAGGTATAGGAACATAAGCATCACCTACGTATGTATAGTGCAATAGGCGTCATGTAGGTACAGTACAATAGGCGTCATCTAGATACAGTGCAATAGGCGTCATGTAGGTGCAGTACAATAAGCGTCATCTAGGTACAGTGTAATAGGCGTCATGTAGGTACAGTGCAATAGGCGTCGTAGGTGCAGTACAATAAGCGTCATCTAGGTACAGTGTAATAGGCACACAAATTAGAAATTAGACGTCATATAGAGCACATGTTATTTCGTTAAAAAACACAATAGAAAAAGTTACACATGGTTAAAATAGTGACACAAATTCTGTATCACCCTGTTTACTGAAAGCAGGATCTGATCTGTAGGTACAGTGCAATAGGCGTCATGTAGGTGCAGTACAATAAGCGTCATCTAGGTACAGTGTAATAGGCGTCATGTAGGTACAGTGCAATAGGCGTCGTAGGTGCAGTACAATAAGCGTCATCTAGGTACAGTGTAATAGGCGTCATGTAGGTACAGTGCAATAGGCGTCATCTAGGTACAGTGCAATAGGCGTCATCTAGGTACAGTGCAGTAGGCGTCATGTAGGTACAGTGCAATAGGCGTCATCTAGGTACAGTGCAATAGGCGTCATCTAGGTACAGTGCAATAGGCGTCATCTAGGTACAGTACAATAGGCGTCATCTAGGTGTAGTGCAATAGGCGTCATCTAGGTACAGTACAATAGGTATCACTTACGTACAGTACAAAAGGCATTACCTACGTACAGTACTATATAAGTCACCTATGTACATTGCAATAGGCGACAACAAGGTATAACTACCTCTTTTAAAATCGTGATTTTGCTGAAAACGTTCATAAAACTCATTATAATGTAAACCAGTCAGACATCCTTATATTTATATATACATTTGTTGATTGCACGAATAAACTGTGGCTGTTGTCAATACTGGTACTTTCTGCGCGTTTTCACTTAAAAATCCGGGCTGCACGTTTTTGCCTTGTTCTTTGAGGTAAACAGAAATACAATTTTAAATTAGTTGTTTGTTAACCACAACATAATAAATCTCGGTTAACCAGCAAAATTGCCCCAGTCACTCTGGAATTACTGTTCTTAAAAAATTGGACAAATTTAGACTTAACCGGTTTCTAACTTACAACCAGCCAAATCGCCATAGTCACTCCGGAGTTATTAATTCAGATTATTACAGATGTTGTTGTGTAAGTATTTTACCTAACGAAGTAAAGACTCGGAAGAGCCTGCGTTTTCGGTGTTTCTCTGGGAAATTTACTAAAGTTAGCTAGTTAGCCACTGTTACATTTATGACTAGTTGTATTCGGATGTTAAAAGTGACACGTGCCTTCTTACAGTAGCACTGCGGATGAACAACCACCGGATATTGGGGCGAAAGTGAGCACAGATAATTAGTTTTCGCGAGGAACGTGTTACAATTTGTGTAAGTTAAAATGCGATATTTGATCTTATACACACTATCTTGTGTTTCTTTGTGTGTTTTTGGATACTTCGATGACTATCTAAGTCCAGTGTATACCCAAGTTGTAAATAATGTCGGTTGATATGTTAAAATATCAAAAAGACGATCGCCTGCTCACTTGAAAAGTTCGACCTATGGTAATGTTTACCGTTTTATTTTGCAAATGTGCTTAGATTTGAATAACCTGAATCGAGCAATTTATTTGCGCGAGCACCAGACACAAGTGTTCAAAATTTTATCAACAAACGTGCTTTCGGGGCCAAAATATTGATACATATATAACTAAAGTTAGTGTACTGGGTATTGTTTATTTTGTTTTCTGGTGTACCGGAGTATTGATACTAACGTGTACTGAGTATTGGGCATTAAAAGTGAGTAATATAAATATTCTTCTGCCTTTAAAAGCGTTGTATTAGCTCACCAGAGCACGAAGTACCTAAGGTTGTTAATTGTGATCGCCTGGTGTCGGTCGTATGTATGTCTGTCTATCGTCTGCGTGTCGTCTGTGCACATTTAACCTTGTGTATGCAAAAGAAACTACATTTTGCACTGGATCTTCAGAACACTTGATCAGAATGACTTCCTTCGTGTAATCTATGTCGGTTCGAATTAGGAAATAGATTTCACTTTTGAGTGATATACCGGTTAGTATATCACTGTGGGGAGTGTAAATGCGTAGTAATCTAATCACAAAGGCCGAAGGCCTGAGTGATTAATTACGAAGCATCTACACGACACACAGTGATATAATAACCGGTATATCACTCAAAAATAAAATCTATTTCCATTCTAACACGTTAATCTAAACAAAAACATGTTCGATGGGGTACTATTTGCTGCGCTTTCATGAAGTCGCTGTCTTGAAACTTGTAGTTTTTCGTGCATTCCTTGCATTTCGTGAAATTGTGGCTTTTCTTTTTTACTCCTCAAATAAAACGCTATATTCGTCTTATTTTTTGTTGTTTCTGATATTGCTGGCGATACCGGAAGTGTAGAAAATTTTACTACGATTTGTTTTACATCACGTGAATTCATTCACAACAATACCAATCCAAGCGTATTAGCGCATGCACACTCGTAGATGTTGTGTGAAAATTACACGGGAGGGAATTTCAGCAGTCAAAAATAGTTCCGGACGCCTAGCGTGATATACTTAATAGTTTTATCACGCTCAAATCCTTCTTTGTGTATATAGGAGAAATGTCCAATAGTGTTAGAATATGGGTTATATTGTTTCAAAAACTATGTCACGGGGTCAAATCATAGAAAAAACATTTTGTATGCAACAAAGGTTCCATTTTTCATTCGACCATGAACTCAGTAAGTATGATTGCTTTGATGAAATTTAGGTCGAGTACGAATATGAATCATGTTGGGTCAAAAATTAAACACTGAATCAAATTATGGAAAACCCTTGTGTATACAATAGATGTTGCATTTTTCATTGAATCTTCATGACCGTTAGTCAGAATCACTATCTTGATGAATTCTAGTTCGAGTGTGCATACGGATCATCTTTGGTCCAAATAAAATCATAGAAAAATCTTGTGTATGCAATATTCTATGTTAATTGATAAATCTATTTTAATCAATTTTAAAATGTTTCGATCAAATCAATTCAAGTTACAGTATGATATGTTGCATATCCAAAATCAATTCTATTTCTACAAAATAATTTGAATTTACACATTCCGGAAAACTTAATATTCACACACGTACACGTGTTTAAACGTGCTTAGTAAATATTCACGTTGAATGCCCTTGTATACATCGAACAAGTACAAGAATGTGTGATGTCTGAGGGAAGGATGATCCATTTCAGCTTTGACAATATCAATAAACAGGATAATGATATTTTGTACAAACCGGAAAATCTGATGTAATTGTTTAGATAAAAGTAGGGATTAAAGGACCATTTTTCACAGAATTGTGTGATTCGTCATTTTAAAACTGTTTGAGAATGGATTATAATCACTCGATGTAAAGGTTAATCTTCAACACAAAAACTTAAATTCTTTTGATAATTGTGTTACTAAATGTTATTATTGTACCAATTTTAAGTATTATATTGAATCTATTTATTTCATTTTATTATTTGGTTTTCGCGAGATTAAAGTAATGGACAATAGATCGGGAATCATGAATCAAAGAATTAATACATGACCATGCGTTTCGCGAAATAAAGATCACGCAAATATAAAGTGATTGAAAGCAGGTTGCATTCATGAAGCTTGGTCAGAATGACAGCCTTTATAAAATCTACATTTCGATAAAAATGAATGTTGTAGCAATGCTTTAAGGAGAATTCGTAAACAAAAATGTTGTTTTATTGCG
The DNA here is from genome assembly GCA_022818135.1 of Saxidomus purpurata. Taxonomy (NCBI): domain Eukaryota; kingdom Metazoa; phylum Mollusca; class Bivalvia; order Venerida; family Veneridae; genus Saxidomus; species Saxidomus purpurata. The sequence goes on along the minus strand of JAFMSR010000013.1, from coordinate 10,893,581 downwards.
TTACTCGCACACACGCACGCACACGCATGCACACACATAATGAAGATGTGGCAAAGTGTTCCGCTATTTTCAATACCAAGAACAAAACACTGCATTTTATCTTACAACTTATACGTATTTAGACAAATGTTTACTAGTTGTAGAGAGCATTTAAAGTCACTTCATGTCCGAGTCATTAAATTGCTGGTGCGGTACTGCATAATTATTTGGTGAAATTTTTAAACATAAATGTAATTGTTACATGTGTGTCTTATACTCAAAACGCCGGACAAAACAGTTTATTATACAATATTATAGTTTGAAATATTAACGTTTAATAAGACTTGTGTAAAACAAGACACTTTATGAATCAATACCTTCAACTGATAACAAATATCTACATTTCCCTTTTCAAACATTTCTTTTTTACTCATTTCTTGATGCAATACTCGGTACAGTGATTCGCTCACTCCGTCAATACTCAGTACACGTTTAACCAATACCCAGTACAGTAATTGAAATGTTTAGAGAACCGTATCTTCGCTATACTTTCGTCTAAAATAATGAAATTTTCAACATTATTTTGTTGTCTTTAGGCAAATGATATGCCCTATTCAGATTATTAATATGCTAATGATTTCTCAAATAAAACGGCATAATTTGCAAACGGTCGAGATTTTTCGAGTGAGCAGGCTATTTGTTTTGGATATTTTCAACATTTCAACATATATATGTTGCACATCGAGAATACATTCGGCTTGGACAGTCATTATCGTATATGAAAAACACAAATAAACACAATATCGTATGCATCAAGGTGAAAATCGGGTTTTAACTTACCCCGGTTGTAACACGTACCTCGCGAAAACTAATTATCTGTGCTCACTTTCGCCCCAATATCCGGTGGTCGTTCATCCGCAGTGAGTAGTATCTGTACGAATATAATTGGTACTTTTCAGGTGGGCAGTCGCATTGTGGTACAGGTGGGAGGAATTATAATGATTGTTTTAGGCTGCTTGGGTAAATTTGGTGCACTGTTTGTGACCATACCGGACCCTGTCGTAGGAGGCATGTTTATGATCATGTTTGGTAAGGTGTTTAAACATTCTTATTACTTCAAAACTGTTACAATGAGTTTTGGTTGAAGTATTCATATTTGGATTAATAGTTTATAGTTTATACTAATTTATTTTAGCTCGATTGTGAAGAAAGCTTGTAGCTTATTGAGTCACTCTAGAGTCCGCTTCCTGCAAAAACCAGTACTGATGTCATATGAAGAAGTACGGTCTTGACCCCAGTGAGGTTCGAACCCGCAACTTCCGGGATGAGCGGCCGACACATAGAGATAAAGTTCTAACAATCATTAGATCTTTCAGAAACTTTTATCCTATACTAAAATATCAATATATACAATAGCATACTCTTATGAAAGACTACATACATGTTTGCATTGAAATCCTGGTTAAGGCGAATTTGAAGTCATGATATCATTGAGTCGATTTTCAATTCACCATAAGAAGTTGTTTTCAAATGTCATAAACATTGTCCAGTGATGTCCACATTATCTGTAACCGCAGTTGACTCGCACGGACTAAACGAGCGAGCCAGTGGGCGAAAAAGTTACACCTTTGATATAATACTTTAAGGACGATACGTCAACATATAGGTCGCTACTAAGCATGTCATTTCATGTAAATTTATTTCATCCCGATTTCAGGTATGATAACGGCTGTAGGGCTGTCAAACCTTCAGTATGTGAATCTCAATTCGTCAAGAAATATTTTTATTCTTGGAGTATCATTATTCTTTGGACTAAGTTTTCCCAAATGGATTGGGAATACACCCGATGCTGTAAACACTGGTAAGTTGTTAGATCTGCCGAAGAACTTTTATAATATGACAGATGAGAATTATACTTTTGTGAGAAAAAAATATGGCAAAGTCAGTTTTATCAAAACGTCGACGTATCGTGGCATATTTCTGCCGTAAGTTAATTATCTTATCTTCGTGTTATTTATCTAGTTAACCACTTAATATTACTTTTGCGAATTCTATCAGGTTATCTTCATAGTCACAAACTCTCCCCCATTACAGAGCAACGGATTCTACTTCTATAGAATGCCCAAGTCATACTGATTTGTCATAAAACGTGCCTACACAGGATGTGCCGTGTGACTCAACATTATACATGTATGTTTTATTTATTGAAAATAAAGAGTTGTCAACCATATATTTGAACAGGCAGTGACATTGCTGACCAGATTTTATCTGTGTTGCTTGGTACGAGCATGTTTGTGGGTGGATTTGTTGGTTTTGTGTTGGACAATACAATTCCAGGTAATACTAATCATAAATACTAACCTTAAGTTTCTGTGATGGCTTTTGTTTGATAGCACTTTGTTAATAGGGTTTCCAAGAAAGCACTCCTTTTTCACTACAGAAATTTGTTTGCTGTGTGCTTACCATTAAAACCTCCTATACATGTATATTTGTGTATGCTTCTAGTCCATATAACCAGTAGCCGCCATGATGCATGAACATGACACTTGCATGTGCTATATTTGCAGTGCTTGGTCAACCATGTCAACCATGTCGTTCCTCTACATGTCCATTTCGCTTCCGTAATTTACTCAATAATTATGCAGGTCACAAAGATATGTTTGAGCATCTTGTTCTTTGTGAACTTTAAAAGGTTTCAGACAACAAACTGAGATTGTTTCGCTAGTGTACATTGTAACCAAACAATGCAATACAATATAACAATAGGTCAAAATATTGCATGAGCGTCAATTTGGTAGGTAGTTGGTAGTTGGTAGTTGGATATTCGAATAACCAACTACCTACTAGTTGGTAGTTGGTTATTCGTAATTCCAAACCATATAATAACTGGTAGTTGGTAACTCAATACACTATCACCAGAATGAAATGTTCAAACACACCATACTCCTTCCTTAACACACAATAAAGCAGGGGATCTAGCTGGTTATTAGTGTGAATCTCCAACTACCAACCAGAAGGTAGTTGGTAATTCGAACTTTGCATGTATTCTTCTCAAAAAAGAAAGTATTTTTCCGGAATAAATGTAACGGATATATAACAAGATAGATGTGTTCTACAACATGGCAACATCCTCTTCTCCCTATGTGCTCTAGGGGACTCAGTTGGTTATTCGCGTGAATCCCCAACTACCAACCAGAAGGTAGTTGGTAATTCGAACTTGGCAAGTAATCCTCTTAAAAAAGAAAGTATTTTTCCAGAAGAAATGTAACTGATATATAACAAGATAGATGTGTTCTACAACATGGTAACACCCCCTTCTCCCTACATCCACCAGGGGACTCAGTTGGTTATTCGCGTGAATCCCCAACTACCAACCAGTAGGTAGTTGGTAATTCGAACTTTGCATGTTTTCTCGTCAAAATAGAAAGCATTTTTCCGGAATAAATGTAACTGATATATAACAAGATAGATGTGTTCTACAACATAGTAACACCCCTTTCTCCCTAAATCCACCAGGGGACTCAGTTGGTTATTCGCGTGAATCCCCAACTACCAACCAGAAGGTAGTTGGTAATTCGAACTTTGCATGTTTTCCCGTCAAAATAGAAAGCATTTTTTCGGAATAAATGTAACTGATATATAACAAGATAGATGTGTTCTACAACATGGCAACATCCTCTTCTCCCTATGTGCTTTAGGGGACTCAGTTGGTTATTCGCGTGAATCCCCAACTACCAACCAGAAGGTAGTTGGTAATTCGAACTTTGCATGTATTCTTCTAAAAAAAAAAAGTATTTTTCCGAAAGAAATGTAACTGATATATAACAAGATAAATGTGTTCTACAATATGGTAACACGCCCTTCTCCCTACATCCACCAGGGGACTCAGTTGGTTATTCGCGTGAATCCCCAACTACCAACCAGAAGGTAGTTGGTAATTCGAACTTTGCATGTTTTCCCGTCAAAATAGAAAGTATTTTTTTCGGAATAAATTTTACGGATAAATAACAATATACATGTGTTCTACAACATGGCAACACCCCTTTCTCCCTATGTGCACTAGGGGACTCAGTTGGCTATTCGCGTGAAACCCCAACAACCAACCAGAAGGTAGTTGGTAATTCGAACTTTGCATGTATTCCTCTCAAAAAAGAAAGTATTTTTTCGGAAGAAATGTAACTGATATATAACGAGATAGATGTGTTCTACAATATGGTAACACGCCCTTCTCCCTACATCCACCAGGGGACTCAGTTGGTTATTCGCGTGAATCCCCAACTACCAACCAGTAGGTAGTTGGTAATTCGAACTTTGCATGTTTTCCCGTCAAAATAGAAAGTATTTTTCCGGAATAAATGTAACTGATATATAACAAGATAGATGTGTTCTACAACATGGTTACACCCCTTTCTCCCTACATCCACCAGGGGACTCAGCTGGTTATTCGCGTGAATCCCCAACTACCAACCAGAAGGTAGTTGGTTATTTGGATTTTGAATGTCTTTTTTACTGAAAACAGAAAGTTTTTTTCAGTAATTACTATAGCGGATATATTACCAGATAAATGTTTTACTGTCATTTGCATCATCTTTAAAGAGCATGCACCACGAGCAATAATCATAATTCAAATACGCAGTACGTTATCAAGTACA